>CM038113.1:37573164-37637362 GCA_001642375.2 Mentha longifolia
CTGTCAGCCAACCAAGGAGAAGAGGCCGCCGAGCAAGTAGTACGTTAATTCTGAAAGTAAATTCACTCTCTTGTGTTACTACTGCTGAAAATAGATACTACTACTAATTTTTCTCGATATCTTTACATTTACATAAGTCTTCTCGACTTTTGTATTTACTGGAAGATCTGGAAGAAAGTTCTTTCGACCGTTGAGGTAGCCACCGCTAGAATTAGTCGTATGAACACATGGATTGTTTCGATTGTTAAAATGGATGGCAAAGATTAAATAATTTGTGCAAAGCTTCGAGGATACGGGTCTCAAATACCTCATGTTGAAACTTATTTTTGTATAGATTTCTTATTTATTACTCCCCCCTATATATATGGTTATCACTCGTTTGGGACGTCACCGATATATATTGGGTAAAACCTTGAAGCAACCAATAGTTCACTCCCCACGTATTCAGTTGCTCCTCCGAATTATTTGCTTACTTAATTAAAATTAAGATCCCAATCCGCAGAATTCTTTGTTCTATAGGTTTTCATCTTTTTTATTGTTATCGGTATTTGAAGTTGAAAAATAAATACACACCACTGAAGATAATTATGATTCACAGAAATTAAATATTTTGATGGGTGGTTTTGTGGATGAGGACTAAAGAAAAAAGATAATCATGATCGTTTATTTTTTCCTTTAAAATTTTGTCAGTGTTTTTGTATCTTCAGACTTGTGCATTTTACACTAAATTTGTACAATTTGTCATATTTTGACATTAATTTTAATTCTTATGAAATAGGTATCAATCTGATAAAGACGACCAGTAGCCGTCTAAATGAAGCGTTTCAACGCTTCTAGCCGATCGTTAATGTATTATTATAAATAATTAAGACGGAAACAAAAATAAAAAATAGTTAACATTTGTCATGTAATTTGGGCGGGGAATCGTTTGTGCTACTTGATTATGCTTTTATGATATACTCCCTCCGTTCGCAAAGTATAGACCAAAAAAAATTGGGCATAAGTTTTAATGTATTTTGATGATTTTTAATAAATTAATATGTTAAAAGTTTAAAGTTGAATAATTGTGGCCCATCTAATATACGGTCTAAGTAATTGGTTCTCTATGATGCCTAGATATTTGGGAAGATCGAACCGTCGAGCATGAAAACTTTATGTCGATATTTTGATACACTGAATTTGTCGAACTTGGTTTAAAAACTATCATTAATGGCGTACTTCAATCTTTATTGTTACACTAAATTTGAACAATTTGTCATCTTTTGATATTAATTTGAATTCTTATGAAATAGGACTCAATCCGAAAAAAGTCCATTAGTAGCCGTCTCCATGAAGCATTTCAACGTTTCGGGCCGATCATTGAGAGTAAACATTAATTTTACTCTCAAATATAATATCTTATAAAGATCTTGATATAGATAATATTAATGTGTTATAGCCAAAGTTGTCGCTCTCCTTAACACAAAATCAAAGGAGGAGATCATTGGGTGTGTTGTTTTCGAGAAGATGGAGGATGCGGAGAAGGCTAGGAAAGGGATGAGCGTCGGTTCGTCAATGGTTCGATGGTATTTTGTGAGCCCATGACAGAAGGGACCTGACTCTTAGTTAGTTTTTTAAATTATTCTGTAAATATGTAATTAGTTACTTTGGTAATTAGTTATGACTATGTTCATCCGATCTGTTGTTTCATCTTATGCTTTGGTAATTAGTTACGACTCAGATCATCAGATTTGTTGTTTCATCTTATGCTTTACTTTTTAGACGCACTTCAAAAAATACAGGACAAAGAATCCTTACAAATTGGTCATGAATATATAACTTTAAAACATCCACCCCTCCCCTTCCTCCAACTATAAAGTACAAATTGGTCGTAAACTAATGAAGTTAACGATTTGAAGCACATCTCAACAAAACAAATGGTTAAAAGACAATATTTTCGTTAGTAGACTAGTTATATCAGCTTAGCAAGTAGTACAATACTTGGTAACTATTTCTTCCTTCTCTCCCCCTCCCCATATTCATGCTACGAGTACAATAGTGTACTGCATTTGAGAAATATACATCGATGAAACAGTTTATGCTTTATAAACTCTAATTCGAATCACCTTTCACCAAAACAAATCGCGTTCAATGTTCTACAGGCAAAGCCTTCGAAGCCAAACCCTTGATAGTGTGTCAACACTGAAACTTGCCACAACAGTCAACTTGCCTTATGTATATCCGTCTCCATAGTTATGAGGCAAACGATTGATTGCTAGGATGAAATGCAACCAGGAAAATTCCAAGCAAGCTCAAGACTAAAATGAACTATTAGTTTATAAATATTGTTTTGCATTTTTTCGAAAAAATATTATTTTAAATCATACATGTTGTATGATATTTTTCTCTTGTAGGCAGTGTTCTAAAAGTCCCCGCCTAGGCCCGACTAATCCTTGCCTAGGCGCTAGTCGGCATCCCACCGCCCGACTACTGCTAAATCTGGTTAGACACTAGCGGCAACCTAATTATCGGCCAGTTTAAAGCTTAATTAGTCTTTAAGTCTGAGCTAATCAATACTTATGACAATTAGGTCATGAATTATGTGAATACTATGAAATTTGACTATTAGTTATCATATTTTATGTTTTTATCATGAATTTGGTGATAAAATTATGAATAATATGTGTTGATATAGTTTCTAACTAATGACATAATATAAAATAATAAATTAAGCTTTGTGTGTATAATCCGCCTAGGCGCTAGTCCCCCTTCACCGCCCGACTAGCGTATAACGACTTTTAGAACATTGTTTATAGCCATTTCTCAAAAGTTGGTTGACTAGGTTTGAGGGGGAGACTTAGTCAAATAATTGAGGAAAGTGTAGAAGGTGGTTGCATGGGGTTGTGGACGTGTGATGTGGAAGAAGTGGAAAAGTGGGAACAACTCCAATATTCATGAGTATGCTAATATTCTTGAAGAACAAGTCACAACCTCTATTTAAGAAAAAATTATTTAAGAAAAAGTACGCAGATGATGGTGGTGGGCAAAAGAGAAAATATCTGCTAAATGGAGAGCATTTTTTAGTTGAGAGTTACTACCATAATATAACTAGCTTAGTGGATAGTTAGCTTGTTTATGTTAGTATTTTCATTCATATTTTTCTCAACTTTATTTCATAATTCATTGTACAAACTAGTGAATATTTTGACTTTAAGGCATATTATTTGTATTTCTTGCAAAAAAAACACTATCTTCGTGTCCATTATTCTTCGTTTTTCTCATTTTTCCGCTGCGTCAGTATCTTGCATATGGCTATGTTGGAGGATGAACAATTTCACCCACAGTTTTATTGAAGATGAACAGTTTTGTAAAATGAAATTTAAATGAGTTTACGTACAGATTGTGAATAGCGAACAATTTTATTTTCTTGAGTAAATAAATAGTAAAAAATTGACTTTAATTTTAAATTCGATTCCGACCCTACAAATTTTTAAATACTACTTCCTCTGTTCCAAGATTCGTGACCCTTTTAATTTCGACAAGTATTTTCACGCTTCTCGGTGATGAGTTTTAAAATGAATTTTCAAAATACTTTTTCTTTTACGGGATAGTTAAGCACTCATAGTATCCCGTAAAAGAAAAAATACATTAAAATTCATTTTAAAACCTATGCACAAGAAGCGTGGAAATATGTGCCAAAAAAAGGGATCACCAATCTTGAAACAGAAGAAGTACCATTTTACAGTTTCGTTGAACGACAAACAATTTTATTAAATGGTATTTACTACCAATTAATTATAAATACCTCTTAGCTAGTTTTTTTATTCTGAAAATATGCATGTATTAGTAAGTAGTAATGATACAGATCATCAGACCTTCCAATTAAAATAGTATGTATGTACTTTCGTAATTGGTAATTAGCTAGTTTGAATTTTATTTTAGATGCACTTCAAAAAAAATGAGATTTAGCACCAAAAGAGCAAATTGGCACATATCAACAAAACAAAATAGTTTATAGTCAATATATTCATTCCTAGACTAGTTATACCATCTTAACAAGGTACTATACTGTTTGTTCCTTCTCTCCCCTATGAATCATGCTGCGAGTACAAGCCCTTTCATCAGGGCAAACCACGGTCAATCTTCTACAAGCGATGCCCTTGAAGCCAAGCCCTTGATAGTGTGTCGACACTGAAACCTACCACAGCAGTCAACTTGCAGCCATCAAATATCATATTTCAGTATGAAAATAGAAGGATTTGGGTTTCAAACCCCATTTCAAACTCATGAAGCAAAGAGAAGAGGAAGATGAAACATGAGATAGATGATGTGAAGTGAAGCAAACAACACGTGTTAGATTCATAATCTAGCGTCACATCCACATAATATATTACCAACCAAACTTAATTTTCTAAGCTATTGACATGAGTATATGTTTGATCACTTACCAGATCAAATCCTTTGATGTAGAGTCACTTTCATTTCCAGATTTTGGGTTGTGCACCTGAATCTCAATCTAAAGGCTTCGTCTGTAACAGAAAATTATTTTTAAAAAAGGTATACCATCATATGTATATCAAGAAAGTATAGAACGTTTGACATCACACCCCTTAATAGGCTATAATTATTGTTCTGAACGCCTTAACGCAAAACAAATCGACAGCCATTTAGTAATAAACAGCACAGAGCACTTGACCCAAAACAATACATCTCATTGTGATGAACAAGCAGAACAAGTCTTATAAATAAAACTAATTAGATGCATACCATAACACGACAAAACCATCCACAAGACTGATTAAGATCATGGGAGCTAAAAGGAAAAAGCAGCAAGCTTGAAACTATTTACCTTCCTATTTGGCCGAAACTCACGCTTGGGAAGAAAGTGAGAAGGCAAATTAAGGTAAGAGGGAGCTTTCACCAAGAGAAACAATTTTGTAGGACCTAAAACAAGGAATATTATCAACCAAAATTCATGAACAGAAACAACAAATACTAAAACTTTTTCAGCACTTAACAGCACTCCCACATACCAGCATAGGAATCTGATCCAACACCCTTTGATATCATCGTGCGAATTGCCTATGCAAAGACAAACAGAAAAATTATCTACACAACTCAAAAGGAAACAAAAATCAAAATGTGAACAAACACCAAAATGAGCAAACCTTTCTGGACAACGTTTCTGCAATTTTGTTTCGAGTAAAATCCCCCAAAACTGGTTTACCATTTGAGAAACTCAGTTCGTAAAAGTGCAGAGGCCTTAGAGGACTAGGTCCAAGAACCAGAGTAATTTTATCAAGATTTGGAACTTCAACAATCACCGACTGAAGTGCAGCCTTCAGATTAGAAATACAGCCCATCAGTTTCTCCAACCTTCTTATCCCCATCTTCACTTCCCTTTTTCTCGTAGCTTGCTTTCTCCTTGTCGATATCGCCTTCGCTTCGCTTCCCGCAAGTTCAATTTCCTTTACAGAAGTGAAATTAGAAACTTCCAATTATCAACGCGAAATTTGGGGAGAAACAATTTTAAAACGAAAAAGGAAGGGGGGGGGGGGGGGGAAACTAAATATTCTCTGAAATTACTGACCAATTCCTTGAATTCGGAGTGCAGTTCGTCGAATTCGAGGGTGATGTCCTGGAGTAATCTGCCAAAACGACAACATCGATCAATTATTCAGATTAGGGTTTGGTATTTTGCTGAAATCGGTGGAGAGGAACTACGAGGGGATCTGCTGGTGCATAAAGAGAATAAATCCGACGATGTCGGTGACGACGTGGAAAATGGTGGAGCAGTCGAGCGCGTCGGCGGCGGTGTCGATGTTCGTGTACTCCATTTCCGAGCTCCCTCCGCCTTCTTCCATCGCCACGGCAGAATCAATCGGAGAATCGACGGTGAAATTATGCGTAGATGAAGGCTTTGGGTTTTGCTGAGGGTATTTCTCGAATTTTATTCAAGGCGGGCAGAATTTCTTTTTTTCTTTTTTTTTAAATTTTTTTTTTTTAAGATACGAGCTGAATTTCTTAACCCTTATTTCTGTTTAATTAGGAAAGAAAATAATTAGGAAATTAATTATTTAAAGAATCACTAATTTTTATTAGAAGATCGAAAAATAATTATTCTCAGGTTATGCACTTAAAATCTCTTGAAGATTATGAAACGCGAAGAAAATTTTGAATTTTCGATATGTATTTGAGATATTGGGGGTTCATTTGATTTTTTAGGTGAATAAGTTCAAATAATGGGGTACGGTTAATGAATAAGTTCAAATAATGGAGTACTATATAAAAGTAACGGTTCCACATAAATCGAAACGACCGATTTTGTGGAATTGTAACTTTTTTAACAGAGATTTTCCTAGATATTTACAGTCGAGACACGATGAATTTTACGGGTGTAAATGTTTGGGAAAAAAAAATACTTAACGTGTTATTCATTCGTTAAGATGTTTCTGTGAAATAATGGAAAGAGGGAAGGAGGGGGACACTGGGCGAGATCTATCAGCAGCGAATTCCCCATACAAACGAGAGAAAAGTGTTATGAATATGACTAGCACTAAGAAGAAGAAGAACGTAAAAAACATATCAATTTAAGTGAATTCAAAATGAGAAAAAAACCACGAATATTAGAGAGAGTTTCACTATTAGTCGAAAATATGATACACAAAATATCACACACTTAAACAATTAAACAATGTCTGATTACGTAATTGGGCTCAATTCCTCAAGTTTGAACAACATTGTGAAAAAAAAAAAAAAAAAAAAAAAAAAAAAATCACACCGCTAGAGGCTCGATCAAAACGGTGTCAATTATAACAATAAAAGAGAGATTCATAAAAAAAAAATCACGCAGTCCTTTCTTAATATTGTTAATATATTTTAAAATTCTGATTTTAAAATATTGTTAATGTATTTTGTTAAAATCGACACTCAATTTGTTATTTTTTCCATCAAACTTCAAAAAACGAATAATATGACAAATCGAGTGTCGGTTTTATATATTTTGTAGGTTCAATGATTTCATTATTAATTTATAAGGTACTAGAATATAAACAATAACAAAAAAAAAAATCGAACAAAATAATGCTAAAGTGAGCAAACGACGATAAGTGTCCACGAGGGTGCTCACATATGGTGGTGCAGCATAAATATATTTAAATGAATTATTAAATACTTTAAAAAATTTAACGAAACTTTAGAATATATAGATACTATATAAGATTATATGCACTTTAGCAAGGTAATTCTATGTGTCGTATTATTTGTACATTTATGTTAATGAATAATACGGACTCGTATAGATTTTGGCATACTTTATACTATAGAATACATGTTATTTGTTTCCTAGGTAAATAATGAGTATGCTTAAAAAAAAAAATAAAAAAAAAAAAGGTAAATAATTAGTAATTTTTATTTTGTGTCAATACCGTAGAAATACTATACAATTTGATTTGAGACTACTGGTATTTTCCAAAGTAGAGAATTTTGTATGTAATCCATTTTATATTCTTCTTAATGCATGTTTATTGAATAGAACATTGTAGTTACACAACTCTGATAATCCATAGAAAATAATTTTATGTACATCCTTATTTTTGATTGTGCCAATATTTTCATCACTTTTCCTGCTTTCGTATTTCTAGTGAAAGTAATCCTATTGTTATCCTAGATTTTGAATTGATGGTTTTTTTTTTTTTTTCACTTCATTATAAACCACATATTAAAATATTTTGTTTTCTTAGTGCTGAAAATAAATTGAAATTCCTTAAAAGGGGATTTTGACTCGTATATTATATATATTCAAGAGGTATATACTACTATCATGTTATTATAATAATATTTTATATTTTATTTGTAAGTTATTGTAATGATAATTCAATGCTATAAATTTTAATTATGCATATACAATTGATTTCCAATTCACAGAAAATTTGAAATTAAATTATCAAGCTCGCGGCTTTTATATATATATATATATATATATATATATATATATATGCATAAACGAAACAATAAAATTCCACCAATATACATATCTAATCAACCAATATAAAATTTCCTCAACCATCACTTGCCGATTCACGTACTACATATTTATGGCGGCCACAATATAGAAACTAAGGAGACTCGACACGTCGTTTGGCATGGGGAAGGATTTTGCTTTAGGCCGTTAACAAACGCGTTTTAAATGCAAGAGAGAAAAGTAGAACGGTTTCATCTTACTTTTCAATTAGTTATTTCTCTAGAGCAATTAATTATTTTTAAGGATAAATAGCAAATACACTCATATCGTTGTCGCTCAAGTGCAAATACACCTCTAAAGATACGTTTGGTGCAACTAACACCCCAACACCTCTAAAAATACGTTTGGTGCAACTAACACCCCAATGTCTTGAGAAATGATGCAACTAACACCCCGATTAACACCAGCTCTAACGGCGTAAAAACAATTCTAATTTGTTTAGTTAGTTAGTTAGTTAGTTTGTTTGTTTTTTTTTTTTTTTTTGGACCCCAATAATTGACACAACCTTTGGCATATACCCATTCCATTTTTTCAGGTCATCTATGTGCGAGAGCATTCTGACCGGCCCAAGAAGCACACTGCCATTTTTTAATATTGTATTCATAGTGCAATATTTCATTCTCATCTATGGCAACTGCAAGTTTCCTCTCCATTTTTTCCCCCTCAACGACACATAGGTTAGGTTCCGCTCAAAATTGAATTTCAATTCACCCCTTTCTTTTCCCTATTCCATTGGGGATTCATTGAAATCTAACATATCCGAGCTCGACGAGGCACTAACGGTGGGGTTCAACATGCAACCAACCTCACAGTTGGAGATGATCTTTTGAACAAGTGGCTTGAAAAATCATATTATCCTATCTCTCTTTGCTAAAGAAATAAAAATTTTGGAGCTCATTTTGTTGAAGCTTCCTTAAGTGACAGTATGTTGTTGAGCATTCTTGAAAGATTATCTTGGTTAATAATCAAATTTCAAGTAGTTCCTGCCATAAGAACACATGTATTACTATATTCCAATTTTGCTGCAAATTATAAGATCATCATATATAAAATTAATCTCATGGATTTTTATGTGTAGAGAGGGTTATTTTGAGACTGGGAGATCACCTTTATTCCTCTCACCCTTCCTGCAAATCAGCCAGCACGTCTGTTCCATCGTCCGTATGTTCGCATTAATTTTATCATTGATAGTCAGTATGCGGAATATCATTTGTAAAGAGGTCTTGATGATGTTCATAATTGAGAAAACTCTTTCGACAGTTGAGGTAGCCACCGGTAGAATTAAGCACAATTTAATGATCAATGACTTTGTTGGAGGTTTTACAATTTGTAAAATCAAATTTAGAAGATTTGTTTGAGGATAAACAGTTTTGTATAATTAGATTTATAATAGTTTACATATGGTGATTTTGAATGATGAATAATTTTTCGCACGGCTTCATTAAAAGATGAAGAAAGGGAGGGTATAGCTTTTATTTACATCATAATACATACACAATCTCCAATACCTCCTAATCAAGATAATTGGGTGAAGAGTTTTACTTCAGAGTTAAACTCGCTTTATAAAGCTGCAGTGACATTTCGACATGATATGGATCTAAGTCCATAGATATGTTTGAATTGTATTTATCACCGATAATCAGTACGTGGAATATTATTTGTAAAGAGATTTTGATGATGTTCATAACTGAGAAAACTATTTCTACTGTTGATGTAGCCGGCGGTAGAATTAAACACAATTTCATGAATGACTTTGTTAGAGGATGAACGATTTTGTAAAATTAGGTTTAGAAGATTTGTTTGAGGATAAACAGTTTGTAATGAATGGAAGAATAAATGTCTTATTTCTTAATTTAATATAAGAATGATACTAAATGTTAATAGTCCTAATCTAATAATCCTAGGGGGTGTTTGGTTGATAGTATCAGATTTAGTATAAGATAAGCCCAAGATTGAATCATGCAAGACTAATTCGTTATAGTGGGGATGTCATGACTAAAAAGGGAAGAAAGACCATGACTAATCATATGTGGCAATGTCATAAGATTAAATCTTGGATCATGTTCATCAAACCAAACATCATTGAATGTGATTAAAACACCCCCTAATATATATGTTTTGAAAGAGGAAGACAAATCTGCAAAAAGCACAGGAAAAATGAAAACATGGAGGCATAATCAGTATTGTATATATTTTGATGTTAATGGCAACATCAATTACCTAGATGTTTATTATTATATATTTTGTTCTATTAATTATGTATGGTCATACATAGGCTTGTGAGTTTGTTTTGTAGATGTTTTGTGTGTTCACTTTTGCTTGTCTTAAATTTGATCACTTCTTGAGCAAAACTAATCTTATGACCTTGTTTTGCAAATGTTTAAGTTTGTGAAGAACACCTTGAGGAAAATAAAAATTTCATTGCGTCTACGCGAAGCAGCACCGGCTATACTGCTTCGCTCTAGGTCAATAACATTGCCTGAAATGTACGACCACACAGCGCGTCCTAACTACAACGAAGGGGGACGATTCACGCGCTCGTATACTACATCCAGCGGGGTCAGCAACTGGACCCCCTTTTCGATAGTCATTTCTTAAAATGGCCGAGCACTACGCACTGATGAGCCACCTACATCCCCCCACGTCCTTCGGATTGGTACGGATGCCACATGGTCTGAGTAAATGAAGTTGTGGATTGTCTCCATGGTTGGAATGAATGATAGAAATCAAATTATGTGTGCAAAGCTATGAGGGTACGAGTCTCCGATACCTCCGAAACTAATTAGTACGGTCAAGACTTTCGATTTGGAGTTGTACACGCTCTACGAAGCCATTGTGACAGTCCAACATGACATGGATCTAACACCATATCTTCGGATTGATTTTTTCATCGATAGCCAGGATGTGGTTAACAACATCAACGTGCTTCACACCCGATCGGATTTCATATTGTCCAACGATCTGGTTGACAGAACTAGAGGAGAGCTGGAGGAGCTCCTACAGGTATTACGATTAATTTTATGTTCCATATTTGTTTGATTAACTTAATGTGTGCAAATTGTACTTAATTATATTTTTATACAATTTCTTTATAGCAAAATCGTCCGGTCCACGTGTGTTGGACTCGTAGATATTACAATATATTTCTAGACGAATTCGGGAGGAGGGTGAGGTTTGCCCGTGAGAGGCATAAGATAAGATATAAACCAACTGTGGATAACTTCGTTGAAGAGCTCAAGTGCGGGATTGTATATGACATCACCACGATCGAAGATTTCCTTCAAGATGTGTATATGCATGGCCCGAGTAAGTGAAGTAGGAGCACTGTAGTATGTTGTGAGATGTAATGTGAACATGATTTTTAACTCGATTGGATTTGTGAACTTGTTTGATCGATGTTGAGACTGTGAAAGTAGAACATATGTATTGTATGGATTTTTAAATGTGTTTGTTGTTGGCTTAGATTTGTATGGACTATTTTGATCGGGAGAGATTCAATGTTGTTTTTCATGATTTGTTGTAAGATGTTGAAACTTGGAAGTAGGATTGTTTCAAATACTTCACGAAGATGACTATCGGTAGTAGTCTATGGATTTAAATCTAATTCATACTCTTAATGAATAAAGGTTACCGAATATGCAAAGCTTCGGTGACATGAATGGTGACAGTCCCGAGGGAGCCGATAAAAAGAACCACATTGATTAAAATTGAAACTACATGAGAAATGATAGTCATCCTTAATTTTTTTTGTTAAATGTATAAGAAAAATCTTAACATCAAATTACGAATGAATACGAACCACATGAGAATTTTATTAACCTATTTTTGCATTGCTGAGAAAAAAAATGAGCATCTTAATATTCATAATTTGTAAAACTTAACGAAATGAAGTTCACGTTGTCCAATGATCTAATTGTCATGACTAGGGAAGAGCTGGAGAAACTCCTATAGGTATTATGATTAGTTGTGTGTCCCACATTAGTTTGATTAACTAAATGTATGCAAACTGTACTTGTATATTATTTGCGCCATTACATGTGAATAAATATCCTCTCATACAATGTCTCTATAACATGATCGTCCGGTGCATGTGTGTTGGACATTTAAAGATAAAAACGTATTGCCCGATAAATTTGGGAAGATGGTGAGGTTGGCCTGTGAGAGGTACTAGATAAGATATAAACCAGCTATTGATAACTTCATAGAAGAGCTCAAGGGCTGGATCATATATGACAACACCACGATCGGACATTTACTTCACAATCGAAAATAGAAAATTCAATTCTTTCCTCGCTCTTCACCATTTTTCTTCAACTCACTTAAACTTCTTCGAGTCTCTAAAGTATGTCGAAATTCTTTCTCAAATCTTGTTGTTTATATGTTCTTTACATAATTTGATTTAGCACTAGAATTCTTTTCTTCATTTCTCACATATTAAGTGAATTACATCACATGCATATAGTTAGGGGTGTCTAAACTGATCGGGACGGGATACCCATCCAGTTTCTTTCTGATACCTGCCTTCATATAAGTAAAAAAAACGTATTATGTCTCCCGCCTTAAATGGGTAATTCAGGTACCCGATATTCGGGGTTCAGGTAATTTGGGTTGCAATAGGGTACCCAAATTACCGGATTTATAATAATACTTTTTTATTTAATATTTCATAATTTATTTCTTATATGTATGAGATTGTTGATCAATTTGTATAATACCCCATATCTTCTTAAACCCTCGTTGGTAATTAAGTAAATAATTTGAGAAAGAGTCGTCCGTTTTCAAGAAGTAAAAATTCTATTTTAGACTAAGATAGAATTTACAGAGAAGAATTCCCTAATCAGCTAATCTAGAAGGAAGATGTGATATTGTCTAAAGTAATATCAAATGTCTATTTGATTATTAAAATCCCTCATTTTAATTAATTAAGTCGATTGAATATTCGACTTAACTTAAATAAGTGTTTAGGTTTGTTGGAATTTGTATATAACTACAAGAGTTAATCGTGTTATTGCACACAATAACATGCCCTAATAGTGAAAACTCTCGTCTATCTCATTACTTTGTAATTATAGCTTAGAGTAGAGGATGTCATGGCTGTTTGAAGCAATAAAAGGATTAATTAATAGCAACAATCAAGCATGATTTTAAAAACAATGTATGATTAGTTCTGTAAGTGTGTTTCAACAAATACCAAGGCCAAGAATCCAAAATCTCAACAACAAATTTAAACTAAGCAAAGAAATTCTTTCAAAATTAAACTTTGACATGAACCAAAGAAGCTTTCGCAAGAGCAAGGCCATGAATGCAGAACCCATAAACAACAAAAACTACTTTGCTCATCTCAAACTCACCCGTGCCATCATTCTTTCATCATGTCCTTCAAACTTATTAACTAGACCTTAACAATTACTAAAATATTATGAGCATACAATGCATTTGATTACTTGTTTCAAAATGCAAATCAGACAAAAAATAAGATACAAATACCATCCAATTTTCAATATCAACCTAACAGATACATAACAATCAACAATCCTATTGCCATAGTTTATAAAAAATCACGCAAAATCGTCTATGATTAAAACGACATTAAATCTCTCCCGATCAAACTAATCCATACAAATCTATATAAGCAACAATCACATTTACAACAATACATATGTACTACTTTCACAGTCTCAACATTGATCATACAATTACTTCTTCATTCCGAGTCTGAGTCACTCGTGGCATACACATCCTGAAGGAGATCTTCAATCGCGGTATTGTCATATACGATCCCGTCCTTGAGCTTTACTACGAAGTCATTAACAGTCAGTTCGTATATTTTCCAGTACCTCTCACAGGCCAGCCTCACCCTTCTCCCGTCGGGCAATATGTTGTAATCTCTACATGTTCAACACATGTGCACCGTACGATCCTATTATAGAGAAATTATATGTAAAGATATTTATTCACATATAATTAATGACGCAAATAGCATACAAATACAACTTGCACACATTTAGTTAATCAAACTAATGTGGGACACAAAACTAATTCTAATACCTGTAGGAGTCCCGCCAGCTCTGCCTTAGTCATCATAATCAGATCAGTAGACAACATGAAATCTGCTCGGGTTTGAAGCACGTTGATGTTTTTAACAACATCATGTGGCTATCAGTGATGAAAATAATCTGAAGATACGGACTTAGGTCCATGTCATGTCGGATTGTCATCGCTACTTCGTGGAGCGTGTATAACTCCGAATCAAAACTCTTCACCCAACTCTCTCGATCCGGAGGTATGGGAGACTTGTAACCTTGTAGCTTTGCACAAACAATTTGATCTTTGTCATCCATTCCAACCATGGAGACAATCTCTTCTTGTGATGGAACGGTAAGTCTCAATCGGCCAATAGAAATCCTCAATTGCACTAAAAGCGATCTTTCCGAATCCCTCGAGACCCCAATCTTTTCCATGTGTATTCTTGACCAAGCAGTAGTCGATGTTCCTTTCTTTTCCATAACCCACAATGAGAATATAATGATATATAGCTTTCTTCCTTTCCCTTTCTCTCTTATGCGGACCCCTATATACTTTATCCTTCAAAACAAAAAAAAAAAAATTACATAATGCAAATTTTAAAGTTATAGTAAAAATATTTATTAAAAAATAAATATAAATCCTTATTGTTATGGCGTGGAAAGTAGGGCACAAAAGAACAACACCAATAATGAGTCCCCTTTCTCTAATCGCCTTGAAAATCGTCGCTGAATCTACATGGTCACGCTCAAATTCTACAAAATCTCTAATGAACAGCTTCACCATCCCCTTAGCAATATAAAGGAAATGCTAGAAAACTGTTATTGACTCTATTAAATCTTGAACTTCACAATACTTACTCTTGGTTGATCATCCCACTTATGCATTTGATTAACTTCACCTACATATGGGTCGTAATCGCGTGTGAGGCATATTCCATGATCTTGCACGTACGACAATACATTGCCAGGGAAATTCTGCACCCCAAGTGGCTGCACGACAGGGTTAGCAATAAATGACTCATCTTGGTAGTCCCGGTGCAGGTGCAAGAAATCCATCAATTGCTACACCGAGAAACATTCTACTTTATCTCTTTATCTCTTTATCTATCTTGCGATCCACCGAAAACTCCACTACCGATAAACAATCGGTCGTGGCAAACGCCCAACATATATCTAAAATAAAAAATAAAGTATTAGTTAAGAATGTTAAATGTTAGTTCAGGAATTGAAAAATAAATATGAGTTACAAAAGACACGAACTTGTATTTCCCTGATTATGAGATTATGAGCAACCATGATGGAGTTTATCCCATCGGCTCTCGCCTAAGAAAAAGCCACTCTTTCTATAAACGTTTCCCAAGTCATAAGTACACGCGTCATTAAGGAGGAAACTGAGGAGGAAAATATGCAGATATTATAATGAATAATATCACAACTAAATCATCAACTTGACAGGCAGAGAATACGAGTGCATGAATCATCCTCCTTCGTGGCTAGGACGCGTTGTGTAGTCATGCACGCGAGGCAATGTTGTTGACCTAGAGCGATGCAGTATAACCTTCATGTCTTTGGACATAGTGAACTTTCACTTTCCCCCATGTTTTCTTCAGCAACTTAAAACATATGCAAAACCAGTTCACAAGCATTTGTAATTACCGTATATAATTAAGAAAACAAAACATATGAAAATAAACATCTAGGTAATTTATGCTGCCATTAACATTAAAATATGTACAACATTGATTATGCCTCCATGTTTCCACTTTTCCCATGCGCTTTTTGCAGATTTGTCTTCCTCTTTCAAATTGTCGTTTAATAAGTTTTAAAAGCTTCAATTCTTGCAAAAACACCTTATTCTTTTTAGTCATGTTGCAATCTAGATACAATAAATAAGAGAGATGAAAAACAATTAAGAAGAAAAAAGAGCATTAAGAGAAAGAGAAATAAGGAAAAACAAAAGACAAAGAAGAAGAAATGATTCAAATCTTTGGAAAAAATCTATAAAAATAAAATAAAATAAAATGGATAACCAAGATCCGAAAAACTAATCCCTTGGAATCTGGGATTATTCGAGAGTTGACATCCTTGCTAGTGCTTGCTCACGAGTTTCCTAAGCCTCCCACAGCAACGACTCAAATATTGTCTGTCTCTAACATGTTTTTCTATTACATATCTAACAAATGGGCGAGTTGTGATTCAAATCAATACTATATGAGAAATGATACTCATCCTCCAAATAAGTAAAAAAACTTATTATGTCCCCCCCCCCCCCCCCCCCCCCCCCAAAAAAAGGTAATTTGGGTACCCAATAATCGGGGTTCGGGTGATTTGGGTTGTAATAGGGTACCCAAATTACCGGATTTATAATATTACTTTTTTATTTATATTTTTCATAATTTATTTCTTATATGTATGATTGTTGATCGATTTGTATAATACCCCGTATCTTCTTAAACCCTCGCTCGTAATTAAGTAAATAGTTTGAGAAAGAGTTGTCCGTTTTCAAGAAGTAAAAATTCTATTTGACTAAGATAGAATTTACAGAGAAGAATTCCCTAATCAACTGATTTAGAAGGAAGATATTGTATTGTCTAAAGTAAAATCCAATGTCTATTTGATTATTAAAATCCCTCCTCTTAATTAATTAACTTAACTTATTAAACTTATTAATTAAATAAGTGTTTAGTGTTTTCTAGTACCCCTAATAGGAGATTAATTAGGTTAGCATTATGATTTAGCAAATCATTTTGGCTACTAGTTCGTTTAATTTTTAGATAAAGATATTAGTCTATTATTGGGCCAAGACCAAATGTTTTAAACTTTTAATACAGTACATCATGCCCAATGGCCGCTAGGCCTAATCAACATTGAAAATATTTATTGATTGAATAAAATTGCTGAATCAGAATTGTGTGATAAAATGATTTACTGCACAACAGAGCTGATGACATAGAATTAAAATACAGCAACCCTACACAATCAAACATAGCAATCCAATCTTCATTAAAGGGGGGAGGCTAAAGATACTAATGAAGATACAACAAGTAGATACAATAATTATCACTAAGAGTAGACTACAAAATTTCTATGGCCGAATAGCGGTGATAAGGCAACAACAGTTTATAACTTTGACGATTGGAGGAGTATCATCATTAGCATCGACTAACCTGCCAAAAGAAAAAGGATGAAGAAGCTTAGTCATGCTGCGATCTAGATACAATAAATAGGAGAGATGAAAAACAGTAAAGAAGAAAAAAGAACATTAAGAGAAAGAGAAATAAGGAAAAACAAAAGGAAAGGAAGAAGAAATGATTCAAATCTCTGCAAAAATCTATAAAAAAATAAAATGCATAACCAAAAAACTAATCCCTTAGAATCTGGGATTATCAACTTCAATAGTTACAAGAGTCATGGCCCAAAATCAGCTTTAAACCAACTATCATAAAAACAATCAATCCACACTTCAAACTTTAAGCTATCAAAATACACCCTCACAAAATTCACTCTCACACCAACACAAAAAAAAAGAAAAAGAAAAAGAAAGACAGAAATCTGAGAAGAGGGAGAAGTTCGGACAGAAACAAGGAAGGAAGGAAGAAAGCTATTTTTCAAATCACAAAAGCCTAACACCCCAATCTTCAAGGTACACCTGTTTCTTTCATTAAGAAGCATGTTTTCCCTAGTATATACTCTAAACAAATCAAGCATGCTAAACTGCAACAAGACTTCATGAGAGATATAATTACTTGATAACTGAATCTTACGCAAGTTTAATTAATTATCTGCCTCTCTCTTTGAAACCATAGAACAAAGCATGGTATGAAATGCATAATTCTTGTTCACCCACAACTGTGATAAAACACGTAAAATTCTGAAGATCCTAGACCTAAGACTACGAATCAACATGCTCAAAATACGAAATAGAAACTTTATTACGAAGCAGCCTTACACTGTGTCTAACCACAAATTAAAGAGAGCATAAGAGGTAAGTTAAGTTGGAATTCATAAAGCATGATTAGAAACAAATTTTTAGTTATAAGTTAGAAACATGTATGCTATTAAACCAATCTCTAAGTCTAAAACATAAGCTATAACTTGAATGTACTTAAATCAGTTTCCTAATTCCAAAGCATGAGAATATGTTTCTTTTAATCAAAGCAAGCTTTACAATTCAAGACGTAAGATTGAAACCTAAATCACTAAAGAGATACTTTATGTAGTAAAGGGAAATCACAGAAATAGAGTTTGACATTCACTGATTAAGGCATAAAATAACTCTAAAGAAACCCTACTACAACCCCAGCTACGACGACTCCTTTGTGGACAGAATCGTGTACACCGAATACACAGGGAAAGCTGGGTGCGGGATAGTGTATAAAACTTGTAGTAGTAGTATAAGTTGGAATTAGGAAGTGTACAACTTTAAGCGGCTCTTAGCTACATATGCATTTTATCATACAATGCTAGATATGAAACAAAATAAAAATAACCAATGAAATGACTAAATGTAGTAGGAAAATGATAAAAATTCACAAATCCAAATGATGATTGTGGAAATCGAATTATATGGCTTAAATTTTAGAAATTAGTAATTAGCTAGTTTACACTTTATTTTTGGATGCACTTCAAAAAAAAAATGAGGTAAAGATTCCTAATAAATTGGTCTTAAACAGAAATTTAGACCAAAGGAATAAATTTGTCCTACATTAACGAAGTTTACGATGTGAAGAAACACATATCAACAAAACAAAATAGTTAAAAGTCGATATTTTCATTCATAGACTAGTTATATCAGATTAACAAGTACTATAACACTTGGTAACTATTTCTTCCTTCTCTCTCCTATTCATGCTGCGAGTACAAGCTCTTTCAGCAGCGCAAACCAAGATCAATCTTCTACAAGCGATGCCCTTGAAGCCAAGCCCTTGATAGTGTGTCGACACTGAAACCTGCCACATAAGTCAACCTGCCTTAACCGCCTCCATAGTTATGAGAAAATGAATGATTGCTAGGAGGATATCCAACCAGGAAAACTCCGAACAAGCTCAAGACTAAGACGAACTATTGCACAAGTAGTATAAAGCAAATGTATCTCGGTTATTTTTTATCATCCATGCTATGTTGCAGGCTTGCAGCCATCAAATATCATATTTCAGTACGAAAATTGAAGGATTTGGGTTTTCAGACCCCATTTCAAACTCATGAATCAAAGTAAAGAGGAAGATGAAACATGAGATAGATGATGTGAAGCAAACAACGTATGATGTTAGATTCGTGATCTCAAGTCACATTCACATAATAGAATACCAAAGTTACTTAATTTTCTAAGCTATTGACATGAAAATCATACCAATTTTGTTCAATCACTTACCAGATCAAATCCTTTGATGTAGAGTGCTGCGCTTCAAGTGAGATAGAACAGTCATTAGGTGGAGGTTTCATTTCCAGATTTTGGGTTCTGCACCTGAATCTCAATCTAAAAGGCTTGGTCTGTAACATATAATTAGTATTAAATAAAATAAAAAAAAGGTATATCATCTCTGAACACCCTAACACAAAACAAATCTACAGCCATTTATTAACCGTCTCTATAGTTATGAGGCAAATGATTGATTGCTAGGAGGAAATGCAACTCATACACAGTACATAGCTCTTGGCCCAAAAAACATGATATCTAATTGCGATGAACAAGCAGAACAAGTCTTATTAATAAAACTAATTTAGATGCATATATCCTCAGATTCATCCATAACATGACAAAAACCATCTACAAGACTGATTAAGATGATTTCATCATGGGAGCGCATAAAGGAAAAAGCAACAACCTTGAAGCTATTTACCTTCCTATTTGGCCGAAACTCGCGCTTGGGAAGAAAGTGTGAAGGCAAATTGAAGTAAGAGGGAGCTTTCACCAAGAGAAATAATTTTGTTGGACCTAAAAAATGGGAATACTATTATCAACCAAAGATCATGAACAGAAACAACAAATACTAAACTTTTTCAGCGCTTAAACAAAAAACAGTAGCACTCCCACATACCAGCATAAGAATCTGATCCAACACCCTTTGATATCATCGTGCGAATTGCCTATGCAAAGACAAACAGGAAAAATTAAATCTACACAACTCGAAAGGAAACAAAAATCGAAGTTTGAACAAACACCAAAATGAGCAAACCTTTCTGGACAACGTTTCTGCAATTTTGTTTCGAGTAAAATCCCCCAAAATTGGTCTCCCATTTGAAAAACTCAATTCATAAAAGTGCAAAGGCCTTAGAGGACTAGGTCCAAGAACCAGAGTAATTTTATCAACATTTGGAACTTCAACAATCAGCAACTGAAGTGCAGCCTTCATATTAGATATACACCCCATCAGTTTCTCCAACCTTCTTATCCCCATCTTCACTTCCCTTTTTCTCGTAGCTTGCTTTCTCCTTGTCGATATCGCCTTCGCTTCGCTTCCCGCAAGTTCAATTTCCTTTACAGAAGTAAAATTAGAAACTTCCAATTATCAACGCGAAATTTGGGGAAAAAAAAACCCCTTCTCTGAAATCACTCACCAATTCCTTAAATTCGGAGTGCAGTTCGTCGAATTCGAGGGTGATGTCCTGGAGCAATCTGCCAAAACGACAACATCGATCAATTATTCAGATTAGGGTTTGGTATTTTGCTGAAATTGGTGGAGAGGAACTACGAGGGGATCTGCTGGTGCATAAAGAGAATAAATCCGACGATGTCGGTGACGACGTGGAAAATGGTGGAGCAGTCGAGCGCGTCGGCGGCGGTGTCGATGTTCGTGTACTCCATTTCCGAGCTCCCTCCGCCTTCTTCCATCGCCACGGCAGAATCAATCGGAGAATCGACGGTGAAATTATGCGTACATGAAGGCTTTGGGTTTTGCGGAGGGTATATTTCTCGAATTTTATTCAAGGCGGGCTGAATTTCTTTTTTATTATTATTATTTTTTTTTAAGATACGAGCTGAATTTCTTACCCCTTATTTCTGTTTAATTAGGAAAAGAAAATAATTAGGAAATTAATTATTTAAAGAATCACTAATTTTTATTAGAAGATCGAAAGATAATTATACTCAGGTTATGCACTTAAAATCTCTTGAAGATTATGAAACGCGAAGAAAATTGTGAATTTTCGATATGTATTTGAGATATTGGGGGGTTCATTTGATTTTTTAGGTGAATAAGTTCAAATAATGGGGTACGGTTAATGATTTACTTTTTCCTTTATACTATATAAAAGTAATGGTCCCACATAAATCGAAACGACGGATTTAGTGGAATTGTTACTTTTTTAACAGAGACTTTCCTACATATTTACAGTCGAGACACGATGAATTTTATGGGTATAAATGTTTGGGAAAAAAAAAAACTTAACGTGTTGTTCATTCGTTAAGATGTTTCCGTGAAATAATGGAAAGCACGAGAGAAAAGTGTTATGAATATGACTAGCACTAAGAAGAAGAAGAACGTAAAAAAACATATCAATTTACGTGAAAATTCAAAACGAGGAAAAACCACGAATATTCGAGAGAGTTTCACTATTAGTCGAAAATATGATACACAAAATATCACACACTTAAACAATTAAACAATGCTGATTACGTAATTGGGCTCAATTCCTCAAGTCTGAACAACATTGTGAAAAAAAAAAAAATCACACCGCGAGAGGCTCGATCAAAACGGTGTCAATAATAACAATAAAAGAGATATTCATAAATAAATAAAAAATCACGTAATTCTGCTTCTTCTTCTTCTTTCTTTAATTGTTCGTGTAATCAAGAGTTACATATGGAATTTAAAAAGTTTGTGCAACTTATAACTAATTTTACTTTGTTTTTACTTCAATTTCACTCCTAACACAACTAATTTTCAAAAGTATAGTAACTTTCCAATTGCATGAAGAGACATTTTGTACTACTTAATTGGCTATTGACAACTTCAACGGATAAATGGAACCTAAACCAATTTAAACACATAACAAGCAAAACATTCCAAAATTACGTATCTCCTACTCCAACTCACAAGCAAATGCAAGATTACAAACCACCCAAAAAACAAAAAAAAAGAAGAAAACATTTAATTTCTTTCAACAATTATTTAAAAATTAATAATAATAACTAAATCTTAAGTGTGGCAAAGCCAATGAACTCCACGTCCTCAGCCATGGCGGCCAAAGTCTCCTTCAACAAACACACTTCAACCTCCAAACTCCCTTCCTCCGAACCGGTAGAAACCGTTATCCTTCCATCAAAACTACTCCCCTTCCCACTCCTCGCGGCCGCCGGCGGCCCCCACCCGAAGTCATTGCCGTAAACGTCGAACCTCGGAGAATTTATCAGAATAAAATGGTTTCTCGGAATGTCGTCGAACTGCAGGAACTTAGGCTCCTTTGCCCAACTGGAGAAGAATTCCTTCACCTTCTCCTCCCCATTCGCCGCCGCCACCATTCTGTTCACCTGCCACGCTGTCCACCCCAGCCCCTTCTCCATCACCTTTCCGGCGTCTAGGGTTACGATTCCGGGGAACACCGCGTTCCCGAAGTACTCGTCCGGTAGTGGAGGGCTCATCCTCTGCCTCGCCCCCATCGGAATCTCGAACGTCGTCGCCTCGTCACCCGCCACCGAACGACACCGGATGATCGACCGCCACAGGTGAGCTATGACGGCTTGCAGCGACGAGATTTTGCCCTTGCCCTCCTCCATTTCTTTGTTCGCTCGCGCTTTGAGATTCGTCACGCTCTCTTTGCTTAGGCGGAACACTCTCTCGCTTAAGGTGGCTTCGGCGGCGGCGGCGGAGGAGGAGTTGTTGTTTTGATTTATCGCGAGAAGTTCGTTTGGGATGTAGACGTCTCGTGTGCCGATTAAATCGAGATTTATCTTATCGCGGCTGAGGATGGGGAGCTTCGATATCGGGGCGCCGCGGGAGATCTCCGCCCAAGAGTTGAGGAAGCGCCAGAAGGCGGTGCCGTCGCCGACGAGGTGGTTGACGGTCCACCCGAGGAATATCCCGTCAGCTAGCTCCGTCGCCTGCACCGCCAGCAGCGGTTGGGACCCGCCGTCGATGTTGCAGAACCCGGGGAGGGGGAAGAGGGAGGGGAGGACGCCGGCGGAGGAGCTCGACGACTCGTTGACGTCGGCGATCGTGAGGTTCGAGCTCTTCGCGGAGGCGTGGATGAAGAGCGCCCCGCCCTCGCGGTGGCCGCAGTCGAGGAAGAAACAGGTGGCGGCGCCGTCGGCGGAGGCGGAGGTGGCGAGGCGGGCGACGAGGGTGGGGAAGAAGTGGAGGGTTTGCTCGAGGGTGGTTTTGAGGTGGTGGATTAAGGAGGAGGAGGCGGTTTTGGAGAGGAGGGCGGTTTGTTGGGGTGGGGTGGGGTAGGGGAAGAGGAGGCCCATCTGTACGTACTCGAGGAAGAGGAGCTCAAGATCGGAGGGCGTTAGAGTAATCCTGGCCGTTGATTCCACCTTGATCGTCGACGTGGAGATCGTTTCTATTTGATCTTGAGGCATTTTGTTAGGGAATTAATGAGTTTGATGCCACGTAAGATTTGTGTGTATTATGTTTTGAGGGTTTTGAATAAGAAGATTTGTGGGTGACTATTTTTGTGATTAATTTGTGTTGTATTTATAGTGAATTGAGCTTAGCAAAATTGCGGTAGTTGAGTTTGAACATTAGAAAATTATGCCATGGGTTGTTGGAGAAAATTCATTGGAAGATTAACTTTTTTAATTATTATTTTCACTTGTTTTTTTTTTTTGCTTGAATGATCGAGTCACTGCGTAGATTATGTAAACATGCGATTAATCAACTTAATTCACTTAATTAACTGAAGCAAGGGGAGGTGACTGATTCATCTATATATGACGATTGATTAATTAATTAAATAATTAATTAATTAAGTTTATGAAGAAGCCTAACGTGAGAGCCAACGACGTCGTCGTTGATTCGGACTCGGAGCTTGAGCGGATTTAATTATAGCATATAATAATTAATTAAATGCATGTTTATATGTATAGATAAATAAAAAGAGATTTGTTGAAGTATACAAATGATTGAATTATACGCGGTGAAGAAACCAATTCGTACTTTAGCTAAAATGGAACTCTCACTTAGTGTTTGTTACTAGGCAAAGACGTAGCTACCTCATCAAATCTAGTACCAATTCAACTTAATTATATTGATTGGGATCAAAACTAATTAAATTATACAAATTCGATCATTTAATTAACTTTGCTTGAAGAAGTCTTTGCCTACGTGATTAAATAACTCGCTTAATATATACATGTGATGGTTAATAAATTATTCATCTCCTAATTAAACTCTCTCCAAATTAATTATATTTTCCCCTCCTCGAATTATCCACGAATATCCGCTAAGAGAGTTGATTTACTACTAGAGTTAGTTTACCCAATTGCAATTGACTATAATATAATTCAGAAATAAAAAATATATAAAAAAAAGATAGTAGACTTTTTGGCGCAAACGGATAAAAACACTATCCCATATTAGAATATTAAATATTTTGTAACAACCACTCCAAACAAGGGAAATCAACTCATCCATCTTTGAAACTTGAAGTCTTGATTAAGAGAGGGAGAGAGAAAGTGTGGATCGTGTGGATCTGCTTTTTATGATGAAGTTTCTCTGCTTTTGTTTTGCTATAATTAGTTTAGTGGGTTTACTATAGTGGGGATTATTGTTGGTGGTTCAGTTTTTCCTTTTTATTGATTTATTAGTCCTCGTATTGTTCAACGAAAAATCTTGTGGAGAAAAGATCATGTGAAGGAAAAGGCACTATATATATATAGAATCGTAAAATATAAAATAATTTATGGAGATATAAATTAATTTCAAAAATATCATGGTCCATCACCGAAAGCTAATCTGGAATTTATATATAGTAGTGTTAACGTGAGAGGATCATATATATACAGAATCACTCCCTTACTTTTTTTTTTTTTTTTTTTTTTATCGGGCAAAGTTAGTAGTTAGTACATCTCCCAGGCTCTCAGAATTACTTCTCCTAGAATTCGTTCCCTCCAGGGATCGAACCCGGGACCTCCTGCTTTGCAGGCAAGTCCCGTGGCCATTGGGCTAAACCCAATGAGCTAAGTCCCGGGAATTACTCCCTTACTTATCACGGACACATTTAATGTGTACACGGCTTATGCGTTATGTGGCAGTGTCACGTCAATAATTTTCATTAATAGTTTAGTTTTTTTTAGTATGATTTAGATATTATTTTTATAAGGTATATTAATAATAATTTTCCTTCAATATATTATATGCGTCATCACCCATAAGCAAATTAAGTATGCCCACGGTGAGTAGAGTTGAATTTCATTTATTAATTAGTAGTAATTACTTCTTCAAATATGACTTATTCGCTACGAGACATGGGCGAAAAATCCACATTAATATAATAATTACATGGGTTTCAGACAAAAAAAAGGGTTGACGATTATAGAGAAACTAGTGGGAATTTTGAAATCGAGAGACCCTATCTTAGAGGATATGAAAGTGAGAGATTTGTATAATATATAAAATCTATTTGGAAATTGGGGAGATGAGTTGAACTGAGAAAATATATTAATGTTGATCTGTAAGAATAAGAATAAATATAATTCATTTGAAAACTATTTATGGAACCCATTAGACCAAATAAACAAGTGACGGTGGTTTGTATATCTCCACAAGTAAAATAACCGTCTAAGTTACCATAAAATAATTTAAACGAATAATAATAATAATAACAATAATAATAATAATAATAATAATAATAATAATAATTTTTATTTTTTTAATTGAGCTATTTAAAAAATGATCACAATTAATTTAGCATTCGAGTGGACATATCTAGCAATTAGAAGAAGTCCACGGTGAATTTGTCAAATTAAAATTGAACACTTCATCTCTCATAATCTCATTTTTCCCTTTGAGATTATAAGTATAATATTCGAAGTCAGAATTCACGACTCGAAATCCGACAAATATCCTCATGCTGTGATCCATTTCCCTTTATTTTAACTTTTAAACAAAAAAGAAAAAAAAGAAATATTCCCTACCTAGAAAAAAGAAATTTCTAGTAGAAGGTCCTATTAATAATGTATTCAAAATATTAAAGCAACAGAATATATACTCATATCAGTATATGTTATCATAATTATAAACTCGAAATATAATTAATTAGAATAGAAATGACAACGATATACCACGCTAGTGGCGCATATTAAACTCAATTCACTTTAAAAGATATAAACCCTAGCTAGTCGAATTGAAGTTGGTATTAATTAATATTCAAATCATACGAAAATTGATTAGACTAATAGTCGTTGAACCAACCTACTATCCAAGATTACAATTTCAACCCGAAATTCCCACCTAATCCTTATAGATTTGATATCAAGATATGTTTTTATAAATGTAATGGATAAGGAATGCAAGCCTAAATTGGACACATATATACATAAGTTTACTGGTTGGAATTTGACGAGTTTATAAACAAACAAATTATATATATATATATATATATATATATATATATTACGATTATTTGGATTTTATAAGTGGGTTGATGTACGTCTGTGTGTGTTTTTATTTAGATTTGTCGGCTGGTTTACGTGGATGGTTCTTAATTTAAATTCATTATAATCTAGTACATATTTTTTTTGTTAGTTGGAGATGCAACTCGGTAGTCGCGCATGGCATGGATATATTATGTTACTAGTAATTATAAGTTAATTAATATTATACTATCCAAATTAAACTCTGATTATACGTGATATAATTTGAAAGAAACTTATGCACCATAAAAACAATTACTATCGTCCCACGAAAAAAGATGTGAATTTAATAGTTTATATTAATATTAATACACTAAATTATTCTTAGAAATTAAAATATAATCAAATTTCAAACACATGCATGATGCAAACTTCAATTTTCAACAAATCCTTTTATTTAATTTATTAAACCCCATGCAAAATAGGTGTTTTGAAAATCAAATTAAGCGAGCCCACGAAATAATAATTTCATGACATCACATTATTAATTTGGAGAAATTCCGTTCACAAAAAAAATAAAATTTGGAGAAATTGATTGATAGAGCGCTACAAAATGCAACAATCATTTCCCCTAGGGCTGGCAAAATGGCGGGCCGGCCCGGCCCGGGCCCACCGGGCTTTTGACATTTTTCGGGCCGGGCCGGGCCGAAAATTTTTCGGGCCTCAATTTTCAAGGCCCAAGCCCGCCCTACTGTATATTTTTAGTGTAAAATATCCGGGCCGGGCCGGGCTTTCCCGGGCCTCCTGGGCTTTTTGCCATTTTCGGGCGGGCCGGGCCGGCCCAAAATTCTATCGGGCCTGGAAATATGATGCCCAGCCCGGCCCTAAACCCGGGCGGCCCGTCGGGCCGGGCCGGGCCGGGCCAATTTTGCCAGCCCTAATTTCCCCCATAAATAGCATGTCATATTATATGCAGGGAGAGGGAGCAATGAATATTTTGGGTGATTCTATCCACAGCCCCCCATTTACTCCTCACAGCCCCCACTATTAAAAATAAATCTAAAATAATTTGTGTTTTACTAATATGTCCCTTAACCACCAATTCGATTTAATTAATATCTGTAACACAAAGCCCCCGACTTGAAAACAAATATAATCGTACAACCCCCATCTTAAGTCTATATCCTACAGCCCCTAATTACTCACATCGATTTCCCGTAGCCGCTACTGCGTAAATCTGCAGTTGAATATGGAAGAACCAAACCAACATGAAGAACAAAGTCCCTGCAATACTGTACGTTCATTGTTTGAATATGTTGTTCAATAGATGTATTCAGTTATTTACCATCTTATTTGTTGGAGGCAATTTAGTTGATCGGCGATACATATTTTGCCCTGATATTCATCATTTGTAATACATAAATTCATTGCTACATTAATTGAATTCAAAATACGATATATAAATTACCAAAATCATTGGTGATGGATGATACTATTATTTCCATAAGTTGGCAGAGACACGCGCAAGAAGGCTATTAAGTTATATGAACTTGAACTGAAACGAGACGACATAGCTTTCATTTATTTGTTGTTTAGTAAAGTGTATACGTAATGGTCATACAATTTATTTATTTGATGGGTTTGAACTTCTTGAGTGTAGCTTGTAATTGTATTTATGTTGTCGAAGACCCCCGACAAAAGACAATGCTACTCTATTGTGCCGATGATAATAGGTGAAGTTGTGAAAATATCAATAAGCTAGAAGTCGAGTTAAAATTTTTATTGCTATTGAATTAGTCCTCCTTATTTCATGGTCTACCTACATGCATGGTCTCTTTGTTTTCTCTGAGTTTTTATAGCATAAACATAGAATGGTCCACCTTATTCTTTTTGATCTTGTTACTGTGTATATTTAATGTAGTTTTCTAGTTGACAATTGAAGGCTAGAGGGGTGGAGATGTGTATGATTTAATTTTAATGTCATCCTATGAACAATGCAGTTTCCTTTATAGTTTTGTCAAAATTCGTTTCTCTATTTTTATTTTAATAGTCTAAGAATCAAGCTAGCTACTTATATTTCTTCTCTTGACATTTTTCTATGCAGGGGTATTGATATCGATAACGAGGTAATATACAATCCTAATCACTTCATCTTTTATTTTATTCACTAGCATTTTTCACCTTTTTTAATTTTTTTTATACGTGTGCTTGTTTTTTTATGTGTGCATGTTGTTGTAAAGCTACTAGAGAAATTATATTTTTTCTTATGGATAGAAAATCAACTGAAAAGGGCATAATCTTAGTATGTTGTTGCAGAGAACATCGTTATATATGTACACTTACTACTATTATCATGTGGTAATCTAGAGATTTAGTGTAAATTCCCCTCTCATTTTTCTAGAATTGTTTCAATATTAACTTACAGCTACGAATGGCAGGTCTTTGATTCTAAAGATCAAGCAATGTCATTAAATTCTGCTAGTGCATTTTCTACTAATAAAGTAAGTTGAAAATTTAATTAACAAAATACAAATTATATCTATATATATGTGTGTGTATGTATAACACATCAAATTGAAAACTATGTTACAGGTCTTTAATAGCAAACAAGAATTAGTTGAATGGGCGAGAGAAATCGGAAAGAAATTAGGATACATCATCGTAATTTCATCTTCTCAACCTCAAAAAGGTGGAAGGAAAGCTAGATTGCGACTTGGTTGTGAGCGTGGTGGAACGTATAGAACTCCTAAAAACATTACTAGCATTGGCAAAAAATCTCGTAGTGGGACCGGTACAAGAAAGATCAATTGCCCATTCATGTTGCAAGGAGTGAAGTTAAATAATGGTGATGATTGGCTCGTGAAAATTGTATGTGAATCTCATAACCATCCACCTGCAGAACAACTTGAGGGTCACTCAATTGTGGGAAGATTAAATGAGGAAGAACATACATTGTTGTTTGACATGACAAAGAATAATGTTAGACCACAAAATATACTTATAGCCATAAAAGAGAAGAATCCGGAGAATGTCTCTACAATGAAAACGGTATACAATGCTCGCCAAAAGCACAGAATTGTTGAAAAAGCTGGCAGATCACAAATGCAGCAACTAATGAGAAAGTTGAATGAGTGTGACTATGTGGAATGGCATAGGAGCAACTGTTTGAACGACTGCATCAAAGACTTGTTTTGGGCACATCCTTCATCAGTGGATATTCTACATGCCTTTCCATCAGTATTGATTATGGATTGTACTTACAAAACTAATAGATACGGTCTCCCATTATTAGAGATAGTTGGTGTAACGTGTACAGATCTCACTTTTTCCGTAGCATTTGTGTACATGGAGGCAGAGCGTGAAGAAAACTACACATGGGCAATGGAGAAGTTAAAAGGTCTATTGAAATCAGATATATTGCCTACGGTAATTGTAACTGATAGAGACTTGGCCCTCATGAATTCTATTAAAAGAGTTTTTCCATGTTCGAAAAATCTTTTATGTAGATTTCATATCTCAAAAAATGTGCTTGCTAATGCAAGAAAATTGTTCAAATGCAAAAAAAAGAGTGATGCTTTCAGTGCAGCTTGGAGTGAGCTTATGTTTTCCTCATCTCAACATGAATATGCTCGAAATTTAGAATCTCTTGATAATGTATACAAAGATTATCCGAGAATTCTAAAGTATATAAGAGATACATGGTTGACGCCACATAAAGAACGATTTGTAGCAGCTTGGACAGACAAAATTATGCATTTCGGGAATCTGACAACGAATAGGTAATTATTTATTCTAGTTTTGGAGTATTATTTATTTATTTTCTTTTTTGGAAGCCATTAATAAATTATATTTTTTTCCCTGAAATATAGAGCTGAGAGTGCACATGCAAAATTGAAGAAATGTCTTGGTTCTTCTCAAGGTGATTTTGAAAGTTCATGGAAGATAATCAATTCATTGATTGAGTTGCAACACACTCAAATCAGAGCTTCGTTTGAGCACAGTCTGAATATAGTTGAACATAATTTCAAGCCTGCGTTATTTAGAGAGTTGCGAGGATTGGTTTCAAGAAAGGCTCTAAATATGATTTATATTGAATCTGAAAGAGCAAATGACGTAGGGTTTGATGCTATCTCATGCAAGTGCGTTCTCAAAAGTACACATGGGTTGCCTTGTGCACATGAGATTGCTGAGTGTCGCAGAAATTTTTCTCCCATTTCTCTTTCAGACATTCATCCTCATTGGTTGAAGTTGAATTTAAAAAATTCTCAGCTTAGTTCTGATTCATTTGAGGTGAGCATTGATGATGAGATTAATACAATATGGTCGCGCTTCCATGCTTCTAACTTAACAGGAAAGTTGGCATTGAAAAGAAAGTTAAGAGAGCTTGGCAATCCGACAACCACTTTCCTTGTTCCCCCAAGGGAAAAATGTAAAACGAAGGGGCGTCGTTCACTAAAGACGTGTCATTCAACTCGTCGTGACCCGTCATTCTTTGAAATTGTTGAGTCGGTTGTTTCTAAGAGCGAAGCAGAACTTCATGAAAAACCAGTCTTTGCTAAAAAGCGACAGAAACTTACTGTAAAAAGATCCAGCAACACAAGGTATTATTTGGATTCTTTTCCATCATATATGCAACCACATGTTCGTAGCATAGTTGATGTAGAATCCGACGGACATTGTGGTTATCGTGCAATTGCTGGTTTGCTTGGTTTCGGAGAAAATTATTGGAAGAAAATTCGAGAAGATTTAGTTGATGAACTATGCGGATATCGTTCTTATTATGTCAAAGTCTTTGGATCAGAACTTGTTGCTCAATTGTTGGAGATTTTATCCTATTTCAAAGTTCCGGCCCCAAAGAAATATTGGATGGTGTTGCCTGATATGGGTTATTTAGTTGCCACGAGGTATAATGTGGTATTGGTTCATATATCGAAGCAGCAATGCTTAACATATCTTCCTCTACGATCTAATCCACCACCACAATCGCAACAGAAGATGATAGCGATTGGACTTGTAAATAGCAACCATTTTGTACAGGTACTTGCAACTTTTCTCAAATACAGTATTATCAAATCATTCTTTTGATCTCCATTTCGTTTTGATTTTTTTTTGTAGGTTTTGTTGGATGATGCTGCACCAATACCTCCAATTGTTCCTGATTGGAAAGATTGTCGGCATGAATCTGCTGCTGGCTGGGATACTAAAGTATTAGCTCGCATTAAAGACTTCGAAGCAATAATTTCCATGAGGAAAAATTCTAGAAGTGCGGAGATAATCAATGTAGATGATCTATGATATGTATTATACTAGTTTTTTTTCACTCTCTGACTATGTATATGTAAAAATATCATGTTTCCTCAATATGATTCTATTTTTCTCCAAAACTCTCTTCTTTCTTTTTTACTATAATTGCTACACACTGACTATGTATATGTGAACTAGTGAAGCAAAAAGAATACAATAATTTGCAAATTAGAGCATGTATATCATAATAATAATAAACAATAATAAAAATACAGTTTACAATATAAAAAGAATACAATAATATAGTTTCGGACATTCTTCACACCCTTTCTTGATAAAGTGCTGCGCAGCTTGAAGCTTCCCTGCCACCTCCAATCTAGCTGATGCTATCCAACCATTAGGGTGCTTTGGATTCGTCTGCGCAACAGATTTGAGCAAACCATATTGATGTCAGATACCTCTGCATCACTATTCACTAGTAATCTTCACACTTCAAATCTGTCAAATAATCTTTAGCCTTCTCGGATTTTCTGTATTTGGTTAACAAACCCTTCTCTTCTTTATGTTTGTCAACAATCTTCCCTCCAAATCTTGGCTGCCATTTCATTACGGAGTAGATAAGATTCGAAGATATTCTTGATACAGGGAAGGTAGGTAAAGGTACACAAAGCTTTAGTAATATACCAGGAATTGAAGCAATCAACAAAGCAATCGTGCTAGTAATCAAATTGCAAGCTTCAGGCTTCACTTGAAAACAAAATTTCAACTCAAAAACCTATACAAACAGTAAGTGGCAACAATATTGACTAATCCTAGAAAATAACATCATCTTGCAATTGATATCACTAACAAAGCTCACAGTCGCTACTTGCATTCACAAGAAAGAGAGAGAACGCGAGATAGAGAGAGACATCCAGAGAGAGAAATTACCTGCTGGAGTCACCGGCGAGGGTGGCGGCGGTGTTCTGAACGGAGAAAGCCAACGGCGTTGTACGTTTCCCGCAACTACAACGTGAACGGCGAGAGCGAGAGATAGAAAGAGAGACGAGAGTTGGGGGTAACCGGCGACGCGGACGGCAACGGGGCGGCAGTGCTGGGAGTGTGACTACGGCGGAAATGGGGGCTAAGATAAAAGAGAGAGTTTAGTGTTCTGATTTCAGCTTTGGTGGTTGTTTTCAAGTCGGGGGCTTTGTGTTACAGATATTAATTAAATCGAATTGGCGGTTAAGGGTCAAATTAGTAAAACACAAATTATTTTAGATTTATTTTTAATAATGGGGGCTGTGAGGAGTAAATAGGGGGTTGTGGATAGAATCACCCAATATTTTTATATAAGAATTCTATACATTCTAAATATTCTGCGTTCCGTACGTGCTACAAAAAATGGAATTATAAATTAATGTAAATTAGATACAGGTTGAATTTTAATATTATTGAGTATAATGTATCCATACTTTGAATCCTGATTTAATTACACGGAGTATTAATATACCTAATTTATAGAGGGGCGGGGCTAGAGGTGGCCAAATGCGGGTTCGGGTACAGAACCGTACTTGTACCCGGCGGGTACGGTTCTAACAAATCGAACTCATACCCTACCCGCGGTATAGGAGGGTACGGGTATGATTTCGAGTACGACATGTGCGGGTACGAATACGAGTACAACCCGGCGGTTCTAGCGGGTTTAATAATTATTATTTTTAATGTTAAAAAATATTTAAAATTCGATTAGTTGTAACTCGAATTATTTGTAAAAGAAAAATATTATTTTATTATAAAGATTCCAACAACTTAAACATAAATTAGACTTCTAAATGCTAAATTATTGGAGATCAAGTTATTTAAACCTTTAATCTTCAAGGGCCGAGTACCGTTAAAGCATAATTAGTGAAAATTTAATGAAAAACATTACTAAAGTAGGAAAAATAGTGCATATATAATTAAAACTAAGAAATAAAAAAAATATTTTAGATGAAATATATATCAAAATTGCGAGTCAGCAGGTCGGCGGGTCGTGGAACCGGCGGGTTACGGTTCCAACTTTCAGTACCCGTACCCGAACCGCCGCCTTCGGCGGGTACGGTTCCGAACCCCAACCGGCGAGTACGGGTACGAGTACAAACCCTCCGAGTACGTGTACGAATGCGTGTACGGGTCGGCGGGTATGATTATTTTGGCCACCTCTAGGCGGGGCGAACTCATGTTAGCCCAGCCGCTTTGGGTGCAGCTGGATCTAACTGAATCCGGGACCATACCGACTCAACCCACATCAATTTCAAAATTTAAAAAGATTTATATTTTTGTTCACGGCAATTTACATTTAACAATTGGCACCTTTAAATCATCATAGAGATTGACACTTTTATTCATAACAATTGACATTTTTGTTCACGATAATTGGCACTAAGAGAATTATAAATATTTTATCTCGTGAATGGTAGAAAATGCTCTCATCACTCATGAGATATAGTTTAAATAAACATATGATTAAACAATTACACGACCAATATGATAAAATTGAGCATTTCTAGCATCACAAAACTTGACACTTTTGTTCAGAACGATTGACAATTTTATTTATAACAATCAACACTTTTGTTGAAGCATTTTTTTTAAGGGTGGTAGTCGTGTCGGGTGCGACCCGAATTAAAATCCGACCGCATAGTGACGGGAGTTTTTGTCATTTATGTTTTTCCACAGAAATTCAATTATATTACATTATTGTTACCGTTTCAGTTGCCATATCAAATTAATATACAATTCAGTAAAGATTATAAACAAAGTATTTTATTCTATATATATTTAAAAATAATAATGACCCGTGACTTACATTTGCTGAAATATTAAAATTCACATCACATGATAATTAAATATCGATCAAACACTCAACAGCTAGCAAACAATGAGCCATACATGAAGAACTTATTGTTTATTCGAATTAGACAGCTCCCATTATTGTATATTTTGAAGATATGATGTAATTAATAAAGCTTCATCTTTTATAATAACGTTACATCTAAAAATAAATAATAATAAAAAATATAGGATGAAACAACAAATTTAATGGAAGATCTGTGTAGAGGAGCTTAATACGTCCATTCTTTAGGCAGAAAAATTTCTGGCGAAAAAGAAACATAATCATCTTTCTGCTTCTCCAATTTTTCATCAATATTCTTTTCCTCGCCATTCTTGTTTACCTCTGTGCCGACATAAAATTAAATAAACACCAATTTAATTTCTCAATAAAATACAAAATTAAATCCATATAAATTAATGAAAATAATAACCTGATTGGGGCTTAATGTGTTGACCGAGTTCGTGGACATTAAGGTTTAGTGCCTGAATCACTCGAGAAGGCAGCAAAACTGGAGAGAAAGCTGTTAAACCAAACACAAAATATAATTAAATAATAGTTATAAATTAATATTGATTTTATGATAAATAAAAAAATAGCTGCTGACCTGGCTTATTGGTGAATCGAAGGTCAGTGCCTTGTCCACGTGGAATAAAAACTCCGGTGCCGCAGGATTTTGTTTTCGGGCCTAAAAAAATTGCCTGCATTCCGGGCTCACTTTTGGCCCAATTTGACTGATTTTTTCCTCTTTGGGCCCTTTGGCCCGATCTCATATGTCCTTGAAACTGTAATTCATGAATAAGACATGTTCACAGTTATTTTCTCCAAAAAAAAACAAAAAACAATTAATCGGTGAAATACGTTAGCTACGAGTGACTTATTATAATCATCGTTGATACTCCCTCCGTTTTGATCTACTATCCGTTTCGAATATATTCAGATGGAGTCTATTAAAATAATATAATGATGCATAAAAGTCAGAACGGAAGAAGTATTTCACAGATATTCAAGAAAGTGGAATAGTAGGTTGAGACGGAGGAAGTAAGATGATATGTGGGCATCTTTGGAGTTATTGAAACTTACATATCATAATCATAAGCCAAATTATCAATTATTAATTTATTATGCATTTCCATTGATGAAGAAATGAATTTGTTGTTATCAATCTATGATATTAATTACGGATAACCGGAAACGAGTGTTATATTTCAAGAAAATAATAAAGCCAGATACTTTTGTAATTTTTAGTTACTTTGATTAAAATTTAGTTTGTTGGAGTTTCCTTTTCTTTTAAAGCCATTTAGTTAATTTGCTTTAGTAAAATTAAGTTATTATATATATAATTCCAATGTAAATTACCAGTCTTTATTGTCAAACCACGATCATGCCACAATTTAAACAATATTTTATTTCCTAAAAACATAGGAAAGTATAATGTGCCATGATCATGTTCAATATCATGTGCCGACATAAAACACATATTTCCTCCGCCCCGTCGATTAAAGTAGGCTCGTTATCAACGGGATGAAGTTAGTATTTAAACTTTAAAAAGTCTCATAATATTCAATTAAAAGAGTACCAATGTTTTTAAGAATTCGATAAAATAATGCTAGAAAATCTTCCATAACAAAATTAAAATACTCCTTCTATCTCATTATATTTGTCTTACTTTATTATTTTATATCCCACTCTCTCAGTTTTGTTATAAGTGTTCTCCATTATCAAATTACATATATTAAGAAAATGTGTAGATTTACATTTGAACCTTATTTATTACTCCGTATTTTCTTTTTTCTGAGTATCAATTTATATATAACATCAATTATAGGGTAAAGTGTGATGAACATAGCTATTTTATAATCAAATTTCGAAATAAAATACTTAAAAACAAACAAAAACAAAAGTCAAATAGACAGTCATAAAAAAAACGGAAGGAATATATATATTCAACAAATGAAACAAGAATGATGAGATGGAAGAAGTACATCACTGCATGTTATTAGAGGTATTAATGTTCGATATCGAACTCTCCCTAAATTAGAAACTTGCTAATGAAAAATTAGAAAGTAAAGAAAATAAACCAACTTTCTAACGTAAGTGTTGCCAAAATATATTTTGGATGTGGCTTAAAACCCATATATCTGTTCCCTCCAAGATAAAGAAAAAGAAAAAGAAAAAGAAAAAAGAAAACCCTTATATCTATTATTGTATATTATATTAAGCTTTCTATACATAAAATGTTATAAAACCTTGTGATCCTCATTTAATTTTATCACATGAGGAATATCTTGGAAAATATAGTTAATTAATTCTTAAGCTTCGCTGCCATAATCTATTTACGGGTGTGTTTAAATTCTAGCATTCCAAATTTAATGCAAACGCTGCATATATAAAAATAACTAACAAGATAGCACACATTAATTATATAAACACACGAAATCCAAACTATCCAAACCAGTTCTCCATTAACTTATTCTCATCTTTAAAAAAAAAAAAACGAAAAAAAAAAAGAAAAAAAAAAAGAGAAGAAGAAATCCCACCGCCCCATCTCTGCCTCCCCCCACCGTCCCCCGCCATATCACCCGACAGAAAAGGAGAAACAAACTAATTATCAATTAAAAATAAATACTTACCACCGCCGGAGAATCAATCTCCAAAAAAGACGAAGATTTTATCCCGTGCCGACAGCCTTGCTGCACCTCGAAACCCGACCCCTCCTTCTAGAAGAAACGACACGCATTAGAAAGTTGTACATTTTATACGTACAAACGGTGATGCACAAGGAACCACCTACCTTAGCGTGTCTGTGATCATGGGCGATCCGCGCATTGTCGAGTACATTGTAATGTTTCTGCGCCATGCCGCACCCGATAATTGGAGAGTCTAGAGAGAGAAAGTAAGCGGGAGTGGATTGTGTTGAGCAAACAGATTTTTGAGGGAGATGTACAGTTCCAACTTCAAACCTACAATATAACTACTTATATATTACGTGGAGGCCGGGGGTGGTGTACGGTGGGGTGCGGAGCAGGGGATTATATGATATTTAAGGAGTTAATGTGGATTTGCCATTATTATTTTTTTAGTTCCCTTTCATGCCCTTGATTAGCTGCCTTAAATTACGTGGGCCACCAGGTTAATTTTGGTCTCATTAAATTTGTATTTTCTTTTTTCTTTTTTTGTAATTTGGTTATGGTGATATATTTTTTTTATCTCTTTATAAAGCCGCGTCATGTTAAACCGGTCTACTTGAAACTGATTGATAGTTTTTTTGGGGATATGAGTTTATTACGTGTGGGGAAACGCTTTCCTACCATCGTGGATATACTTAATGTGTCAACATCTAATGTGACAGCAATACGTTAAAAAAATTCATTTAGAGTTTAATAATTTTTAGTAAATTCTATTTTTAAGATATATGTTTATAATAATTTTCTAAATATATTATCGTCACGTCAGCCATGTATATATTAAGTATGTCTACAATAGGTAAAGGGAGTATTTCTCAATAGGTGTAATCAAATTCGAGTGTACAATATCATTACGTACATTTTCACTAAGGTTTTAATTGTTACGCAGTTTTAAATTGTGATATTTATTAACAATTTATTTCCTTCGTACTTTATTTATAGCATATTGATCAAATTGACAAAAAAAATGTTATCTTTTTTTTTTCTTCCTCTTAATAGTTGTTAATTTGCAGAATTATGTGATGCATTATATGTAGTTTTTCTGAAAGAAATAAAATATTTAATGCTTACTTCAAGAAAAAGAAAAAAAATATATATAATACTTTGTAATATGTACATTCATACTATCCTTTTTAATCAGCGTGAACAATATAACTTCATTTAGAAGGAATGGGTACTACAGTCATTAATATTTTTGAAACTTTATTATTCCATTGAAATTAAGGTTATGCTTTATTGTTGTTAATTTGATTTCTTTTAATAGTCCAACAAGACACTAACATTTCTTTATCTTTTATAATTGTTAATATATTATATAAAATGAATAATAATTCCTGCTGAATTTTTATTGGTCCTTTCAATTATATTTACGTGAAGTTATATTTCTTGTTCCTCTAATCCGATTTTTGTTTTCTTTTTTTATTTTATTTATAATCTCACTTCTAATACTCCAAACATTATTTCACCATTATCTTTATTCTCTAAAGTAAAAAGACTTCCCTAAAATTACAATCACTGAAATAATAGAAAGGAAAGGAGTAATTATTAGGACAATTACATTTTGTTGATTAAAAAATATCAGGACTTAAAAGATAAAGCCAGATAATTACATATTCGAGTTAACATACATTTCATAAATATCACGTATAGAATATTACACCAAGTAAAAAGGTAATTTTTTTTAATAATTAGATAATACAAGGGCAAAAATGTCAATTCAAACCAGAGACCACTTAAAATGTGGGACGTGGAATGGGTTGGGTTCGGTAAACCCCCCTCCTCTCCCGTAGGTTGTTGCAGTTATTCATCAACAAATTTTTTGTTACCCCCAAATAATACCCCCAATATTTGTAATATTCTTTAAAGAGAATATTTGTAATACTTTTTAAGTTCACCTAAGTCGCCCCACCCAATTTTTTATGCCCTCCTTACCTCTTTGGGATGTGGCATCGCTAGAAAAATTTGTTGGCGTAGAATAAACTCTATTAAATTTTGAATTCAAAAATTTTAAAAGACAATGTTCATACAAATAAGTTTAGTGACCGGGGCTTTTCTACTATGATTCACAGACAATACTAATAATTTAATAGTATATACTAACTGTGTAAACAGATGACGGTGTTGTAATTGCAATATTTTTGAAATTGTGCGAGTAAATGTCATGTTATTTATGCAATCAACCTTGTCTATAAGTAAATTACTCTTCAAATTGTGTGTGCGAGTTGACCTAATGGTAACGAGGTTAATGGCTGAAACCTCTGTGGTAAACAGTCTTGAATTTGAGTTTTCCTTGACGTGACATTTATATTTCAAATAAATTGTTTTGAAAAAAAAATAAATACTCTTCAAATTAAAATTTAACAAGTAGATATGAAGCTCACGTATGTTATCCGTACCGAATTAAATTTTGGGCGATATAGATAAAGTTGAGGGGCTAACCATTTTTTTCTTCGTGACCAACCACACCAACCCTTCTATACACCTTGAAAAAGTATAATTTTTTTGAATTTCGGAAGTGGAGTTGATTATTTTTTGGTAATGGTATATAACAATTGTACTAATTTTGTGGTTAATATTTTTTTTAATTATTATTGAAAAGCAGTTAGCATGTTTGATTACAGTGTTAAGTTTGTATTTTGGTTCGATGGATTCGGAGGACAACTTGAGTTAGTCTGTCCAGGGTATTTAATTGAGTTTATTTGGTAATGAGATTCAATGATTGGAATAAATTTGTAACTAACATGTTTAATTATAGTATTGATATTATAGATGAGTTCATTTGCTTTGATGATGAGATAGAGATTTGTAGCTTCTATTCACTTACCTTGTCTGTAATCTAAACTTTTCAAATCCATTATATATATAGATCACTAATCAGGAATCAGTTTATAATCAAAAATTTCAGTCACGCCTATTAAAGTTCTAAATCTTACTTCTTTTTGTTAATGAAAAATATGATCATTGGAGACAAATCAGTTATTCACTATTGTGGTTATATTTATATTGTGACGAACTAATAAGATATATTCCTTCTGTCCCATTGGAAACGTTAGAGTACTTCACATCGTATCAGAAATAAGAAAGGATCAAGATCATTGATCATTGCGTGATTCACAGTCCAAATCGATTGATGTATTATATTTGTGTCGAAACTTCATTATAATGAGTAATTGTGATTATAATTGTATTGTGAATGGATTATGACGAACAACGCATTATTGTTGTGCAAAACATGCATTATAGTTATACATTTTTTATGCAAATATATTTTTTTTTACAAATTTTTACCCCTATATTAATATTAGTATATATGTAGGGAAGAGGGACAATGTATCTAAATTCCCTATTTATGTTGTGACATGACAAAAATGAATATTGCCTAAAATCTATAAGTAAACTTTCCATCTAGTGACAAAATTAGGCAAAGCCTTACAAGGGTATCTTGTACACAAGATCATCATCAATTACGAAAATCTATGCTATCCTATTCCTACATGACCTTCAAAAAAGCAAGAAAACATCCATTAAATTCCGAAAATGGATAGAATATCAAACGTTCATGGTTGTACCTTAACCCTGTACACTTGTACCCTAGGAGTAGCATAGGCAAGCATTGCAGATTCAAGAATGATCATACTCAAAACCTTAAGCAACTCATTAATTCACACTGAATTCAAAAGCACAAACTTTTCCTGCAATGAATTCTTCTTTATCTGTTTCTCAGGCAACAGTTGGAATTTCAGCAACACACATCTTACTTGTTACTTGTACTAATCTCTTGGTTTCCTCATCCATCTCTACATTGTCCTTCTTCATCCTCTCTCCTATGATAACCGCCGTTTTCCCAGCTTTCGCGTAAGTTCTCAGAAGGAAATTGTACACCTCAGTATTCACATAACCAGCACCACGAAGAATCACCAGCAAATTCTCCGCATCATCAACAACACCGCACTCTTCCACGACTGCAAACACTTCGTTTACCAGCTTTTCATCTGAATCCCATTGTCTAACACTTCGGACAGCTTTCTTGAAGCAATCGAGAACTTTTTCTACTTCCCTCTTTTTAAGATAACCGTAAGTAAGAAGCTCCCATGTAGTATAACCCGGAACTATTTTGTTCTCCACCATCCTATTGTAAAAGGCTTCGGCCTTCTCCATTTGATTCTTGTTGATGTAAGCGGCTAGAAGCAAATTCGGGATCCTTGAATCCTTAGTCGGAGAAAAGGACTCCCATTCATCATACACTTTCTCGGCCTCTTTATACTCCTCAAGCTTCAGTAGTGAAGTAACCATGCAAGTGTACTCAACATCATTCAGCTTTCTGAAAGTGACCTTCATCTTCTTCCATATTGCACGAACGTCGTTCTTTTTCCCTAGTGATGTGTGTAAGCTGATTAGTGACGCATACGCCACTCTAACTTTTTTAGAAAGTTTCTTCTCCATCTCCTTCAAAGCAGACTCTGCTTCTTCACGAAACGAGTTCTTGATGTACATATTTGCCATTGTGCTGTAAGTCACCCAGTCTGGTTCAATTTTGGCCTCAATTAATTCACGAAATACTTTTCTCGCAGTTTCAACAGCATCATTCGAAGCGCATGCAGCCAGCCAAAGATTATACGTGACAATATCTGGAGAAGTGATCTTCTTCAACTCCTTAATAATTTTCGGAATCTTTTCAAGCTGTTCTGTGGCGAGGTACAGAGAGAGCATATGGTTATAGGGAACTGGAGATTTCAAGTAATCACTTTCTGCCATCTTCTTCATCAGTGCCTCGGCTTTTTCCGATTCCCTGAGATGGACATAGGTGTGGAGAAGAGAACTACTAGTGATGGGATCTACCATTTTTTTAGGGAGGTCTGTGAAAAACTTCTCTGCGCTGTTTAAACCACGAACCTTCGCAACCAAATCCAAGTGGATAGCATAATCCCCAGACATTAGCTTCATATCTTCTTGTGTCTTCATCCACTCACAAATCTACAAAATACCATTTTGAATTTAGATCATAAATTCACACTTTTTTTTTTTTCTTTTTTTTTGTGACGAGTTCTTAAAACCACCTAAACTTATTCATACTTAACTCACTATACAATGTAAGTACAGACGTGATAGTCTGCAAATCCATCACATAATACTAATGAAAAATGGTAGATAATTTTTTTCCCCTCATTTTCCATCAAAGATAAAGCATACTAATTATTTGAAGGACTAACAGTTATTGTTTCCCCTATTAAAATGTCGAAAATTGCATATCCTGTTTGCTTCACTTTTTCTCTCCTACTGAAACTACTAAGTACTAAAGCTTCTGCTCAATTGAGATGAACATGAATAAACTTCATAGAGCAAATCAAACATTCTACAAATGACAGTATGAAATCTGAGAGCGACAAATAATGAAAATCAGGAAACTATGTACCTCGAGAGCATGTTTATAACGCTTGAGCCTCCGGAGCTCGCGAACGATCCGATTAAGCTCGTACTTTTGCACGACGCGGCCCTCCTCCTTCCACTTCCTTATCGCCACGACGGCGCTCCTTTTCGAATACACAAGTGCGAACATCCGCCGCCCAAGCGTGTCTCTGCCGCCGCCGCCGCGGGCACGGCCGCTCGCCTTACTCGAGGCAGCATCGTTCCCCTCTATTGATAGCGACTCCTGCACCGGCGCCGCCACGACGGCCGCCTTGGTCGAAAAGCGGTGCGCGGCGGCGGCGGAAGCTCGAGCGATACGGCGCAGCATTTTTCAGAAATTGACGAAATTAGTGTGCAAAGACCATTTTCAGAAATGGTTGAGGAGCTCACAGGCCCGGCCCAATGTGATATTAATGGGCTTTAATACATAATAAATTGCGAATTTTGTATTATAAGTACTTATTTTAGATTTTCATGAAAAATTATATTATTTCGTAATTCCGTAACCTCATTCCGTAAGAGGTTCCCGTGAACACCATTTGTGGACATCTATTGTTGTTTGCTCATTTTAATATTATTTTATTCGATTTTTTCGATTGTTTTATATTATAATACCTTAGAAATTAATATTGAAATCGTTAAACCTACAAACTGTATAAAAATCGGCACTTGATTTGCTATTTTTTCCATCAAACTTCAAAAAATGAATAATAGACAAATCGAGTGTTGATTTTTATACATTTTGTGGGTTTAATGATTTCAATACTAATTTCTAAGATATTAGAATATAAAACAATCAAACAAAATCGAACAAAATAATGTTAAAGTGAGCAAACGGCGATAGGTAGCCATAAATGGTGCTCACCAGAGGTGAATAGCATATCATTCCTCTATTTTGTAATATCATTATCTACTTTAGAAGTTCTTAGTTTTTTCATGGAAAGCTTAACATGTCGGACAGTTTTTAGTTTTTTCATAAATATTATTGCATGCATTTGTTGATTTTCTTATAAATTATTGGGTTTTCATTGATATTAGTAGTATTGTTTTTGAAAATTAAATACGTATTCACTCTCCCCATAACACTTACTTGTTTCTAAGTAGAGTATTTTACTCGTTATGACTTATGATAAATAAGAAGACATTATAACTATTGTAAATTTTTCTTGCACAAGTATTGAATCCCAAACTTACACATAAGTTTAAGTTTTATCGTTCACCGTTGACACACAGTATAATAATATTACCACAATTCAAATTTTGTTAATGTTTTGTGAGTTTGAGTTTGTCACACTTATTTTTTGAAATGTTATCTATATCTCATGTGTGATTTTGTAAGCCATTGCATATAGGAACGAGAGTTTCCAATGATATAAAAAGATGGAGTATATAATTTTTCAGTTGGTATTTATTTTTTTAACGATTTATTTTTATTTATTTATAACACTGTTAGTCATATCGTGAGCACATTAGATTATATTTCATCAAATTTAATAAGTTTGGAAAAAGTCAAAGAAAAATCCCGTATTAGAAGAAATATCATTATCTATCGATCCAATACAATACTAAGAGGGGTGTATTCAATTGGGATTTTGTTTGATTTTTTTGAACTTTAAAAAGTCCGTGGATTTAGAAAATCCATAGACTCCTACAGAGTTTGGCTGACTTTCTTTATTGATTTACATGGATTTTCATAAACTTGGCAGAATTGTGAAATACTCTTTTTTTTTATTAATTTACATGAATTTCCAACAAGATATCACATTTACACAATCAAATTCCAACAAGATATCATATAATATCAATCCTCGTGATCATCTCAATTTACAGGTAGCATACACGAATCTTGAAAGTGCAATCTCATCTATTATCACATTTCTCATCAACATATATGAGAAATTTCAACGCATCCCCAGTATTTGGATTAAAAAAAATAGCAACGCGCCGCCGCACAATACCTTCCATTGTCGAATTTATATTCAACAAAGTAAGCAAACCCAGCTTCCAATTCCAACACATACATATAGCTTCCAATTCCAACACACACACACACATATATATATATATACGTAATTAAAGGTAGGAAAAAAAAAACAGAACATAAAGCCTTCGCACAAACTGATTTCAGCGATCAAATGGCGTAATTCGTAAATTTTGCAATTTTTACTCGTTATTCCGCTTATTTCAACATTAACTAGTAGCTCCCACTATCAAGTAATACAAAGATGGAGTACGACTTTTTTTTTTCCCTAAACACACCTCAATCAGCAAGTTTCCGGTTTCTAATAGAAGAAAAAATAAAATTTGGCCACTGATTTACCTGCGGATCGCGTGTAGAATAAATTGAAGTATAAACTTCAATTGGGAAGCAACGAACGAAAAAAAGAAAAAAGAAAAAATGAAAGATGAAAGCAAACTAGGATGGTGGAGCCGGATTTGTGAAATCTCTAGTGATTAGAAGAGATTTTGAAGAGTGATTTCTCTTTATATTTTAGGAGGAGAATCCAACAAAATCCATAGAGTGAAAATACATAGATTGTTAAATACCTAAAGATTTTTTAAGACTTTTTAAAATCCGTATTGAATACTTCAGGATTTTTAAAGACTTTTAAAAATCTGGATTGAATACCCTCCGACTTTTAAAGTAAAAAAAAATCCAACAAAATCCAAATTGAATACACCCCCTAAACTCCGTTACTAAAAAATAAAATGATGTATCTCGATTATTTTTAAATTTTATGGTGGGTAGATTATTTACTACAGTACATCTAAAAGATGATTGTCAATAGTCTTTCTAAAATCGAATATTAATATGATTTTTTTAAGGAAATAATAAGAGTTAGAGGGTGTTTGGCAAAGCTTATTTGAAAGTGCTTATAAGCTCCAAGTGCTTTAAGATATTTAAGGAGCTTATAAGATATGAAATTTAAGCAAAAATAAATTGGGGTGGAGAAGCTTTTTTTTGGAGAGCTTATAAGCTAATGTAGCTTATTTTTGCATCTTATAAGCTATTGACTAGCTTATAAGCTTACCCAAACACCCTCTTAGTTTGCATCTAAAAGATAAAATTAATATAGCACAATAAACTTGTTTTCCAAGAGAAAATAGAAAGATAAGAAATTTGTTGTATGCGCAGTTCCTTTCATCTGCTTCATCATAGAATAGATTCATAATCAAGCTCACAAATCTAACCTAATCACCAAATTCAACCCTTAAACAAGTGTCAGAGAATCGATGCCAGGTGGCGGAACAACTTCCGGTGCCCGCACGAGCGTCCGAATCGTCGTCATCGGCGACCGCGGCACCGGCAAATCCAGTCTCATCGCCGCCGCCGCCGCCGAGTCGTTCCGCCCCGAAGTGCCTCCCGTCCTCCCTCCCACGCGTCTCCCGTCCGACTACTATCCTGATAACGTCCCTATCATCATCATCGACACCTCCAGCAGGTGCGCATCACATCACATATTTGATTTACTTATTTTTGTCATTTTCCCCACGAGTGATCGATTGATGCGTTTATTTGTTGATGCAGTTTGGAGTACAGAGGGAAGCTTGCTGAGGAATTGAAACGCGCCGATGCTGTAGTGCTGACCTATGCATGCGATCAGCCTCTGACTCTGAATCGCCTCAGTACATTCTGGCTTCACGAGCTTCGGAGATTAGAGGTTCGAACTCAATTCATATGTATGTTGTTTAGTTTGATGCGGTTCTTCTGTTGATACCACGATGATTTTGTGCTGTTATTCAATGATACCACTGGTTTAGATTTTTCTTCTGTGCTGCTCTTGCTGATAGTACAAAGGCTGCATTCACTGAAGATGTGAAAATATTTGGCTCTTGGCAAACATCATTCAAGTTTGTTCCGATAATATGTTACTTAGCTCGGTATTTTGTCTGAGCTAGTAAGGTAATTGAAAGCTACTATCTGCACATTAACTAAATGTAATGTGAGCAAGCACGATTATCTTGGTGAATTTTATTGTGCTACATCTATTGCATTGGCCTGCAGGCCTGCCATGCCTTGCACTTAAAAATATAGCTGACAAGATTTTTTTTTTTTTTTTTCTTTTTTTGAAAAAAGGCTAGAGTTTGTTGAACCAACACTATAGATACCGCCTCATTTTTTAGTCAAATTTTCGCTCCCATAATAAGTTTATTGCTGTGTTAGCTGAGAGCCTGAGATGCACCTCACAAGTAGGGATGTGTCTTTTGCACTTGCAGCTGGTATCTGATGAGTAATTGATCTATTTTGCATTGTATTGGTGTTGGTCATTGTTCAACGTGAGCTCAATTACAGCTTGCGAATTGATTTTTCTTAGATCAGAGCACCGGTGATTGTGGCTGGTTGCAAGCTAGACAGGCGAGATGAAGAGTACAATTTGAGTGTTGAAATGATGCCTCTTATGCAACAGTTTCGGGAGATTGAGACTTGCATCGAATGTTCTGCTGCTAACATGCTCCAGGTTCAAGATAATGCTATAACCTATTTATTACTTAGATTGTCATTCTCATCCTAAATTTCCAATAAGAAATGAAAATTTTCAGATAACTGAAACCCTTATAAATTGTTTTAGATCCAAGAAGTATTTTACTTTGCTCAAAAGGCGGTCCTTCACCCAACAGCTCCTTTGTTTGATCAAGAAACCCAAGCTCTAAAACCACGATGCATGAGAGCGCTAAAAAGGATATTCATTCTTTGTGATCTCGATATGGATGGTACTCTCAATGATGAAGAGCTAAATGAATTTCAGGTAGTTTTATTTTCCTCTTTTCTAAAGTATATTTTTGAATTGATAAGGTTTGCATCTTCGTTACAATTCTTTTAACTCTATCTAATTGCTTCTACTCAGGTCAAGTGTTTCAATTCTCCTTTGCAACCTGCAGAAGTAGTGGGTGTTAAGAGTGTGGTTCGAGAAAAGTTGCCTGAAGGGGTGAATGAACTTGGTCTTACCTTGACAGGCTTCCTTTTTCTTCATGCTCTTTTTATAGAGAAAGGCCGAATTGAGACCACATGGACTGTCTTGAGAAAGTTTGGGTACAATGACGAGCTAAAACTTAGGGATGATCATTTATCCTTTCCCAAAAAAAAGGCTCCAGATCAGGTGAGTGCAAATTGTGTCTCTGTTCATTGTACCAGTAATTGTGATAATGTTTCTTTGAACTAAAAGAAAATCTTAGCAAATGAGGTATCTGTTCCGTGGCTGGACACCAAGTTGGTGATAGATCCTCAAATCTTAGTTGCTTCCTTTTTCTAATGACTTTTTAGACTGAAGATATGAATAATATCTAGACTGTTTGCTGAGACATCATTATGTATTAGGATGTAATATGTGGTACATAGGTTGAGAAGTTATTGATGCACAGAGACACACACACCACACATACTAAAGATAAAATGAAGTCCAAAAATGGTCATGAATTGAAGTAGTTACTAGTTAGTTGGCTAACAATTAGGGGTGCATATCGGTCAGTTCGTCCGACCATACATGAATTTTCTTGGGCCGAAGGCCGACCACGACTAGCCAATCGACCGAATCCGAAGGTTCGGTTTTGTCGGTGGCTGGAAACTAAATTCCAGCCCCATATTGGCAATTTTTTCCCAGCCTACCGCTGCAGTAAGATAGAAAGAGAGAGTGAGCGGCACTACATTTTTGGAAGCAATTATAATTAGAGAGGAGAGAGAAAGTGGGTGTGCGATAGAAAAGGTATCGAAGGTGGGGTGAGGAGACGACTAATTAACGAAGAGGAAGAGAGAGACTTTGGGAATATTTTCACTGGAAAGTGAAAATATAGAGTAGGACTGTTGTAAAGTGGTATAAAAGAGGTAATGATGGCTAGAGAAGCCAGAAAGGAAAGTAAAGAGGTTAGTTAATTAGTAATTATTACATAAAATAAATATAAATACACGTGTTTCGGTTGATTCGGTGCCGACCTAATCAATTTTCTGAGAACCAATAGCCGGGCGGTTTATAATTTCAACAACTGAGTCACCAACGTATGCCTCTAATAACCAGCCATAACTCTTCGGTTTTGGTCGGTTTTTTTGGTCTGGTCAGTTTTTACCAACCACTACTATAATGCAGTAATATTTAGAGTTATTTGATGGTGGCACTAATATTTACGTGTTTTGAGTTGTTGTACAGGTGTATTTTTCCATGTTCTTTCTAATGCTTTATTTATGTGAAAATTTAGCTTATCCTTCTCTTATGATTGTGACCTCGCAGAGTGTTGAATTAACAAGCGAAGCAGTAGAGTTTCTTAAGGGAATCTTCAGCACATTCGATGATGATAAAGTATGTTTTGTTACCGTCTTGCTAGTTCTATTAGAATAGGCATTTTACTGCAGTGACCAATATGGCTCTCTGTATGACTAATACTAATTTGTCATCTAATCTTTCTGCTGTTCTTCAATGTTTGAGTCCTGTTTACACTTTACACTATACATTAAGCATATTTACACTAGATGAAAAGTAATGATAACTTTCTGACTATTTCGAGGTTGACCAGTTAATTGAACATATGTACCTATCTAGAAGATGCTGTGTATGTTATGCTGTTAAATGTGGAACACTAATCCTACAAAGACGGCGTTACCTTTAGGCATTAATACCTATTTCAGATGTATCAATGGCCAATTAGTACAACTTTAGGACACTACTATACTTTGCCAACTCCCATATTTATTCCTCAAATCCATTAGCGTTAAATGCTACTGATAAAATCTTGGGCTAAATTAAAGGGCTAAAGCATAATCTTTTGAGTTGCTGAACCAAAAATTGATCTAAAGAATTACATTTTAGATTTCTACATGTTTGCTTCCGGAGATAGACCTTTTGCATTCAGTCTATGGCAGAGATGACCACACATTAAATATCAGCCTACATCTAATAAGTAATAACTAATAACCCATAATTTGAAACATGTTCTTCTTGGACTTGAACTAACCGAAATAATGTCAAATTCATCTTAGCTATCATACTTGTGATATTGCCTTTAGTTTTGCCTATGCTTATTGTGTATCCTTATATATATTTTTTTCTTCTATTAAGTTTTGCATGCTTATTGGGTCTACTTCCTTTGTGCTTTAATAGGATGGAGTTCTTCGGGAAAGTGAGCTTGAAGATCTATTTTCAACCGCACCAGAAAGGTACTAGTAATTCTATAAAATTTGGTTTTTTTTTATTTATTTATTTTTATTTTTTATTTTTTATGTTGTCATCCCGCTCCCCCCTTCATACAGCAAATCTATTTTAAAATCAAAATATGTGGAACCTTATGAGTTTGCTATTATAAATCTCTTCAACCTTAAAATGTTTGATAACCATTTGCTATGGTGTGTGTGTGTGTGTTTTGTTGGTTATTTTTTGGGGTGAATGGTATGTGCGTGTATTTGATTTTTATGTGGGTTGGTGATAGATGCGAGTATGGAACAAAGTATTTTTGCAAGGAACTGGGTTTTACTCCTCTTATCTATTTGCACAAATCATGAATTTTAGTATTTCTTTTCTTTTCTTTTTTCTGATATTTGCTGACTTCCGAAATGTAAATTTAGTCCTTGGGATGAAGCTCCTTATAAGGATGCAGTTGATAGAACCCCTCTGCGTGGGTTGTCTCTTTCCGGATTTCTATCTCAGGTGGGTATGCCTGGTTGCTCTTCATGACATGATGTGTCGATTGTATGTTTCTTATTAATGAATCAGCAGTCCATTATATATGACTTGAAATTCTGCAAAATGATGGAAGATTATTCTTGCATTATCTAAAGGATTGCTGGTTAATCGCTATGGCATTCATCTACTATTCTACTATCAATCTTTTTGTTATCTATGATGGGTTAATGTTCTTAGAATTACTTAGTTTGTTATCACAACAGAACATTTTATCATTTAAACCATAAGTAAAAAAGATTCTAGCTGTAACTATATTTGATAAATAAACGTGATGTCATTGTTACTCCAGTTAAAAGCTTTTGTTGTAATTGCAAAGTCATTTAAGATTCATGATTGTTGAGGATATGAGTCCATTTTAAGATGTTTACTTCTGTATTTGTGACTTAGGAATAATAGGAATCTAGATCATGAAATTAATACTACTTTCATTACTACAATTTTATGGTGAAATATTATTAATGAGAAGAATTTTCCTGCCACTTATTTCATCTCATTAAAAGCATATTTCAAACTTTTCTTCTTTTACTATGATCGTATTGCATGTGTTATCTGGAACCATACCTGTCCATGAAATCAAGCAAATAACTCAAAACATATTAGTTTCCCTTGTCATATTGTTGTTTCGCTCTCATGTCTAATTTATAGTGCAGTGGGCTCTTATGACAATATTGGATCCTGCTCAAACTATAGCCAACTTGATATACATTGGCCACAACTGTAATGCAGCATCAGCCCTGCATATCACCAGGAGGAGATTAATTGATAAGAAGAAACAACAAACAGAGAGGAATGTCTTCCGCTGCTTTGTTTTTGGACCTAAAAAGGCTGGAAAATCTGCATTATTGACATCATTGCTGGGGAGGTGATGCTTTAAACTATATAGTTTACTCAGTTTTCTATAATTATATGAATATATGAATTGATTATAGTAATATTCATTCCTATTATTAATAAGAATGTTCCCAATTATAGGCCCTTTTCTGAGAATTATACTCCAACAACTAGTGAGAGATATGCTGTGAATATTGTTCATCAACATGCGGTGAGTATAAATGGCAAAGTCAATTTGCTAAAGTAACATCTCTCCTTAAAATATTCAACCAAGTTTTACAACATCTGGAGATAATGTGAACATGTATGGCCTTATGATTACAAATCTGCTCTGGATGCAGTATTTCTTCCCGTGCTAAACATTGTAGTCAATTGATTGATTGTTGTTTCTGTTTTGCCTGTTTAATTGCAGGGTAACAAGAAGACTTTGATACTCCAGGAGATTCCTGAAGATGGAGTTAAGAATCTTTTATCAAATAAGGAATCTTTGGCTGCTTGTGATGTAGCTGTTTTTGTGTACGACAGGTTAGGATGCTTTGGCTTACTAATGGTAGCAATTTTCTTTCAATGGCAACATATCGATTGACCATAGTGGCTCTCACTGATTTGCTATAATATAATTTTTTTCTCATAGCTCAAGCGAATCTTCTCTCAATGGAGCAGTAGAATTGCTTTCTTATGTAGCAAGGCAAGGGGAAGAGAGCGGTTTTGGGATGCCTTGTCTCCTGATTGCGGCTAAAAATGATCTAGATTCAAGTTCATCATCAAATAGAGACTCAGCCAAGGTACTTGATGTCTCTTTAGCAATATCTTACTTACTTTTGAAACTCATATTAAGAAATTCTGTAGACAGCAGCAAGCTATAAAAATAAAATCTCTAACAAATTCATAAAGAGTGATTCATGTTCTGATTTGAGTTTACATCCACCTTTTCATGTTCTAGATTTGTGTGGATATGGGGATTGATGCACCTATCCCTATAAGTGTGAAAGACAGAGATGTCAATGATGTCTTCTCCAGAATTGTGAATGCAGCCCAGCAGCCTCATCTCAATGTTCCGGAAACTGATCATGGTCGCAGCCAAAAGCGATACAAGAAGCTTGTTAATCGTGCTCTCATGTGTCTCTCAGGTACCCTTAGACCATAGTATGGTACAATCAATTAGACTGAAATTCTTGTTTGTTTACTAGATATATAATTTCTGTTATGACTTAATTATGTTGTAATTACAGTTGGAGCTGCAGCTACTTTTGTTGGGTTGGCCGCATACAGGACCTATGCTGCAAAGAAGAACACCTCAAGTTAGATTGGTAATTCTTTGGTAAATTAAATTGGTAAACCTAAATCATATATTGACAACTTACATTACTTAAACTTTCACTAAATTTAGTTGTTTCATTCTGGACTGAAGAGTATTATTTGTGCTTTTAGGAAATTTTCTTTTCCAACTAAGCGGTTTGAAGATATCTGTATCTGAAATCATTGATTGCCCATTGCTAATACGAAGATATTGTATCTGAAATCATTAATTGCTCATTAGTAATGCTTGTGTACGAAAACTACGATCAATCATGGTGTGTTTAAATCAGGCTTCATCTCTTAGTTTAATCACCTCTTTATATGTAAATGGATTCTTGAATTAGTGGGAAATCGGGAATGGATCTTGGCAATAGCTGAAGTTAAAAATGATGTCTTATGCAGAAAAGCACGAGTCAGAATTCAAGAAAGAGGAGCCTAAATGTAAGAAAGATGAGGACTTTGTATTTGGAGAAGAGGAAAGCAGTATTAGTGTTGGAACAGTACTGGTCTGCCAGCCTCGACCCCGACTTACAGCATGGTCCTTGTTTAGGAGGTTTGTTGACTCCATCCTCAAATTGTTTACGACCCGATAACTTATAGGTGTGTTCCTAATAATTTTGGTTGTTATTGCGAGAGGATATATTTATGGTTTTATACTAAGGAATCACCTACTAAACATGATTCTATCAAATATGATTTGCAATATCATATCAACTATTGTATAAAGGAATGAGATTATGTTTTCTCCTTAAAGAATAGCTTCTACTGTGGTGCATCATCAGAGCCTTCGATGAAGCCCGCTACACTTCATGATTAAGCAGGAAATCAATGTGAATAAATTGAGATTTTGAGAATTTTACATGAGTATATTCTCAAATCAACTTTTGAACGACTTTCACGGGTATTTGTTTCTATGGTTACCATCATACTACTTTTTATGTCCCATTCTATTTGGTTCATTTGTTGAATATATGTGATAGAATGAGTCAGATTCTCTTCAGTTATAATGTATTTTATCGCACTCAACCTTTAATATCGGTTGATATCGAAGATAGAATTTATCTCGACCGATGCTAGAGGAAGGTAAACGTCGCTTGCAAAGGAAATTGAGACATTGGAAGAAGATTCCGAAACCCGTTGATGTGAAGAGGGAGGATTCGATGCAGATATGTGCAACTCTAACATACATGTATTGTACATTCAAGATAATTGTAGCGGGACCCTTCCTAAGAAAATGCTAAAAGATGATTGTAAAGAAGTGAGTGGGATCTTGAGGGATATTCATGTCAGAAGGCAAAGAGCGAATCAACCAATCACAACTCGAAAACGAGACACGAACGCCTAACTACGTACGCCAATATAGTCCAAAGGAATTATCTGATAGTTTTTGCAACTTCCTTCACATACTATAATTATTATACTTATTTTTTGTTTTTTCAGTCGATCAGCTTCCAAATCCCACGGTCGAATTCTTCTTCAAATGAAAGTGCGAGTAACTTTGTTAAATATAGTCAATGTTACTTAGGCAATCATTTTGTATAGACATCTTTTTATGGATGGTACATTAGTATTCTTGTAAGGTGGTGCTTGGTATGATAGAATTGAATAAGGTAGGAATAGAATGGTGATAGGAATGGAATAAAGGTAGGAATGGATTGGAATGATCATTCCATTCTCATGCTTGGTATGAACAAACAATATGAAATGAATGGAATCATTATTCTTTCATTTATTTTATATAATAAATTCATAATTTTTTTTCAACAAAATAAAACTATATTATTCAATTTTTATATATTCTCTATTTCTCCTTCATGATAGAGAAAATGTATAAAGATAAGAAGTGATGAAAAAGAAAATATTTTGATAGAGAAAGTAATGAGAAACATGAATTTTTTAGAGAGAGAGAAATTTTAAAGATAAAATTTTAGTGAGAGAAAGTGATGAGAAAGCATGTGACGAGAGAGAAAAAAATTAGAGAATTTTTTTTCTAGAGAGAAAATTATGAAAAATAAAAATTTTAAAGAGAAAAAATGACGAGAGTGAAAATTTTAGATAGATAAAGTGATAAATAAAAATGTCTAGAAAAAAAATGATTTTTAAAGAAATTTTTCTAGAGAGAGAAAGAGAAAGTGACGAGAGAGAAATTTTGTGGAGAGCGAAAATTATGAAAAATAATATATTTTGAGAGAAAAAGTGATGAGAACAAAAAATTTAGAGAGAGAGAGTGGAAATAAAGTTTTTTAGATAGGAAATTTTTTAGAGATGAAAGCAACGAGAGTGAAAAATTTTAGAGAGAGAAAGTGACGAGAAAAAAAAATAGAGAGAGAAAGTTGAGAGAATTTTTTTAAAGAGAATTTAAATAGATGTAAAATATTTTGAAAAAAATAAATAAATGTACATAAATAAAATAAATAAATTGATCAAATAAAAAAATAATAAAAATTTAGGTGATAGGAACGAGCTAATACCATGGATTTGGAAGGAATGACTATTCCCATGGGGAAAGGAATGGACATTCCATCGGAATGATAATTCCCGATGATAAAATCGTACCAAACATGAGAATGGAATGAAGGTATGAATGATCATTCAATTCCAACCTCCATTCCATTATACCAAGCACCACATAAGAGTTAGTGGAGCGGGTTTCATGTGGGAATGTGAACCGGGCCAACCCACTTGGTTTTCAATTATTTTATCGGGCTATTAGGTTTGACTCGATAGCCATTGATTTCGGACCTAAATTGACATCTCTCGTTGTCGGTAGGCATGGAATGAGTTTTAATACTCAATTGTACAGATTAGTGTTAATAGTCAATATTAGGGGTAAGCATGGGTCAGCTAATCGACCATTTGACACGTAAAAATTCGACCATACTGTTTTTTATCGGTTCATGTAACCGCTAAAAAGTAAAGAATAAAAACTAAAAATCATTATATCGATTAACCTAAAAATTAGATCGGTTAATCAATTATTTAACTGTTAACCATAAATAAAATAAAAGCTTTAATTTTTTATAATTCAACATATAAAAAAAATTTATATCATGCAAAATATACAGTTTACAAATTCAAAAACATCTTGGCTCGTTTGATTGGCAGGAAAGTAATGTTGTAAGGGAAAATGATTATGAGAATTGTGATTCTGAGGAAAATAAAAAACAGGAAAGTAAACTTGTTATAGAATATAATTCTGAGGAATATTATTATGAGAAAAATGAATCATAACTAATCAACAATCCAATGTTTGAATATTATCAATAAAATTGTCTATATTCTAATATGAAATCAAGTTATCGTTTACATTGAAAAAAATATCAATTTCATAATATTAAATATTATTATTATTATTATTATTATTATTATTATTATTATTATTATTATTATTATTATTATTATTATTATTATTATTATTATTATTATTATTATTATTATTATTATTATTATTATTATTATTATTATTATTATTATTATTATTATCCATGTATTAAGGAAAAATAATACCTAGGTTGGAGTAGGGAATAAGAATTCCTGAATTTTGAACTAACTTTTCTTGATGTCAGGATTCTTATTACTTTCCTGAATTTTATAAAACTTGAAACAAACACAATTTGTTTAATTTTTTTTGAATTATGATTACTTTCCTTGTAACACCAAACACAAAAATTTAATAATTTGGAATCGGATTACTTTCCCAGCACAAAATTCCGCCAACCAAACGAGCCCTTAATTAACTCTATAATCCTAATAGAATAATTTTTGGATTCACTCAAAGTCTCAAACTAACAATCGAGTCTAATAATGATTGACTTTTTAGCTATCACCAATACTCAAAAGGGGCAACCTTTCATCAAACAAAAAGTTTATAGTACAAACATGTACGAATAAATATATTTACTAGAATGGGAAGGCAGAGAGAGAGAGTGGATGAGGGTTTGTAATCGAAATGAGGAAGTTGGAGAGTCGCCTCCAAGTTTTGATTACACGGAAAGGCGACGATTGGGCTAAATTCACTCAATTTTCGTATTTGAATTACTGAGGGGCAATTTGGTTCAAAAATACAAAAATTGGATATAACTTATGCAACTTAAGTTTGTGAGTATAAGTTTTGTTAGCTAAGTCAAAATGACTATTTTAAATAATGGGTGGTTGGGTTAATTTGGAGTAGAAATTCGAATTTCAAAATCCAATTCCTTTTTTGAAGAATCGAAATAATTTTCTCGCAGAAGAGAAGGATGGAGGGTGGCAAATCGAGGAAAGCTTTAACCGGTGAGTGATTAATTAAATCCGATCGACTTGGTTGATTTTTAATTTTTAATTTATTTTTATATGAAGATCTACCTCCACTAATTGGTTGATTTAGTTTAGTTAGTTGTGATTTAGTTTGGTTGATTTTTAATTTAGTTAGTTGGTGTTGCAGTTGCAGTTGCAGATGCAGAGTTGGAGTCGAGGCTGATGAGAAAACGCATTAATTAAACTTTACTTTGCCGTACCTTTGGTTGGACTTACTTTACCTTGGTGGTGTGGTCTATATATATAGATGACCAGGAGTATGAATTTATACCACCTGGAATTACATTCTGGGTTTGTCTTCTTTTGTTTCAACCGCGCGCTTATGATTCAATTAATGGAACAGATAGATGCTGAGGAAAAAGAAGATGAAGAAGTTTCTCCGGTCTAACACTTTATGTATGTTCAGACTTAATTAGTTGCTTAATTATATTTGCTTTTGCCCCCATGGTTGTATCAATAAGGATCAGTGGATGTGGTGAATTTGCTTGCTTATTCAAGATTTGAACTTGTGAATGTATTTATTGTTTTCCTATGACCTATGCTATTGTGTACTTAATGTTACTGTTATTTGGTCTTAAGAAAAAATTGTTACTGCTAGCTTAGATTCAATTCATCTCAGATTCATAACTTCAATTCTCTGCTCTTGTTTACAAAACTAAATTGGTAAAAGAGTTGATTTTTTTTTTTTTTTTGAGAAAGAGATTTTTTTTTTATATTTATCTCAAGATGTAGATATATTTAATCTGCCATGATTAAACTTTTTCTGTTTCTACGTAACCACTTTATCTTTACATACATTTTTGTTTTTCCACGACCATGTTTCAATATAATAATTTCTTAGTTATAAGAAACAACGGAGTAATTTGTTTCATTCGTTCTTCTTCGATCGTCGTCAAAGTTTTTTACCAAAAATCCTCATGTTTCTATTGTTTCTTTCTTTTCTCTTATCATTGCATCATTCTCCAGTCCATCTATGATTGCAAACGGAATATAAGCTTCTGAAATAAAATATTAATTAAACCACGCATATATCTTCTGAAATAAAAGCTTCCAAATAAAACAGTTTGAATAATTGTTCGCCAACTTAATCGAAGTAACAACTATAAATGGATTAGGATTTAGGGCTCGATGTCTGCCTCTAGGCACAGACCGCAAACGCGTCTCGGCTTCTTTCTAAGTTTCTTCCGTACTCAACGCCACAGAACCACCTGGTTTCTCAGTTTCTTTGCAGATGATATGAATCGAGGCTTTCGGTGCGTCTCTATAAGTAACCCTAATCTTCGATAAGAATAGGAGAGGATAGAAAGTCCTTTTCCATGAAACTTTTCTTTGCTCCAATTCACAGCAAAATCATCTATGATGTAATTGTTGAGGCAACCGTGGAATAAATTTTACCCTCTATCTATAGAATTAGAAGTTTCGTCGGTTGTTAATTAGAATTAGAAGGATACATCGATTGAATTTCAAGCAAAGAAAAGAAAAGAAAAGAAAAATCTGAATTTACGAAAATACCCTCCGTATTTTATTTTAGTATAGTATATAGATAAGGGTAGTAATGTCATCTAAAAGGGGCCTGCATAATTCGCATTCCTATATTAGCGCCCACTATTTTTGGGATCTAATTATCTTATATATAAAATTGATTCTATCTACCTAATTTTACAATGGACCAATGTAAATTTATGCATCTCAATAATGAAATTATGAGGATTATTTTAGAAAAATGACTTGTAAACCCTAATTCTTTTCCTTCCAATTTTTTTTCTGTTGGTATTGTATATGGAACGTGCGATGCGCCGATGCCCAACTTCTTCTACCCCAACACAAAACTTTGTCAACTTTCTTTATAAAAGATAAAGACCCTAATTATGAATTGGCATATTTATTTTTTCTATTCAGTATTGAATGCATTGTATGCTTTTTAGGAAATGACTTAAAAACCCTAATGATGCATATTTATTTTTCTTTTTCTTTTTTTTTTTCTTTTTTTCTTGCCGTTCTACACTCTTCAGCCTACTTTATTATCATGGCACATCATCTTCTCTCTACATATAGATAGCAATACCAGCTACTTGTTATAAATGTCGATAGATAAAAGTGAAAACCAAATACTACTATAATTCAATGCAAGGGTTAACATATTAAGCAATTGTTTTAAATTTTTCGTGATGATTACCTTGCAGCCAATTCGCTCGGAATGGGTTCGTATATGTCAATCACAAAATTTAATTCCCATTAGGGCTGCAAACGAGCCGAGCTACTTGGGACTTACTCGTGCTCGATTCGGTAAAAGTTGTTAACGAATTCGAGCTCGAGCCCGAATTTGAGCTCGATTAACTTAATGAGCCAAACTCGAGCACTAGGGTATTCGACTCGTTTTGCTCGCGAACGTGTTCGGCTCGTATATTAATCGAGCCTATTCGCGGACCTCTTCACGAACTCTTAATTGAACCTCTAATTGAGATAAGATTAATTTCATTAGATTAATTTTTGTTTGATGAATTTCATTTTAGTTTATTTTCATTTGGAATGTTAAAATAAAATATGTTTAAATCATGTCTTTTAAACGAGCGCGAAGAATTTGGACTGACGCAGAGGAGACTCGGCTCTGCAATCTGTTGCGTAGACCTCTCAGATGCATTTGAGATGCATTAGGAACGTACTCTACTACGACGAGGAGAGATGCATTTGGAACGTACTCTACTACGATTTCGCCGATTCACTCACGTGGTTCAAAGCGAAGAAAGGGATCTACTACGACGAGGAGAGATACAGCCAGCATGAAAGGAGTATGCGTAGGTAGAACAGCTCATTCTAGATTTATTTCCATATGTATTTCTTTTGTAAAAAAAATAAACACACATACACAGTCGTCATAATAATGTCGTCATTAATTTTTCTGGTTTTAATCTTACAGCTGGAGATGCCATGCCGCCGGAGGACAAGGTTTTCACTTTTCATAGCTTGGTGGATGCCTTAACTATATAGTATGTGTTTATCAGAGAGAGCTGTTTGAGGAAGCCGGAATTAATGCAAACCCACCCTTGATCTGGATCGTTTTCATGAGCTTGCTTGCTGCGACTGCGACTGGTGGTGACCTGGTTTGGCTAGGTTTGGTACCAACCCATCTATAGCGAGTAAAACTAAATTTAAGGATACAACTTAATCTGACTTTTGCTCCTTTATTTCAAGTCTAAGTTGTTTTAGTTTAACTTTCTTAATTATTATCGTATTTTATATTTACATTGGCCCATTCTATATATACAAATCTTATATATAATTCCGCAGCGGATTCCTAATACCACAACGATCCATGCGCCTACGTGGCGTCCCTCTACATCCTCCGTTCCCTATTTATCTAAACTAGTTTGTATCCCGTCGAAATTCGACGGGGTACTATTTTATTGTATATTTATTAAAATAGTAGTATTATCATAATTTGTTAAAACGATTATCATTTTATTTCTAATTTATTGTAAAGTGCCTTAAATTGAAAATATACATTTTTGTTACAAAAATTTTACAATTATAGCTATCGATACATACTAAAAGAATTCTAAAAATTTATTGGCTAATGAGCCACCTCAAAACCAATTTTGCATCTAATATATTCTCAGGTGGTTTAAATTCAAAATATACATTTTGTTACAAACATTTGACAATTATAGCTATCGATACATACTAAAAAAAATTTTAAAATATATTGGCCAACATGCCACTTCAAAATCGAATATGAATTGCCCGTGGCTATGCACACTTGATGCCGATTTAGGCAAAAAAATATTGGTCGACGGGCCGCCTTAAAATTGGATATAGTCGCCCGTGGCTAGGCGCACCTACTGCATCCACCGATTTAAGGGTCTAACAACCTCCCCCACCAAAACTCGAAGACGTCCTCGTCATGTGGGATAGCCCTCTTGTCTTCGATCCATTTTCAGCAACAACTCGTTCACCACAAGCGAGTTCTCCCGGCACACCACGTCCATTGCTTGACGTAGCTCCCACCAAGACTTTTTCATACGTGAGCACACCACGGCCCACACTTGGCTGTTTCATCGCCATGTCCTTTCCAGGCTCCACATGGTCCACTCTCGGCATGTCTTGATCCTCATCTAACATTTGCATACCCGAAATATACTGTATCGTGTTGACCCGAGCCTCCTCATCTACTAATTCAGCGACCACATCCATTCAACGTCTCCCCACGTTAGCCTTCCGCTTCGGACAGTCCCGTATCTGGTGGTCTCCATCACATATGAAGCACCTGCAAAGCTTGTCCCAGCCCGCGAAGCATGACTCGCCGCACCACCAGCGCTGAGTCGTTAAAAGCCTTCTTGTTCCAACATTTTCTCTTATCCTTAGCACATCCTGCATCCCCATGTTCGAGCTCGGAAGAGTCACCTGCCTTCAAGTCCACCAACTCCTCGGCAGCGGCTAGCGTGGACGGCAAATCCTTGACACCCGTAAGCACCTCATCTCAGTTTGGCCAAATGCTGCAATACATAAGAGCATTTTAAAACCTCGTTGGTCAACGGTCCACCTCAAAATCGAAATAGTATTGGAGCCAAAAAAAAAATTCAAAAACTTCTTGGCCAACGGACCTCAATAACGAAATAATATTAGGACATAAATATTTTTTTACTAAAAATCAGTTTAGCCTGATCAATCCGAATTGAAAAATAGTTTTATGATAATTTGTTAGAGAATATGTTTTACAAAGTTGCGTTAAATTTTATTAGAAAAATAGTTTAATGCGGTGTACTCCATTATCGAGTAGTTGTACTCTATTTATACGTATTAATAAAAAAAAAATCAAATCATTGAAGAAAATATCCATTATGAAATTTTTCATGGCTAATGGGCCACCTCAAAATCAATATAGTATTAGGGCCAAAATATTTTAATAAAAAAAAATAAAAAAATTAGCCAATCCGAATTGAAAATAGCTCACGAAGCTCATTTTTGTGTTTAATTATTGTCAATTATTTTAAATTAAAAAATATATTTTTTGTTACAAAAATTCGACAATTAAAACTATTTATACATACTAAAAGAATTTAGAAAATTTATTGGCCAATGGGCCACATCAAAATTGATTTTGTGTTTAATAATTAAAAATATATTTTTCGTTACAAAAATTTGTCAATTGTTGTTATCGATACAAACTAAAAGAATATCAAAATCTTTTGGGTGGGCCACCTCAAAATTAAAATGGTGTTAGATGGCCCGAGCCAAAATATTTTACTTTCTTTTTCTTTCCTTTTTTATTTTTTTCCCTATTTTGGGAAGAGTAGCAATAATACCCTAAATATTGAAACATTTTTCTGGTCATGGTTCGATCGGTTGAACCATTTAATAAATAAATTAATAAAAATAATAAAAATATCTATTGTATATTTATAAATATCAAAAATTCCATGATTTATATAGTATAGGTTTATAAAAATTTATGAAACACATGTTAAAAAAAACATATTCATATTATATATATTTATACTCAAAACATATATTTATAATTTAATAAAATGAACATAATGTAGTTAATAATGATTCAAAGCTGATTGAATAATGGATGTATATATTGTAAGCCTTAAATAAGTATTATTTAGTAATGTGGTGTAGTGGTACAAAACATAGCCTATCATGTAGAAGATCATGAGTTTGAATCCTCTAATTCTCATAATTAAATTTTTAAATTTATGTATAATATAATTATGTATAATATAAATAGATTATAATAATAATTAACATATTAATATATATAAATAATTAATATGTATAAATATATATGGATGGTAATAAGAGATTGATGAAATCTTAATTATGTGAAATTATTATAGACTTAATACCCAAGTTAACTATTATCATATAAGTAAATCAACTTTTAACATAAATATAAGAATGTACAATTTCTACCCACTTTTTACATGGATGGACAGAAATACCCTTATTTCTCTCTGTGTGCAGACATGTTTGTGTTCTATACCCCCATTCTTCTCTCTTCTCTCTCCAATTCTTCCACCGCCAATGGGTCTTCCGCCGCCCCCCACCCCCTCAGCCACTGGATCACGCCGTCGTCTCCCAGTATTTCTCTCTCTCTACCACTCTTTCTCTCTCTATAATTACATGCCCCCTGCAATAATTCTAGTTGAGTTATGGGTTTTCTCTCGACTCGACGGCGGAAACCGGAAGGCGGAAGGAGCGCCGTGCGCAGGGGCTGAGGATGGAGAAGCCGCAGCTGGTATTCCGTTTAAAGTTTTGGGTTCGATTTCTGGATTTCTTCTCTTTTCCCATGGCGATTTCTGGAATCTACCAAATTGAAGAAGGGATTAAAGGAATTTAAAGGATTATGAAGGAATCTGCCGTGTTTGACTACATTTAATTTGGGTGAGATTTTTTTTTTTCTTTTTTTTTTTTTTCAGATTATATGTATATTACCGATTACTTCCTCCCTTTTACTCCTATTTGGAAAGAAAACATTTTTTTAACTTGTAAAAGACCTCTTTACATGTTTGTCAAATATTAACAATAATTATTATTGTTATGTAGTTGTATTTGTCGTGTAGTATTAGTTAATTATATTTAATTCTTTAGATTATGTTTTGATGTGTGTATTGTTGCGTGTATGTAATTTATTTTTGTGTGAGTGTGTGTTTCTTAAGAATTCTTGCCACATAATTGGCAAGTGTTGTCATATCTTGCTAAATTTATCGTAAATAGAAAAGATTTAACATTATACTATCAATTATTTGACAAGATTTGACAAGATTTGACAAGATTTTAGTATTAAGTGAAAAAACTATTTGAGAAGATGAGACAATAATAAATGGTGAATATAGAACGTGAAATAATTGGCAAATAATTTATTTATTATTTTGTTGCGAATTTAGAATGTGAAACAATTGATAAGAAATTGAATTTATTATGTTGAAATCGAACTAATTTAAGAAATCGCCCCATTTATTGGGTTTGTGTTGAGAATTCGTGTATTATACTCCGTACATATTAGTTTTGATTATTTGCTTAATTGATAAGAAATTCTTGCCATATAATTGGCAAGTGTTGTCATATCTTTCCAAATTTTTCGTAAGTAGACAAGATTTAACATTATACTGCCAACTTTGTTAAGATTTCATCGATATTTTAACAACGTTGTAACGAATTCGAAATCTTACCTATAGTTAGTAATAATTTGTCAAGATCATATGCTCTCTTAATTCGACATCTTACCATGAATGACAAGATTTCATCGATATCTTAACAATTATGCAAAACATGATGATATGAATGTCTTAATTAATTGCCTTCTATAAATCGACATCTTGGCATCGACATTTTTGCGTTCCTTGCCTATAACTTGGAAAGATGTTGA
>CM038113.1:38237462-38559261 GCA_001642375.2 Mentha longifolia
AGTACGTTAATCTCGGGACTGTCACTGTGTAGAACAGTGCTAAATAATTTTCGGAGACTTGTAAAATGCAAATGAGAGTAGCTTCGTATAATTTTGATGGAACTTTCAAATTAAATTCCTTTTAGTTGAATAATTAGTGGAGTTAATCGGTGCTAAAAAAGTATATGTAATAATCTCAATGAATTAGTTCGTTTTAACGATTATTTAGGCTCGTCTAAATGTCTAAATTATTAAAATGCTCACCCCTACGTATTTTAATAGAACTTATCATCCAAATTAGGCATCCACTTGTGTTATAAATTAAAGAAATAATGTTATGGAATTTGATAATTCAATTTAAATGGCTAGAGATGATGATAGGCCAATCATCAATCCATCACAAACCAATCATGTTTCATTCATTGGACGGCGCCTTATACAATAATAATAATAATAATAATAATAATAATAATAATAATAATAATAATAATAATAATAAGAGTATAGTATTATATTAAAAAAAATCCAACAAAATTTGATCAGACGCCACAAGACAAGGTTAATCGTAATTTAGTTTATACGTACTGCCAAAATAAGGCTGCATTCAATATATTATTATAAGTTTCGTGTTTCCTAGCCCACAATTAAAATAATCCATCGGTCTCATTTCATTAGTCTTATTATTTTTCGGTATGAAATTTTAGGAGAGTGTGTTTGGAAATAAAGTATAGTGTTTAATATTTTAATACAAGTTTCATTATTTTTAAAATTAGAGTATCATAGATGTATAAAAACATATTGATGTCTAATCTTAAATAAAAGATCGTATCAAAACCTTTAATTTGGTGATAAACTATGTACATATCAAAATAAATACATATACGAACATATATATTTGGAATTTGGATTCTCCTTCTAAAAATTGAAAACCAATAATCATTCAATAGATTCTTCAACAAATTATTTTAAAAGTAAAATTTAGATGGTGTTAAAAGGAAATGAGATGATCTCGTTGTTATTACGGGTGGCAGATCGTGTTGGTTGGATCACTGTCGTGTTTATCTGATAAGGACACGACATGTTACAGATTTGTAGAGCTCGAATACGCACACGACATGGACACGACACAAACACTATTATGACAAGATTTTATTCAGATTGACCCGATACAATTATAACATAAAGTGACACGATAAGTTATAAAAATAAAATAGTATGCAAACACGACTATGGACTCTATCCAACATGAACACAAACGTAAATAAATTTAACAAATAATTAAAAATAACTAAAAATAATTAAAATAATAATAAATAAATGTTATCAGGTTACACGAACACGACCTGTATACGACATGAACACGAACACGCCTCAACACTAACCATTAATTTCGTGTGTGTTTATATCGGATTATCATATCGTGTCAAAAATTGACAACCCTTATCCCTCCTCGTTCGCTCATGTTTTCCGGTTCGTTTTATGAATTATCAATGACCATCAATTTGTAATACTATTATTCTTTCTTTTTTGAGAAAGTAATCAATAATACTTTTTTTATTCTTTTTTTTTAATTGTACAATGTGTCAAATATGTATTCCCAAATATATATATATATGTTATTTCCTTTTTTTGACAAAATTATCCTTGTTTATATTTTGATTCAGCGATTTAAATCCCATATACTCGGCAGGTATATTTTAAAAAAAAAAAAAAAAACATTCTCATTTCATTTTTTTAATCAATTAAAAGGAAAAACACTTCGGGGGTTATTACAGGATTATAAGAATTTAATCAATGCACGTTATTCGTAAATATACAAAATTTGGAATATTTATGGAGGACAAAAACTTGGGTGAGGTCGGCCACGTAGTGTGGCCGGGTCAAAGTGTCAATTTTTATACAGAAAAGTGTTAATCTATACGAATAAAAGTGTCAATCTTTAACATAATTATTTTACGAATAAAATGTCAATTTTTAAAAGTGTCAATCTTTATACAGAAAAGTGCTAACCTACACGAATAAAAGTGTCAGTGTTTTAGCCGTCCACACGGTGTCTCTGGCTGACCCAAGTGTGTCCCTTTATGGAGATATTATGTAAAACCAAAAGAATTTGGGCCGAAGGGGGCGTGGGCCCAATGTTATCGCATGCCAACAAAAGCCTTTAAGGGCACACGTACGCAATAAATGAAATCTATACTTTCAAAAAGTATTTTGTCCTTAATTTATTGTCGATTTCTTTGCTACCGATTTTCTCTTTTTTTTTAATTATTAGAAATACTCATCCAAGACATGAACTTCCAATGAACTCATAACGATATTTTTTGATGGAGTCCTAAATTTGTGATTGGGATGTACTAACAATATTTGAGTATGTGGGGAGGGATTGAGTTTTGATAATTTTGAATCATCGCATTTTCTTTCTTTTTCATTATCAATCTTTTTTTCAATTAAACATAAAATATAAATACCGTATTGTAGGGGACTCAAATCCAAAATATTTGGTCTTAGACATTAACACACTATCGTAAGGCTAACACACGTACACAAGTCTATGACGGTCTAGTAATTTGATTGCATTATAATCTTCTTTTTTAGTGACTGTCGGAATAATTCATGTATATTTATGAATTTTTCAATTATCAATTATTTTAGACATTTTATTACTTAGAACTAAAAATAATTCATATTGAATGAGAATTTACTGAGGGAGGGCACCAATTAGCATTCCAATACGAAGAGTCAAAAAATAACCATACCAAAAGTAGGGGTTTATAAACTCCTTAAAACAACTTATTTATAATTTGTTTAAGAGCTTATAATATCTAGAAATGTGTGGCAAAATAAACTCTTCAAAGCTTATAAGCTACAATTATAAGCTATAAGAACTTATAAATTCCTTTAAAATCAACCCCAGATTATTGTTACATCTTATAAGCTTTTCAAACAGCTTATAAAGTTATTAGTGTTTATAAGCTCTTCCAAATAAGCTTAGCCAAACACCCCTTAATATTTATTTATTCATTGTTTGGTGTGAAATCTGATTACTAGTAATAAGAAAGAATGTTCCGCTATCCATCGTGATTATGATACGATCCCATATCGGATCGGCAAATAATTTGTAAATTGACCTTAAATTGAAGGGTCAAACTTCCACTCACATGCTAGCTTTTGGTTGGAGTTAAGACTTCTGGCTTAAGTGCCTATCGTATTACTAGTCACATATTGTCACATTGAGCAATTGATCATAATATATGAACTAAAACCTTTATCGAAAAAACCTTTATAAGAAGACGATTTAGCTTAACAAAAAAAAATAAAAGAGAAGGAAAAAGAAAAAACTTCACACAATTTACCCACATTGATTGGGATGTGCAATGGTAATTAAACCACATATGCAAGGGAGAACCTGTATTAAAAGTACATGATGAACTAATAGATGTTTCAACCAATAAATTTGCATGGGTACATAGTTAGGTGCTCGATTTATGGAGGTGTGTGCGTGTGCTATGTTTGATGTAAGTCCTACACTCGAACAATAAAATAAATAATGGAAGGACCAAAATTCATTAGAAATGGACACAAAAACAAATGGGTGTGTGGAAGTGGGCCCTATCTCAATAGGGCAAGATGGGCCATAGCTCAACCCAAAAGTCCAACTCGATACCTAATCCCACGTGTGGGAGGCCCACATCTCTCTATCAGCATTTAATAACCCACACGTACGTGTGTAGTCTATTGTCTACCCTCCTATAATCCTATTCCATTCAATGCTGTGGATTTCGATCAACCTAGGATTCCTCCCATCCAAACTCCAATGCATCTTTTTCATATCCAATTCTTATTTCATCTTCGCATAATATTTCACTAATTTTATGGATGGTTAGATTTTGGAAAATCGGAGAGAGAGAGAGAGAGAGAGGAGAAAGTTGGTGCTAAAATTTCACCATTATGGATGGTGTACACTATGGATTGGAGTCTTTGGAGATATGTTTTATAAGTACTAAAGAGGTGACAACATACCCTCTAAGATTTAAATATCATTTGATAGTGTATTTGTTGGAGCATTTAGAAAACAATAAACGATGCAATTTTTCAGGCGAGCAAGCCAACTGTCGAAAATACTATGGAAGGTGTTAAGTTTTGTCCTTAGAAATAGATTCGATCTATTTTTCATTCATCCTTTGTATACTCTTTTAACGATTGGTGTATTAGTCAGTCTTCGTACTGTCCAAAGAGGCTGCTATGAGTCGGTTCGGTGACAGAATTGTAAGGAATTTGAGTACTTCTTGCACTCACTCTTTTTAATGTTATATTTCCTTGACCTTTCCCAAAAAAAAAAAAAAATATATAATAATAATAATAATAATAATAATAATAAATTAAAAAAATCAAAATTAGTTCCGAATTAACTGGGGATTAAATACTATATAGTAATTGGAACCGATCTTTGCACTGATGATGTGTAGATTGGATATAGCTAAACGAGATTATCAACTACGAATGAATTAACTATGATAAGTATAAATGTTGGACATTTTGTCATTTTGATCATCCAGAAAAAATGTGAGCATTTCAATTTTTAACGGTGGAACCTATATCCATAAATCTTAGTATTTCACAATCAAAAATCACTTATGATATTAATTTTACTTTATCATTCTCTACTCTACATCAAATCTAAGAATCTACTGTATCGTAGGATTCCGTCCACATTTTTTGTGGACAAATGGAGTATAACGTTCTAAAATTGTTTAACCAAGATTTATTTTCACCCTTCCACTCTCGAGACCATAACCAACAATCTCCAAGTCATGTACTCCTCTCATTTCTTCAAGCGTCCAATTTTCAATCTTCTCTTTCAACTCTTAACAAATGTCTTAATTTCAAAATTCTAATATAAAATAGTTACATTTTTACTATTTTACTTTTAGATTTAACGTTACATGTAAAATGACAATAAAAAAAGTAACAAATCTCGTTATGAGTATAAATTTGACTACATCCTTGATATATGTAACTTGGCGACTGATCACACCTTTAAAATAAACAAAGGGAGCATTCAGAAATAAGAATTAGTCAACATTTTGAATAAAAATGTGTGACAAGAGCAAGAGAGAATTTGTACTACTATTTAGTAGACCAATTGGAAAATAATTGAATGGAATTAGCTGTAGGTAGAGGTCCACTATATGGATGAGGATTGAATTGAAGGATAGTATAAACGAGTGGTGTACAGTAGGAGAGAAAATGGTTTTGGACAAGACAAGCCAAGCCTTGTCAAAAATATTCAAAGTCCAGATCTAATAATCTAATAAAAGTAGGCCCTGTTTGTCTGTGGTCCTAATCTTTTACTCCTAATATCTGTCTGCAAAAACAAAGTTAAATTTAGTTTTTGGGTTGAACGAATTGAAGAATTCCAGCAAATCAGTTTGGTCCAAAACTTAATGCTGCAAAGCTGGTTGTACCTTCCACCATCTAATGAGTTGTACTTTTGATGTTCCAAGAACTGGCAAACAAGACCTACCCATTCTTGCAACTGCCTTGTTGGGTCCATTGGACCTGGACTATACTCCATTTGGTCTACTTTATAAAATGACTCATTTGAATAGTAGTTTTTCTGGCATACTTTTTACGTTTCTTGATGATGGGTTTTAAAATAGATTTTTTAAGAATTATTATTTTTTTAAAAATATTCTTAAAAAATCTATTTTAAAACTCATCATCAAGAAGTGTGGAAAAGCGTGCCAGCAAAAGCTAAAAAGTTTTGTGCCACTTTAAGTGAAATGGAGGAATAACTACTTATTTTATTATTTTATTATCAGAATTTTATGGGGAAAAAAATACAAATATTACTCACAATCCTACAAAGTTAGTCTCGTTTACCTTCTAGTCTCATACTTGAAATAAAATTTAATCGTTCTCTTATTTCCAGACTCGTACGATGTATAGGCACACAAGGCTTGTGCCTCGAGCCCTAGAATTTTGAGGACCCATATTTTTTTTCCTAAATAATTATATTGGTATGTAATTTTATTTTAATTTAAACTAATATTTATTATGTTTTACTTTCTCCGTCCACAAAAAATACAATTTTTTTTCCGTTTTGGACATCCACGAAAAATGTGATACCTTCAGTTTACTACTGAAATTGCTATGTTGTGCAATTCGTATGTTCTTAACAATGTTCTTGAAGCAGGAACAAATAAACGCGTAAAAATAAAGAACACAAGGTTTGATAACCCAGTTCGGTGAGAACACCTACATTTGGTGGACACATCCGAGAGAGAATCAATCCACTATTATGAAGCAGAGAAGTACAAGACTTACACCAATTGCGACACCTACTTCTGTTTACAAATTCTTTTCAAATATGGATTGAACCACGAGAATCACTCGTAATCGAACTCCAGCTATCGGCAGATAGCACCCGTCCTACCCTCAAAAAACCAAAAGGAAAAACACAAACTCTGAATCACAATTCAGAATCAGCCAAGAATAAAACTAAGAAGTAGTTTTATTGTACACACGCTCTACCCAAGAACACACTCTTGCAGAAACTCACACTCAGAGATTCACCATCAATCTCACAAAACGGCTCAGCCTGAATGACATGCGTTTATCTCCCTTTATACCTTCTCTTGATATGGAATAAATTAAACCCTAGGAGATCTTTGCATATCCTTCAAGATATGGTAATATCTTTAACCATATCTTCACAAAATAATCCTCCATATTTATCCAAATAATAAAATTTGTATAATAAACTTGCATGGAATTTTAAGCACAGCGGAATTTATCTCTACATAAATCGCCAATCAAATCTTTCCAAGTTTGCATGCAGCCATGCAACAACAATCTCCCCCTTTGGCATTTATGTAGCCAAAACAAATTTCATGCAAGCAATGTTTTTCGAGATAGAACATACGCAGACACATAAGGTAGAACACTGACAACCTACCTCAGCATTTCTCCCCCTAAATCCAAACCGGAGTTTAACTATTGATAGGTAAAGGAGCGCACCTACAGTAACAATACCAATATCAAAAACTCACACCAACTCAAACACAGAAGATCAGAAAACCAAAAATCCAGAATACCATAGAACATACAAATGTTCAGAATACCATAGATCAAAAATCAAAAATAGCATGTCCAGAAATCTGAAATACATCCATATGTCCAGAAATCCAAAAACACACATCATCTTCCCCTTTTTGGGTACAAATATCCAAAGATTAATTACTCAGCATTAACAGCAGCGGCTTCAATAGCCCTAACAGAAACTGCATCAGCATCTTGAGGAACATCTCCAGCTACATTTTCAGCTATGTCAGAATATACATCAGCAGTCCCAACATTGTCTGCAGTATATGCATATTCAACTTCAACCTCTTTATCTGCTCCACCTGAGCCACTTGCGCCATCAGCTGAAGACTTATGAATTTCAGAGTCAGATAACAGCTTCAGTACACTCTCAACAGTTGACTTGTATCCATGTAAGAACTCCATGTGCTTGGAAATCTTTCCAATTTCTTTTTCAAGCTTCTTCCTAACAGTATGCAGCACCACATTCTTCACTGAAGTAGTCAAATCATCATCAACCATTTCAGCCTCATCATCATCAGACAACAAAGTAGCATCTGCAGTTTTCTTCTTCACATTTGCAGCAGCTGACTTTCTTTCAATATCAACAACGTGATGTTTTCTGTCAAAAATCTTTACACTAGGCCTTAACGCACCCGAATAGCAAGGCAAAGAATCAGATGAGCAATTAACAAAGTCAATCTCAGAGTTGACCAGATCTGTCACGCCCCAGTTCCCGAGGGAAGGCACGTGTGCCGGGACGTGGCAAGGGGTTGGAATTAAGAAGCGGGGATAGAAAGGGGCTCATGGTTTGGGATAATATAACCTTATTATTAAGAATTTAAATATGGGATCGGGACGCACAACACGAACTACGGGGTAGATAAACCATACTTCCCGTACCGGCCGCCTATGTCTGAATACCCATAGATATAAAATAAATACGGGATCGGGACATACAACTCAAACTATGGGGTTGGCTAAGCCGAACAACCCATGCTGGCCGACTTCTCTGAGTACCCGTAGTATATATATAATTCATGGTGTAAGAAGAACGTAGATAATTTATTTATAGATACGGAGTTAACCTAAGAAGATACACATGGAGGGGGTAGACTTTATTTATTGGCGTAGCGGAAGCCTTTATTTATTTATACTGTAGCAACAACAACAGTCCTCCCAATCTTCGCCTGTTCCACCAGTTCCTTACTCTGCAAAATATTTGGAAAGGAATTGCAGGCTGAGTACTAATGTACCCAGTGAGCTTGTGCCAAAAACATTTTATCATAAAAAGAATATCCATGATAATAAAGTATACATAGAAGGGTTTTGAAATCATTTACTTCCATGCACACAAAACCTCATTTTTTATGATTGTGCGCACATGCGTATTACCATGGTACTCTTATATTGATCCCGGGACATTGCCACCGTCGGATCCCTTTTCCCTTTTCAAATGGAGCCATGATTTGGAGACAATAGAATATTTCATCTAGAGGTTCTCCCCTCAAGTTAGAATCAATTGGTGATCAACCCAAGAATTTCTAACTGTGCGTACAGCCTCTCGATTAGTGTGTTAGACCAACCGAAAGACCCGATCGACATGTAATAACACATTAAAACATTTTCATGGATAATCTCATTTTATCAGAGCTTACTAACTCAAATAATACTTTGTAAGTATAGAGAGTCTCACCTGAAATATCACAATGAAGTCTATTCCACTATAACTAGATGAAGCGCCGATCTTTCTTCTACTAAAGAAATATATATGAGAGAAGTATGAACTTATATAGTGAACAGTAGGGTAATGTTTTGGTAGTAGAGTGTCGAGAGAAACTATGGGAATCTTCTATTTATAGGGAAATAAAATTATAGCGTAGGTATGCTTAGTCATTCTAGCCCATAATACTCATCAACCTAGACTTATTGGAAGAAGCCACCTATACAATAATCGAGCCACGTATGGGTTGATCGATACAACAAGCTTAATGGGTTGGATAACTTTTAGTTGTATACATTAATATATATGTGAGGTACATATCTTAGGATAAGCACATACTCATAAATCATTTCTAATTCACTATATAATAGTATATATATATATATATATATATATGTTATTGTACGTACATAATCCATGCACTTCTTTCATGGCATGTATTTAGATACAATTGTGTACTAATATTATATATATTATACCTTATAATTATTCATCGTATCCATTTTGAATATATATAAGAATATGTATGATATATATGTTACTAATAAGCATAGTAATATTATACATACGTATATATATATTTTTCGTAAATTATTATTATTATTATTATTATTATTATCTATAAAAACATAAAATCATCAAAAATTAAGAAAAAGATTATTTTTAATAGAATATATCCACTTATTCTAATTCCTCTGTGAAAGTCGGAAAAATTTATAAATTCATATATGAGACTTATTTTAACCAATTATAAAAAATTAGGGATATTACAAGATCTTTCAACAACATATTCCGAAACAGTTTCAAGAACATCCACTGTAAAATTGTAAAATTACTGTTGGTCCCGAAAGGCGCTTACACACGTAGAGGGGGAGGGGGGGGGGTTGAATACGTGTGTAGAGAAATGTTTAACTTCTCTTGTGATTTTCAGCCATTTAGATGAGTAGACGCTTTGAAGCTAAGTGAAGCGTTCAAAGCCTCTCGCTCGTGTGATACTATGCGGAATGTGGTGAGTCTTTAAAGCTTTTCTTGCAAATTAAAACCTTGTTAATATTAAAGAGGTGAGTGTGTGTATGCGAATAATCAAAGCAATAAATAACTTAAAATAAAGAGACAAACAATTTATAGTGGTTCAGAGCACCTCTTCTACGTCCACTCTATCCACGACGGGATGAATACCTTCACTCGGTACTTCTTGTTTTATACTTCCAAGGGGAAGTGATTCAAGGCAAATAACAAACTTGCACTTGAATCCTCAGAGATTTTACTGGCTCTCGAGAAACCTTACAGCAACACACTCTTTCACAAAAAGCTCGGCAACCTTACAACTCAATCTATTCACTCTAGACTTGGGTTTTGGGGTTTTGGATTTTCGTAAGTATGAGAATCCTTTACAATGAAATCACAAGTAAGGGATAAGGATTCTCAAGAGTCTAGGCTATGGATATAAGAGATTGAACCTAGAAAGTGAGGTAGTTGCAATACTTAAGAATCGAGTTCTTAAGACACACTAAAGTGAAGCGCTTTGAAAGAACTAAGTACTTGAAAGAAATTTGCTTGAGTTCTTGCAAATGTGAATGCTTGAATCGTTTGTACGTGCGTTAGTTTTAGTGTGTGTGTGCAACTCCTTCTATTTATAGTAAGGAACCCTACTTCCCGTTGAGAGAGAAGAGGTTGCGTGTTCTTTAATTTTTGGATAATTCGGCGTGTCAGCCTGCAAGAGTCAGGAAGGGATGTCCGCCTTTACCTAATTTTGACTTCTTGGACTGTAGCCATTTCCGTTGTACAATAGTGTGATGACACGTAGGCTTCATTCTGTGAGATGTCAGACATCCGAGAGTTTGAAATTCAAACTTGGATTCTGCGAGTCAAACTTGTCACACTTGCACTGATTGACGCTTTAATTTCAGCTTTATATCAGAGACGCTTTGGGTGAGCTGACTTGAGAGCGCTTCGCTTCCACTGATCGGAAGCTCGCTCTTAACGTCTTTATCTGAAGCGTCTCCAAGACGCTTTGTCAAAACTTCACTTGCTGACGCTTTCACTGCTGGAGCCGCTTCGCTTCCTATCGCTCCACGAACTCTGACTGCATCATCCTCAACGCTTCTAGACTAAAAATAAAGCTTCATAACAAGTAAGCTTTGCTAATAAAAACTTGTCTAGTTCATCAAAAATAATAAGGAAATATTCTAAAGAGAGTTTTGGAATCGAATCAAAACAAATTGTTTATTTAACTTAATTCAAGTTCCCCCTTAACATTATATCCCAATAATTTCTCCCTTTTTGATGATGCCAAAACCCGACGTCAAGTGCTTACACAAATCTAGAGAATTCTAGACTAAGTATAAGAATCAGAGTGAGTTAGGCAAAATGCAATATTAATGCAGTTATAGGCAGTTAACATGAAAACACGAAATATAGTAAAGACAATGAGAAATTGTCTTATAGCAGTAAAATATATCATTGTATTAGTGAGATGATGAAGTGAATACAAATACAATGAATATCTATTTGAAGCGTTTTCGAGGGACTGGAGGGATCATGCCATAGGCATTGTAGACTCTATCCTTGATGGCAGCTAGAGAACCGTTAGGACGATCGTTTTGTTCAAGCCATTCTGCACATTCCTCGATCTCCTTTCTGATTGCTTCCTCATCAGGGATAGCGCCTCCAATGAGTGGAAGTTTGTAGCTCTCTTTCTTTGGCGGTTTGAGAGTCACTCTGTTGCCAACTCCAAAATTTTGTTGAAGAGAGAGGCTTTGCAATGATCCATATATGCAATGAAGCAATCCATGGCGTACTCAGTGCGAAAGCCTTGCCAGTAGTAGAAGCGTTTGACGAACTTCACCTTGGCATCATTCCACTCCTCCTTGAGATCAGCTGGAATAATCTCATCAACAAATTTGGCATTAGGAGCCTCATCCCTCAGCCTCTTTCTATCGAGTTCGTCCCTGGCAAACAGCTGCTTCCTGCATTTCTCAAAATCGGCTGTTCGCAGGCCCTCGACGAAAATTCTCTTTCCTTCAAGCGCTTCCATCTTCAAAAGATGAAGCGCTTTGTCTGAGTCGGTCACCACCTCTTCATTAAAAACTTTGTCCATGCACTCCGACACAGCTTTATACTTTGCCATCACTTCCAGGCATTCCTTTTCAGCAGTGTTGGTCAGAGTGTACTTCAACAGATACCTACGGAGGTGGAAGTTCGTTTTGTGCAGCAAAATCGCGTCCAACTCCTCCTGGAATTTGCGTTGTGCTCCAGCCTCCTTGGTCATCGTTGCAGGAGTCATTTTTATCTTTTTCTTGGGGTTGGTGTCAACAGACCCTTTCTTCTTGCGCTTCTCCTTTTCTTTCGGTGGCGCTGCTGACACGGCTTGAAGCGGAGCAGCATCAATTGGCTTATCTAAAATGACTATTTGCTGCTCTGCATCCAGCACCTTCTTTGGTGCTTCCACCTTCTTGGAAGCGTCCTCTTTGGCCTTGGCCAATGTGGATTGACCACTTGGAGTCCCAGTCGCTTCCCCCTTTTTGGCAACATCAAAAACGGGTTTGGAGGGAGCGCACTGTACGTTGGCGCTTTGGCTGGCGGCTCATGGCACAGTGATGTTCGGCTGATTAGGCTTCAATAGACCTTCTGCCAGGAGAACGCCTAGGACTTATGCGGAAAGGATTGGAGCTGGAGAGCGCGCATTGGTCAGAATGACCGACCGTTCCAAAGTTGCGCGATATATGCGGAACTCATATTGGATGAAGGCCACTAGCGCTTCCATTTTGTTGGAGACGCCCTCCAGTGCGGTGGTTGGTACAACCTGGCTCGATCCGCTTTGCACTCCAACTGCTGCTTGGCCCACCATGGCCACTGCCTTCTTCCTATGTTTTTCGGAATCCGCGAGTTTCCTCTCCACGGATTCTAGCTTCGTATTTGAGCTGTCGGGTGACAGAAGCGGCTTCGAAATTTTCTACTTTTGCCGCTTTAAGCTCTTTTTCCAGTTGAGCGACGTTGTCATTGGTCGTGGAGAGTTCAGCTTCGGCAACTTCGAGCTCTCTGTGGACACGCTCCCTGTCATACAACTCCGTAGACAGCTTCAGCACTTCCGAACATAAGGCTGGAATTTCGAGAAGTTGTGCCTTAACGGTCGAAAGCTCATCATGAGCTATTTCTACGTGCTCTCTCTCCTCAGCCAACTGTAACTCCAGAGCCGCTGATTTCACCTTCAACTCTTCCAATGCTTTGGTAGCAGTGGAGAGCTCCTCTTCTTTCTTCACCATCTCATCCTTCAGTGCTATCAACTCTGTGGTAGCAGTTGAAAGCTCGTTATCCACCTGCTTCTTCTCCTCCTCAGCTTTAGAAAGCTGGTTCTCTTTCTCCTTTATCTCTCTTCAGCTGGGCGCACTCACGCTCTACTTCATTGTGAGCGGTTTGAAGAGCCGAGAGTCGTTCTTCAAACGCACTGACAGGGGCGCTAGCTGGTGTTAATGGAGTGGGTGTGTAGGAGGGAACAAGCTCCTGGACCTTTCTCTCGATGCGTCTCCACACCTCTGGCTCATCGATCAGGTCGTCGAAGCGTTCCAACTCAAAGCAGCTAAGGATCGAGGCCTCCTCCTCGACCAGCGCTTTGGGGTCGTTAGCCCGTACCAACTGGCAAACTTTGTACACGTTGGTGCCGCGGCTTCAGACGTACTTCAAGAAGCATAAAGTAACCTCCAGCACGGATGGAGGTAGAGAGAATTCTCCAAAGAATTCCCTGATTTCCTCTTCAGCCCACAAGAGCTCTCTGTCAACAGTCTGCACTACCGGACTGGACGCTTTGGGAGATTTAGGCGGGGGCGCATCAGCATAGAGTTCCTCGTCTGCTGAAGAGCTGAACGCTTCGTCAAAGGAGTGGAGAGCTCCGATGCGATCAACACCCTCTCCTGGCGCGTCAACTTCCTCTCCTTCATTTTGTGCAGCTAGGGCACCGGCTTCCAGATCCTAACTTAAAGTCTTGTCAGAATCTGAAGCGTTGTAGGAGGAAGCGGCGCTTTCCTCGTCATCTTCATCTATCAGTCCAAACTTCCCTGCCATTGAAGGGACTGATTTCTCTGACACTCGACGACACTTTGGATTCTTTGGGCCTTTTTTACCCTTCTTCCTTCTCTTCTCCTCCTCCTCCTCCTTCAATATCAGCGCTTCGGCACCGGTATATTCAATGTCTGAAGCGGGAGGGGCGACAGTTCCAAACTCATCGCCTGGAAGCGCCTTCGTGAAAAGCATACGAGTGTACTTGCTTTCCACGAGCCATTCTTGAGCTGGCCAGGACGCCTCCAAGAAATAGGAGATCCTCATCCCATACTTGAGTTTGCCAAGAAACTCAAGGTGGCCTTTGTGTTCCCCGTCCTTCACTTCTCGGACGACTTTGCTGGCCTCAACAAGCTGCTTTACAAACCACGCTCTCCAGTTTTAAGGCGTCCGGTTGATCGCGGTATCACAGAGCGCCGATAGAAGACGAATCTTCTGTTCCGTGATGGTGGACCAGCTACCGGTGTGACAAAGTAGGCAATTTGTCACAATGTTGATCATGTTGTTGAAGGACGGTCGAAGCGATATTGCCTTCGACTGCTTGCGGATGAAGATGGCGCGTGGATCCAATGAGAATCGCCTGAACTCCTTCTGGATATCCGGATCTCCAGCAGATTCCGGATCTTCCCCAGAGTTAGGAATGGGGACAGAATCCTCGAATAGAGCATCGAGCTCTAGGGTTTCGGTTGCCACAGAGCGAACCATGCCGTGTTCATCGAACTATTGCAGTGAGATTTTGGTAGCTAGGGTTTCCGAGTTCAAGTTGTAGAGGAACTCGACGACCCCTACCGTATTAATGTACTTGGGATGCTGGAAAAGAAGATTTTCTAGGCCGGAATTGAGGATTGCTCTCTTGATAATTCCGCCATCGGTCAGTAAATCATGATCGACATGAGCCTCCGTATATACAAACTCTCCGTAGTGGCTTCTAGGAGCAGGTTGATATTTTGCATTAACCATTTTGAATTTCTGTAAGGAGAAAAAAATATTCAGTAGAGAGAGTTCTGTGAGTTAGAACTTGAATAATTTGCAGAAATGGCGAAAACGATGTATATGAAGGTGATGAGTGAAATAGTTCTAATATATGCATAGATAATAAATATAAAGAGTATTAAAAGGTTAGTGGGGCGACGTGTCTTAGTGAGTGGCTAAGATCACATTCCGGAAAATGAGTGAGTGGCTCTGATCGTGTATAGATCGTGCTTGACAGTTATTTGATCGTGCGGTTAGGGAAAAAGTAATTCGAAATGTCCGACGGCCAAGATTAAAAGTTTTTGGCGGTTCGGTAGCGCGAGTGAGAAGCACGCGCGAGTGGGTCTCGAATCCTGTAACTGCAGCAGTCTTTGCATTAAATGCAAAGATATCACACGCAAACTATACTTAAATGATATCTTGCTTTATAGATATATAGCATATAAGTAAATTAATGAGAGATTAATTTCTAGAAAGTTCGAAATTTGGCTAATTGCCACGCTTCGGAATTTAGACGAGAGCGTCTAGTTCAGAAAGCGTCTGGATCAGCACTTTAATATTTTCGGTAGGTTACGCACAGGGTTCTTGAAGACGCTTTGCGTTGACTCACTTACTTAAATTGAAAGACACGAAAGAGAGACTTACCAGTCAGTCAAAATTGTAAATGACTGATACCACGCTTTGACGATCCACGTACTCAAATGTTAAAGCTTCAGCTGAGGGAAAGAACGTTCAAGCTTTGAAAGTGTGAGAGCGTCTGTTCTCATCTAGGTGCTTTCTCTCAAAGAAGAAGTGTTTCCTTCTTAAACATAGCCTTGGACTATCTTTTAAAAAGAGTGTCAACTCTGTAGGGGAAGCGCTCCACTTAGGTTGAGAGATGAAAATAATGTAAAGTCCTCTTACTAGGGTAGGTTTATCTCGTGAATTCGATAACATGAGAAATGAGATAATGTAAAGTCCTCTTACTAGGGTAGTTCTTAAGGACACACTAAAGTGAAGCGCTTTGAAAGAACTAAGTACTTGAAAGAAATTTGCTTGAGTTCTTGCAAATGTGAATGCTTGAATCGTTTGTATGTGCGTTAGTTTTAATGTGTGTGTGCAACTCCTTCTATTTATAGTAAGGAACCCTACTTCCCGTTGAGAGAGAAGAGGTTGCGTGTTCCTTAATTTTTGGATAATTCGGTGTGTCAGCCTGCAAGAGTCAGGAAGGATGTCCGCCTTTACCTAACTTTGACTTCTTGGACTATAGCCATTTCCGTTGTGCAATAGTGTGATGACACGTAGGCTTCATTCTGTGAGATGTCAGACATCCGAGAGTTTGAAATTCAAACTTAGATTATGCGAGTCAAACTTGTCACACTTGCACTGATTGACGCTTTGATTTCAGCTCTATATCAGAGATGCTTTGGGTGAGCTGACTTGAGAGCGCTTCGCTTCCACTGATCGGAAGCTCGCTCTTAACGTCTTTATCTGAAGCGTCTCCAATACGCTTTGTCAAAACTTCACTGCTGACGCTTTCACTGCTGGAGCCGCTTCGCTTCCTATCGCTTCGCGAACTCTGACTGCATCATCCTCAACGCTTCTAGACTAAAAATAAAGCTTCCTAACAAGTAAGCTTTGCTAATAAAAATTTGTCTAGTTTATCAAAAATAATAAGGGAAATATTCTAAAGAGGGTTTTGGAATCGAATCAAAACAAATTATTTATTTAACTTGATTCAAGTTCCCCCTTAACATTATATCCCAACAATTATAATTTTGACCCTCAGCACATCGTTTCCACCCTAAAAATACTAGGATTTCACCAAATTCTAATACTTGTACAAAAGCTTCGAAAAATCGGATTTTGACCATACCACATAACTTTCCTTGCTTCACCCAACTAAACAATCAAGAAAGATATACACAGTACATATACAAGTGAGAATGATCGAAACTCACAGAATACAGAGTCCAAGGGAGGCTCTGAGTTTCTCAAACCTTACAGCATCAAGAGCTTTTGTAAATATGTCTGCCAACTGATGCTCAGTATCAACATATTCGATCTTCAGAATTCCATCTTCAACAAGTTCTCTTATATAGTGATACCTAATATCAATATGCTTCGTTCTAGAGAACTGCATAGGATTTTCGGCAATGTAGATGGCACTAATATTATCACATAGAATATGGAGAAGATCTTGCTTATACCCATAATCAGCCAACATCTTCTTCATCCACACAAGTTGTGTACAACAACTACCAGCAGCAATATACTCTGACTCTGCTGTAGATAAGGATAAACTTACCTGCTTCTTGTTGTACCATGAAATAAGATTACTTCCTAGAAAGAAACAGCCTCCAGAAGTACTTCTTATATCCATTAAAGAACCTCCCCAATCAGCATCATTGTATCCATAGAGCTGAATAGATGTGTTATTTGAAAACCAAAGACCAAGATCAGATGTACCTTTAATGTACTTCAAGATGTTCTTCATAGCTTTCAAGCGACTTTCTTTCGGCTCAGACTGAAACCGAGCACATACTTCGGGTCTGCTAGAAGTAAGGTAAAGTAAACTACCTATCATGCTCTTGTACATCGTTTGATCAACTGGAACACCTTCAGGATCCTTTGTGAGTTTCATCGTAGTCCCCATAGGTATCCTCTTAGCTTTCGCATTCTCCAAACCAAAGCGCTTAACTAGATTCTTGGCATAATTGCTTTGTGTAACAAAGAATCCCCTATCAGTTTGCTTAACCTGTAGTCCAAGAAATAGGTTAACATCTCCAAACAAACTCATGTCAAACTCCTCTTTCATCAACTGCACGAACTCATCCACAAGATTCTTTGAAGTTGAACCGAAAAGCAATTCATCAACATAGACTTGTACCAATAATACATCAGCTTATTTCCTCTTAATGAACAAGGTTTTGTCAGCTCCACCTCTCTTATAGCCTTTCAGTAGGAGAAATTCTGACAGTCGATCATACCATGCTCTCGGGGCTTGCTTTAAGCCATAAAGAGCTCTCTGCAACCTATAGACATGATTGGGAAATTCAGGGTTCTCGAAGCCTTTAGGTTGTCTCGCATATAGCTATTCCTTCATAACTCCATTCAAGAAGGCGCTCTTGACATCCATTTGGTAAAGCTTGAAGTTCGAGAAGCAAGCTATTCCAAGCAAGAGTCTGACTGATTCCATTTTTGCTACAGGAGCGAATGTTTCTCCAAAGTCCACACCTTCCACTTATGTGTATCCTTGAGCGACTAATCGTGCCTTGTTTCTGATGATATTTCCATGCTCATCAGTTTTATTTCGATACGCCCACTTGGTTCTAATGATATTTTCATTCGTTGGTTCAGGGCAAAGATACCATACTTTGCATCTATCAAACTGCATGGGCTCTTCTTGCATTGCAGCTATCCAATTTTCATCCATGAAAGCTTCTTTAACATTCTTCGGCTCAATCTTGGATGTGAAGCAAACTAAAGCCTTGTTTGACAACATCTTGATGTAGTCCAGCTTCTTCCCTCTAGTCTTCATTCCATCTTGTAGATCTCCGATAACATCCTCAGCAGAGTGGTTTCTATGAACCTGAACTTCTTCACGATCGACTCTATTTTCACCATTTTCTTCTTCTTTCAACTCTCTGATTTTAGCTTCTGATTCAGTAACATCTTCAGGAGCATCTTCAGTGACAGGCTGAAGCACATCAGCACTTGTTGTCTTAACCTCTGGAACATTAACCACACTATCATCAAACCTCACATTCACTGACTCCATTATCGTCTGAGTCTTCTTGTTGAACACTCTGTATGTTGTACTATCCACTGCATAACCAAGAAAAATTCCTTCTTCTCCTCTATCATCCAGCTTTCTCAAGTGTTCTCTGTCATTTAAAATGTAACAGGTACAGCCAAAAATGTGAAAGTGTTTCACATTTGGTTTCCTCCCTTTCCATATTTCATATGGAGTTCTAGTCATCTTTGGCCTTACATAAATTCTATTCGCTATGTAGCATGCAGTATTCATAGTTTCAGCCCAGAATTTATCAGGAACATTTGTTGCCTTCATCATAGTCCTCATCATCTCTTGAAGAGTCTTGTTCTTCCTTTCCACAACCCCATTCTGCTGCGGTGTATATGGAGATGATAATTGATGTGCAATTCCTTCATTATCACAGTAAGCTTCAAAACCCATGTTTTTGAATTCAGTTCCACGATCACTTCTAATCTTCTTGACATCCTTTTTCTTCTCTCTAGTGATTCTGAGAATGACCTTTTTGAAGGCTTCAAATGCATCGGATGTACTTCTCAAAAAATCTATCCATGTAAATCTTGAGAAATCATCAACTATGACAAGAACATACTTTTTCTTCCCAATGCTTTATGTCTGAAGAGGCCCCATGAGATCCATGTGCAGCAAATCCAGGATCTCATTTGTAGTAACAACTGAAATTGTCTTGTGTGAGCTATGAGGCTGTTTTCCAAACATACATGGTCCACATAGACCAAGATGGCTTACTTTCATCTTCGAAATTTCAACAATAATTTCATTGTTGATCAGGTTCTTCATGTGTCTGAAGCTTGGATGTCCCAACTTCTGATGCCAAACTTCGACATTACTAGTTCTCGTCAGCATGTTTCTGTAAATGTTCTCCACTAGATAACAATTATCCGATGACCTTCTTCCTATCAGAAACTGCTCTCCTTTGTTGAGCACTATACATGTGCTTTTGTCAAACTTGACATCCATTCCTTGATCGCACAATTGACTTATCCTAACCAGATTAACCTTTAATCCCTCAACTAGAAACACATTTTCTAGCTTAGGCATGCCAGCAATTGATAGATCTCCACAACCTGTGACTCTTGCTTTAACACCATCACCAAATGTCACAGTCTGACCTTTTACTGGTTCCAGATTCGTCAGAATATTCTTGTTTCCTGTCATATGCATGGAACACCCACTGTCAAAGTACCATGCATCTTCAGTTTCAGCAAGAAGTGCAGTGTGAGCAACATACCCTCTGAAGCTCATGTCTCTTTCATTGAATTGAAACCTTCCTTGATACTGCCTTCTTTGAATACCTTCATCTGATCTTTTGAACTTCCTTATCATCCTGTATCTGTCTTCTTTCAGTTTCTCACAGTGCGGTCTGTTATGTCCTGGAGCCTCACAGTAATGACAAATGCTGGTAATTATTCTTCCAGATGTTCTTGCTCCTGCTCTTGGTTTCAGAACATTTGGAACTATATTTTTCTGAACATCTGCTCTGTTTTTCTCTTTTAATGAGCTTGTAGATCCATACCCCAAGCCTTTCTTATCACTTCCAACTTTGCCTTTCTCAAGGATTTCATCCAGCTTTTCTGTTCCAGAATTCACCATCTTCATCAATTTCAAAAGATGATTCGCCTCACTTACTTTTGCAACTCCCTTTCCTTTGAGTTCCAAAAGTTGACTTTGTAGCTGATTATTTTCCAAGATCAACTTGTCACGCTCCTCCTTCACTTCCTTGAGTTCCTTCATCAGGTCACTATTCAATTCAGCTACTAGAATGCACTTGTCATTCATCTCTTTGTAAGCATTGGTGACTCTTTGTTCTGCATCTAACTTATCTTCACTTTCTTCTCCTTCTTCAAGACTTTCTTCAGGGTCGGCTACTTGTTCTTCAGCATCTTCATTTGCATCAGATTTGACCACATAAGCTTTTCCTGCAGAATTTGAATCATCTTCGGCTCCACTATCATCACACTCTTCCTCATCACTATGAGTAGCTTTGTAGGACTTATTTCCTTTCTTCTTGAGAATTGCACATTCCAGTTTAATGTGACCTTTTCCTCCACATTCATGACATATAATTTCCTTATCATGCTCTTTTTCACCTTTCTTCGCAGAACTTTGTCCCTCATTTTTCTTGAGATTGTAGCGCTTTATCGTCTTGTTGAACTTCTTAGTTAACAGAGCAAGTGACTCTATAAAATTCTCCTCACTTGCTTGAGTGTTATGAGCTTTCGAAGAAGACTTCTCACTAGCTACAAACGTCCTAAGTGATCCAACCAACTCATTAAGAGACATTTGAGATAAGTCCCTTGCCTCCTCAATGGCTGCCACTTTGAAGTCAAATCTCATATGAAGAGATCTCAAAACTTTTCTTATCAGTTTCTCTTGTGACATTTTCTCGCCAAGGTTGAAACACTCATTCGCAATACTTTTCAGTTTTGCATGAAAATCAGATATGGATTCATCTTCCTCCATCTTCAGCATCTCAAACTTGGAGATAAGTTGTTGTAGCCTTTGAGCCTTGACACGCGTGCTTCCTTTGTAAGCATTTTGCAAAGTTTCCCAAGCCTCTTTTGCAGTGGAACACGTCGAGATAAGATTGAAGTTGTCAAGATCCACAGAAGCAGGTATTGCCTTCAGCGCCTTTTGATTCATTCCAGATATTTTGTCCTCATCGGAACTCCACTTATCCATAGACTTTTGCTTCCCTTCATTGTCTACGGGTTCAGACCACCCTTCTATGACAGACCTCCATGCTCTTTCATCAACGGATCTAATGTACGCCGTCATTCGAACTTTCCAGTAATTGTAGTTCTATCCCGAAGTTCCATTGAAACGGCTTCTATCAGTAACCTATATTCCGCTCCCCAAACACAATGTTTTTTCAGCACGATTTGCTTATGCCAATTTATTGGAGAAATTCTGTGTTGCATGAATTTTTTTTTTTATTTATTTATGTTCCAATGTCTAGACATTTTATTCAGATTCATGGGAAGTATTATTATTATTATTATATAATTCTTCTTATTATTATTTAGTAAGGCTCGACAAGTTCGATTGGAAAAAAAAAATTACTAACTTCAGGATCATACTTACAATTCATTTAAAATTGGATGACTGGAGCACTTTGACTTTGTCAGAGCAATTTCTTGGCCAAGAGGTGCACAACCTCCTCTCCATGCAAGCCACTTAAGTTCTCTAATAATTCATCCATTCATGACACCCTTTCATTGTCAAGACAATCATACATCTTCTCTCCTCACTTCTCTCATCTTCAAGAAGAAAGAAAGTTCATCTTCTCTTTTGTTCAAACAAGCAAAGCCATTGTTGAAAAGGTGAGAAAATCAATGATTTTTCATTCATCTTCTCTTCTCTCCTTCCCCCATCTTTCTTGCACTTCAAACCCAATTTCATGTACTCATTTTTCAAGCTCTTAACAGCTACCAAGCCATCTAAGTCGAATCCAAAGGGGCTGGAACAAGATCTCTTTTGTTTTCCTTCGATCTCCTAGAGGTAGTGACAAATAAAACCCTCTTCTTGTTAGCTTTGGGGAAGGGGTTTCTACACGATTTTTCTTCTTAAAATATCTTCATCTATGACCTATATTATGTCTAAATATGTGTCAATATGTGTGCATGAGTCGTTTGTGAAGTGGCGTAGAGAAATCATCGAGGAAAACTAAATGGTTAAGATATATGCAAATCTATGAAAATCTGCAAGTTGTGAGCATGTCGAAATTTTATGAACACTTTATGGTGGTTATTTATGCAAGTACTTTTCACGATAGCAACTACATGATGTTGGGATGATGTGTGATTTATTTCATGATTTGTAGATGAGTTTTGTTGTGAAAATGACCACTCTCTGAGATATACCAATCTGTCACAGAATCGGGAACTGAACTCCTATGATTTTAATTAATTTTAGAATCAACTTTTTCTGGAGATTCTTTCTTTGTACATCAACTACAGTATGTTAATTTATTGTGTAAAATTTGGGACTCTCTTTGTAAGCCAATTACTCGCTATAACTTTCTAAACTATTAGGCGCAGCAGAATTCTACCCGAGACAGCACACTTGCACTGTCTTGTAAATACGTTTAAATAGAAATATTCTTCCAAAAATTTTCAAATTTTACAGAATGGTTATTTTTCGTGTCTTTAGTCTCTGTGTTAAATTTCAGAATTTTTCAAGCAATATAAATATTTTTTCCCGTACTCCAAAAGTGAATCTGTACTGATTATTCAGATTTTGATGAAATACTCTTTTCTTCTAACAAAAATATCCAACCTCGTGAAAAACGTGTGGATTTAAGAAACTAAGTTGTTTTGGGCAGTGTGATACCTCTCTTGGTGTTGGTTTATTACCAATTCTTTTAGAACTTGTTTATTTGTTTTCCATACGTATCTTTTGTTAATAGAAGTATGTATTATGTAAATGAAGCTCTTTATTTTAGATTATGTTTCGTTATTCTCTCTAAAGAAATCACATATGCTTGTTGAAATGTGGGATGCTCGAAAAGAATATGTTATACTTATGTGTATGTTCGATTGGTTAACGGTCTATGAAAAAGTATGAATATATGAGCATCACTTGAGTGGACATATATGTGGCAACCCTATGTGCTAGTTTAAATTTCTATGTAAAACTCTTTTAGCTTAGCATGGATATTTGCAACATGGTTATGTGATTGAAAGTATGAGGTCATGTGTATGCTTCAAAAATGCTCGAAATGTGCTACCCAACTGCGTGTTGCTATATATATAATTGAGTTTATGTGCGTCTTAAACGGGGGAGTAGGGAACTATGGAATCTAGGAAGTATAGGCGCAATTTAAATGACTATGTGAAAGCTTAGCCCTAGATTACTCTTGTAGGGCAAACAAAGGAGGGTTGTGATCTAACAACCGATTCGGATACTCGTTGAGGCGTGAACAAGACAAGGTGGGTTTCTATTTACAGTACGGTATTTTTGAGCTAGTGAGCTCCTATGTATATATGTATGAAAGTATGATTATGCATGCCAAAAGTTTTTATGTCTTATGGAGCTCATACGATGCGACGGAATGTCGATGAACAATTGGGCCTTGGTTGATTTAAACCAAGGTTAGTGCACTTAAGTCCATATTGGTCAGACTCGGCCGGGTCCCCAATTATGGCTGTATGGCGTATGAGTAAGAAGCTCGCGAGTATCTATGTATGGTAACCAAAGTGTTTTTGCATATGCGTAGGGTGAGGCTTTCCTTTTTAAAACTCCTACGTTATGTGATTATGGGCATGCATAATTCTTAAAGTAAAGTTTCTCCTTTTTCACTGACAAAGGGGCGAGCGAAACCCACTGAGTGCACTAGTACTCAGCCCAAAATTATTTTCAAATGTTTTCAGGTTAAGGAGCCGGAGGCGGGGCGAGCATGCAAGGGGGGTGGTTAGCTTGTGAATTGTTTTCTTCGTGGAATAAAATATGCTTATGGACTCTCGCTAAAATTTCCCTTTACCTACTTCCTCATTTTCCGCTTGATAATTCGACCTGCTATGTTTATTTAGACATTGACTATTTTCTCTATTCTATTGAATAAATATCACTCTTGTATTAAACTCCTATCATGATTTTCATTCTCAAACTTATGGTGAGCGTCCCAATGTCTACATGACACGCGATATGATTCAGGTCCTAATGAATTATTATATATGTCTTCTCTGGTTCCCACCCCCCACAGAATCATATTTTCATAGCCACGGGTCATGACGTTCAGTAGTTCTTTCCATCCAGGATCGGTGGTCCTTTATATGATCTTCCATCTCTCAGTAAGTCCATCAGAAATAACACAACTCAGCACAAACTCCCAAGGATCGAAAAACAAACAACACTCACAACATGCTCTGGTGCCAATTGAAATTGCTATGTTGTGCAATTCGTATGTTCTTAACAATGTTCTTAAAAATGTTCTTAAAGCATGAACAAATAAACGCGTAAAATAAAGAACACAAGATTTGATAACCCAGTTCGGTGAGAACACTTACGTTTGGGGGACAAATCCGAGAGAGAATCAATCCACTATTATGAAGCAGAGAAGTACATGACTTACACCAATTGCGACACCTAACTTCTTACAACTTCTTTTCAAATATGGATTGAACCACAAGAATCACTCGTAATCGAACTCCAGCTATTGGCAGATAGCACCCGTCCTACCCTCAAAAAACCGAAAGGAAAAACACAAACTCTGAATCACAATTCAGAATCAACCAACAATAAAACTAAGAAGTAGTTTTATTGTACACACGCTCTACCCAAGAACACACTCTTGTAGAAACTCACACTCAGAGATTCACCATCAATCTCACAAAACGGCTCAGCCTGAATGACATGCGTTTATCTCCTTTTATACCTTCTCTTGATATGGAATAAATTAAACCCTAGGAGATCTTTGCATATCCTTCAAGATATGGTAATATCTTTAACCATATCTTCACAAAATAATCCTCCATATTTATCCAAATAATAAAATTTGACTAAATAAACTTGCATGGAATTTTAAGCACAGCGGAATTTATCTCTACATAAATCGCCAATCAAATCTTTCCAAGTTTAATTTGCATGCAGCCATACAACAACAACTACCATAATATCCATTGCTTTTTTTTTTGTTCAACCACAATATAAAACAATTTTTTATTAATAATCGCGCCACGAAAAAATATCATAGAGAGTATCATTTGCCCCTCAAAAGTAAGAAACTTCTCAACTAATTTTTATTGATTTTCTATCATTTTTTGTATTATTTATTTTTTTTCTCTTGTCAATGACTCATTTCTTATTTTCGCTTAGAATGTACGAGGCACAGGACCAGCCATGTTTTATTTTTATTATAAATAAATAAAAACTTATAACACTGTAGCATGAAATTCATCATAAGAATAAAAAATCCAATTAATTACATCTCGTAGGAAGAAGAAGAAATAAGAAAAGAAAAGTGGGAGCTAAGTTTAATTTCTAATTTATTTAACTTAATAATTTCGAGATTACGTCCCTTACTTATCCGTCATGGAAACCTCGTCGGAAAATTACGTGTTAGGGCAGAAAATTCAACGTTTCAAATGTGAAATTCAGTTACGATCGAAAAGAAATAACCAAGCGATTAATGATTGTTTATTTTATGAAAATTACGTTAATGGTGTGCAAATAATATACGTTTACCCCTACGTAATGGTGCTTCTTTCCTTACCAACATCGATAGATGTGAAATTAAATTTTTGTCTCGCTTGATTTGATTTACAAGTATTGACAGCCAACATATATGTAGAATTTCATTTTCATAATTATTTCTCAAACTGTAATTAAAACAACAACTTGCCAACTAAAATTTTCAACCAAAGGCTATGAATTTTCCAGCAATTCACGTCACATTTAATTGGGATACTAAAATTTGTGGGCAAAAATTGAAGTATGCATAGTGTATGAATAGATTATAACAACACCACTTAACTATATAAGGAATTAAATAGATAATGATGTTTTTATTGCACCTATTTTTAACTATGTAAGTATCCATAATTTTAAAGATGTGTAGCAAACAAAATAGCAATAATTTATTGTAAATTCTTGATTTTTGCTAGGCGACAAAAATTATTAAATGCAAAAGATAATGATAAAAGGTAATGTGTGGATAATTTCATTCTTTTAGCATTCATTATTGCCGTAATGCTGCAATTCGACCCATTAAAAGGTAATGGGTATGAAAGTAACGTGACAAATGATGGGAAATAACAGTTTGCTAATTAATTAAGCTCTTAAAATTACGTTTTTTATTTTTCAATTCAGATATAAATATTAAAAAGAAGAAGAAAAAAAAAACCATAAAAAAACAGCAATTATGGTTGTGATGTGGCTAATTAATTAGTATTGCATTTGATTGGCAATCTTCATTAACAAGAAACTGCGATATTCTTAGCTTAGAGTATTTAATCAAGAGAGGAGGGAATTTGATTCTAATTCAACGAAATAATCGCAATTCATTACAAATCAACGGGCATAATTGCATGTGTTGATTACTCCACCCAATTAACATAATTAAGTTTGATTAAATTACACAACCCACGGTTTATGACTTTGAATGTGGCCCTATGAAATATAATCCCACTTTTCCACCGTTCAGAATCCTATGTAGTATAATTTTCACATGGAGTTCACTCAGTTTTTTATTTTTTTTATCTTTCTAGTACAACACGGCACACATAGTCGAGATGATTCAAATTTTAATTTATTTATTTTTTTCCGAAAAAAAAATCCTATATCTAACCATAGGAATGTTATTGCCTGTTGGTAACCCACTGTATTTATACCAGAAAAAATTAATGTTACATTACCACATTAGTTATTGGACATATTAAATGTGTTTACGATGGATTGATGTGGAGCATTTATGATCTGAGCCTTTATTATGAATTGATAAAAGTTCAACTCGATCAATTGTAGAAAGCTATTATTTTATTTTCTCCTTAAAATATATTTTATGGTTTCAACGAACTTAAGAACTTAAATTAAGTTATAAATATTCGAAATTCGAGCGATTAAACCTGATAATTTTTATATGTTTGATAATGTAAGAGTAGAAGCGAGTCAAACGTAACGATTTTTCCATACATGTTATCAACTCTATAAGCGAATAACTTAATTAAGAATTTACGTACTAATTTATAAAATTTAGCCGACAAACAGAATTTAGGTTTTGATTCAAGAATCTTGCGCCATTATTTACTGACACCAACTAATTTTTAATACATATACGTATAAAGCAGAATATTATAATTATTCCAAGATCCGGATTTTTCTATTAAACACAAGATTAAACATTCCACATTAAATAAAACTGTAAAATACATTATTAGATATATTGTTTTTTTTTTCTTCTCTATCATATTACATGTTACATTATTAGATATATTGTTTATTAAGAAAAAAAAATATTAGATCCACTATCATTAGTCTTGAGTTAATTTGTTTGGTTAGCAAGAAATAATCAGGTAGGAAAAATCACAAAATCCATTATTTCTAATTTCTACTTTCTACTTTCTACACGTGTTTAATTTACTTGAACTTTTGTAAACAGACCCTACAAATGTTGAAGGCAGTTTACTTGAACTTGATTTTCATTGTGTCACGTTTTTAAAGTTATAAGACAAGACACGAAAATCATCTCACCCTCTACCTCTAACTACTTTGCCACTTTAGTTTAGTTTTGTTTATTTTTCTCCTTTTCCAATTCAATTTTATATATATATATATTTTATAATTTCTCTCTTGAAAATCTGCTTCTTCTTATTTATTTTTTAATTACTTTAACTTATTTTCATTATATATATAAAAAAAATAATTAATGCAATATCATTTTCCTCATCACATTTTTAAAACAATTAAAAACTTAATTATTGTTAGATTTTGTATACAGAATGCAGCAGAAGAACAAGAAGAAACTTTACGTATAGATCGTGATTTATGACCCAATTTACGTGTTTAGAGACTATCCAATTAAACAATTGAAAATACAGGAAATTTAAGTGTCTTCTTCTCGTATTTTCCGACGTAGAGAGCCGAATCCCGACTGTGGTGTCCACGTGATGTTGCTTGAACGCACGAAACAATGCCGGGATGAATTATGCTCCTCAAAAGCTAGGAAATCGCCGGAGAAGAAATGAAGAAGAAAACCGCCATTCTCTTTGTTGTGTGTGTGCGTGTGTTGATTGGAAGAGTGTGTTCTCTATGATAGAAAATTATCATGGGAAAATGAGAGAAAAGTGAACAATCATCCTTTAAATTTCCCACATTTTCCCACCTACATATCTATGGTGAAGAATTTTACTTTTTCTTCAATGGAAAATATTATCCCACCAATATTGGAGTGAAAATATTTTCCTTCCATTAGAGTGAAAAGAAAGGGAAAAAAAGTAGAAGGTGGGAAAATATGGGAAAATATGCGAAATTTAAAGAGTGGTTATTCTCTTTTCTCATGATAATTTTCCATCATAGAGAATACACCCGAATACATTTAGATTAGATTTTCTTCTGTGCATTACATTAATCCACATTAACTTAGTTAATGAGCTTTAATATAATAAGCACTTAATAATTAACAATAATACCAAGTCCATATATCCTCGAGTATGAGATAAATATTGTTGAGATCAGATATCTGCATTATACTACCTTCACCCATATAGTAAAGTCCACTTGGGCTTTATTGACTTGTTCATTCAGGACGTATTTCCACCGAAACCTAGTACGGGTTTTAAAATATATTTTGTAGTTCGTTTTTTTCCGGGATACTATGATGTCATAGTATCCCGTAAAAAAAAATGATACGATAAAATTATATTTTAAACTCGTACTAGGTTTCGTGGAAAATGGTGCCGAAAAAGTCAATAAAGCAAATGACTGACTATATGGGATGGAGTAGTAGCATTATACATATGGAGTATATGCAATTGATGGCGTCAACTAAAAAATCAAATTAGGTGTGAAATAACAGAACAATTTAATAAGCATTTAAATTCACGGTTGATTTAGCGAGGAATGAAAGTGGACCAAATTTTGTAGCATAAAATGTTAGTAGTAGGGAGTTTGGTCGCATAAAAGAGTTGAGCATGCGTGTGATGTATGTCCATGTTCACATGGCACAATAACATGGCCATGCATACGTCACCGTCGACCATTTCTTCTAGTGGGGCCCTCCTCCATCGCAACCACATGCCAATGGCCCCGACTCGGTTACCCGACACACTGGGCCCCACCCTCACATGCACTGTTTCCATTCATTTAACTCGCATTTTGCTGGATAAATGAATTCATCTAATTATTACACTATAGTATTTTCTCATATGAAAATAATGGAGTACAATCATTTGCCTATATATATATATATTTTTCTTTCGAGATAAACTATATTTTCTTTCTACTACTCATATATAGTACTCCCTCCGTCCCATGGCATTAGTTAGGTTTATTTTATTGACTTTTTCGGCACGCGTTTTCACCGAAACCTAGTATGAGTTTCAAAATATAATTTTGAAGTTTTTTTTTTTTTTTTTTTACGGGATACTAACGCGTGCCGAAAAAGTCAATAAAGTAAACGTAGCTAATACCATGAGACGGAAGGAGTATTAAAGAGAAAAAAAAAAAGGAGATGTTTATTTGAATAAAATATATTATTGAGCTAGATTGTACTCCCCATTTCCATTAAAAACAGCCAATTTTAAAACGTAATATTTTTCTTTTTGTAAAATAAATAAAATTTTCAAAGAGTACCGACATTATCACCTTTTCACACTTTACTCATTATATTTAATTATTACTATTTCTGTCCTTAAAATGTGCAATGTATTTATGTAACACAGTTATTAATAAAAAAAAAGAAAAAGAAAAAATAGTTGCAATTATTTATTTTTAAGTTGGGTATGAGGTCTACTAGAGAACAAAAAAAAAAGTAATAAATTGATTTTTTTTTTTAAATAATGAGAAAACAAGGATTCATAATATAAAGGGGGTGTGAGCTTAGAGTCTTTTAATGAACACTTTTAATTGGAAGAAGAGAATAATACTATGTGATCAGTGATCAACCATAAAAATTTATCAAAGTCATTTACATATAGATTCATTTAAATTTAGAATTAAACTAACACTTTGCTCGTAGAATTAGAAAGAAAAAAGTTGAGACTAAATTTCCAGTTGAAATGATAGTGCACCGAGAATTTTGCATTTCTCAAAAATCAAAATACCAATTACCAATTAGAATAAAGCATATTGTAAAGGAACATGACACGTATAACTATTCACCTTCATAAAAAAGAGCAAAATTATACTTTCTTCTACAAATTACACTCATAAATAAATCCACCCACGAAATACTTAAATGCTACCTTTACAGTTTACACAAGATAAGAACGTACACGTCGACTTTTTTTCCCTATCTATATCTACAATAAATAAATAAAATAAAATAAATGCAAAAAGAAAGTAGGATCGGTCGACAATCGAATCCAAGCGCACGAGAGCCGTCGGATCTCCCGGTCCACAGCCATGAATACCGGCGGTTGCGATTGTCCCACCGCTGTTTGTGTTTCCCCTCCGCATCAAATTTGCCCTTCTTTCCCCCAACATCTCCATCTCCACTCATAACTCCTTGTCCCCAGCCCTCCCCCTTTTCCCCACGCGCATTCCCCTCCACTCGCCTCCCGCCCCCGCCCACTCCCAGCGCGTGCTCCCCACTGGCGCGTGGCCCCGCGCACGAGTTCCATGCACACGGGGAATAACTTACCCGCCTCCCGAGTCCTGTCTCCCCCCCCTAACCGTCCTATAAAAACTTCACACGCTTCCTTCACTTTTCTCTCACATCTCAACTCTCTCAACCTTCAAATTTTATACATCCTCTCTCTCAAAAATCAAAATTATTTTTCTCTGAGTTCGAGGATTTTGAGGAATTATTTGTGTGTAAGAAATAGAAGAAGAAGAAGATGGAAACCTCAGTAGCGACGGAGCTGCGACTGGCCTTGCCCGGAAGAGAGGAATCCGAGGCGAAGATCATCGTTAATAACAAGAGATCGTGTTCGGAGATGGATGATTCTTGTGGAAAGAGTGAACAGCAAGAATCTGTTGCCCCTGTTCAAAAGTAAGTTCTAAATTCTACTAATACTTTCTTAATTTGAAGATATATTTATGTGATTTATGTATTCTTATCGATTTTTTTTATTTTATTATTATTTTCAGAGCGCAAGTGGTGGGATGGCCGCCGGTGAGATCTTACCGGAAAAACATACTGCAGAAGGCGGCGGAATCGGATGGATCGGCGATGTTTGTGAAAGTGAGCATGGACGGAGCTCCATACCTGAGAAAGATAGATCTCAAGTTTTACAAGAATTACTTGGATCTGCTCAAGGCTTTGGAGAATTTGTTCAAGTGCACCATAGGAGTGTATTCGGAGAGAGAAGGTTACGATGGATCTGAACATGCGCCGACATATGAAGATAAGGATGGGGATTGGATGCTTGTCGGTGATGTTCCATGGGAAATGTTCATCACGTCTTGCAAAAGGCTGAGGATCATGAAAGGATCTGAAGCTAAAGGATTGGGCTGCGTTTAATTACTTTATTAATTCTTCACACGCTTTTTGAGTTTGGTGAATGGAAGAATTGAAGAAGAAGAAGAAGAAGAAGAAGAAACCCCCCTTTTCATGGGGCTAGGGTTCTTCATGCAAGATTTCGGACAAGCATAAACGGTTTTTTGACGACGTGTGTACAGATGTTAGACGAGTTTGGATTTTTTTTTTTTCCATCTTTTTTTCATGAAAAAAAGCTCAGGAAATTTGTAATGTATTTACAAGTGAAGATTTAATTTAGTGCCATACTATACAATATAGAAGCAGATCGAAATTTAATTCTGACTCTCTTGATCTGGTGTTACTGAATTTTAATTTCCCCAGCTATCACAAAAATACGAATCAGATCCTCGATTGCATATTCCGCCTTTCTGATCTGTGAAAAAAAAAAAAAAAAAATGATACTGAAGATATTTTATGATTTCTTGTTAAGAACAAAATCAGTAAGAAATCCTCGTTGTAAGACGTGCTGCGATTCGAAGATCTACGGTAAAAACATATAAATATAATTATGTATTTCCTGTCTCACCTAATTAGTTTACCTTTATATTCATATAATTAGTTCACCTATATGAATATAAAATTGAACTAATTAGGTGGTATATTGGGAGTATGATATTACTTTTAATTAAGTAGTACATCTATCTTTATTTATCACTTTTTCTGTGGTGTCAATTGTAAAATATTTTGTAAAAATTATTTCTTTCATTTACTCTTTTAACTTTCATTTTTCTTGAAAAGAAAATTACTCAAAAACATAAATGATGGTAGAATCACGGCATGCTAATCTCCATTTTTAACTACGTAATAATTAACAATTAACGATTTTGCATTTTGTAGTTATTTTGTTCATAATATTAATCACCTTAACTAAACCGTGATAAGAGCATCCCTAGCCGCAAGTCCCTTTTAGGGGCTTGCGGCCACTTTCCGGTGGAGAGGGGCTCTCTCCGAAAAACGCCTCCAGCCCAAGGGCTCTCTCCATTTTAATATATTATTTTTGATTCTTTTTTTTTCTTTTCGATTTTTGATTCGTTTTTGTAATTCGATTTTCGTTTTGATTTTATTTATTTATTTAATTCTATTTTCAATTAAAAAGTAACACAAATTTTGGATTTTTTTTTATTAAATTGAAACGAACATAATTCAAACAAACAAAGTACAATTTAATTTTAAATAATTTAAAATACGCAATAATAATTAAAAGCGCTAATTGTTGCCCATACGCGCCGACATCTCTTCAACCAAATCGTTGTAAAGATCGCCGTGTTTGGTCCTATTGCGTAACGACGCGTTGTGCTCCACGTACGCCTGAAACGAACTAGGGGCTCCTCGATTCACTCGTGCATTTGCAGAAGTAGACGCCTCCTCTTCAGGAGGGGCCTCAATTTGTCACGTTCGCTCCTTCATATTCGATTATCATGTTATGCAAGATAATACAAGTATACATAATATCTTGTATACTATCACGATACCAAAGTCGTGATGGGCCGCTGACCATTCCCCAACGAATTTGTAAAACGCCAAAAGCTCGTTCGACATCTTTGCGGGCTGACTCCTGTATTGCTTTGAAACGCTTTACTTTTATATCAGTGTCGGATATATCTCATCGGCGAGGTAGTAGCCCATGTTATATTGATTTCTGTTGACGACGTCGCTGAACACCGGGAATTGATTTAGAATGTTGATGTTGTTGAGCGATCCGACGACCCCGAAGAACGCGTGCCATATCCACTGATTGTGAGATGCAACGGCCTCAAAGGATCATCGTAGGGTGGTCATTATCCCCACGTGTGTACTGGGCCCTCCACCCCACCGGACAGTTTTTCCAAGCCCAGTGCATGCAGTCGATCGAACCAAGCATCCCTGGAAAACCGTGACGTGTCTCGTGCATTGCCAAAATTCGTGCACAATCATTTCTGTCTGGCTTCCTCAAATAATGACCAACGAAGATGCTTCGAATTGCCTTCACAAAGCACTTCAACGATTCAATAGCAGTTGTCTCCGACATTCGCAGGTACTCGCATATTGGTCGCCGGCACCTCCGTAGGCGAGTTGACGCAGAGCGGCGGTGCACTTCTGAAGGGTTGAGAAACCTAGCTTGCCGATAGCATCGTCTCGTTGTTGGAAATACCCATCGCGACTCTCCAACACCTGCACGATATGCAAAAAGAAATCTTTGGCATCCGAAAATGTCATCGGAATAAAGAATCGGGGTAAGTGGGCCTTTCAGCGAAATAGTCGTTGAACAATTGCGTTGCTCATGTGACTCGATCTCGATCGATCATTCGCCTAGATGGATATATTCGGCATTTTGTCGGCTCCTTGGCTTTTTCCTTCTTTTTTGCTTCTTTATGTTTCCGCCAAAGATCGGCGCTGCTTTGGATGTGTTGGTATATCGCTTCGAGTTCTCTAGAGGAGGAGGATGAATCGGATGAGGGATCAGAAGAGCTTGACATATTGAAAGTTAAAAAAAAATTTGCAAAAATAAAATAAAATAGGGGGCCTGACTTCATAATGATGTTAGCAATGATGCATCTGCAGGGGCTTGCAGGTGCGAGCCGGGCTCGCCGTCGACGGGGCTCGCAAACACGGAGGGGGCTCGCAACCCGGGCTCGCAGGCGGGCGCGAGCCCCTCCCTCTGGCAGTGCTGGAGATGCTCTAAGGATTTCAAAACCTGATGTGGGCTAAGCCCAGCCCATGAACAAACCATCAAATTTTAGTTTTATCTAATCATCAACCTTTAAGTATGACGAGTTGATAGTTTTACATTTAAAATTATTATATAATGAAGAGATTGAGCAGTTGGGCCATTTACAACCTATGTCGAAAGCCCAACAGTGAAGTGGGCCGGTTAAGATTGTGGCCATGTGTGGAACACGCGTTTGAAGTGTAGAGCCACAACGAGACCTGCGAACTCCGATTTCTAATTTCAATCTACGCCCAAAACAACAAATCTCTCTACCTTCTATCTTATTTCAGCTCAGAATCCTTCGGATTGTAACGGGAAAATGCTGCGCCGTCTCGCCACTCAACGCATTCTCGAGATCCGTCAAGCTTTCCGTCACCCACAGGTTTTTGTTTCTTACATTTCGATTTTTTTTATTTTTATTTTTGTTTTTCAGATTTTGATTGATGTTTTCTGCAGGCATCGCGATCGTTCTCGACTGCCCTGAACTATGTGAGTATTTTTTTTTTATAAAAAAAATATATGAATTTGTCTTAATTCTTCAGTAAGAGACTTGATTTGTGGTTTTTGTGGATTTCAGCATCTCAATAGCCCGGATAATAATCCAGACATTCCATGGGAATTTTCGGCAGCGAACAAGGAAAAGGTAATTTGTAATCACTGTTTCTGCTGTTTTTGTTATTTTTTCTTTTCCGTTTCTCAAATGTGGAATTTTAATACGCAAATTAGATGCTTGGGTTATCACTTTTGTTGACAGTCATTGGGCTGATTTTGTTATGTTGCTCGATACATGTTCGCGGTTACTATTTTATAGTTTTAGGATAATTATTTAGCTGTGTTTGGGTCCATGTTTATGAATCAACCTCCATTGTCAACGTGTAGACTTATATCTGCTGTTGGTTTGAATGTGGATTAATCACGAGGTTTCATTATTTTCCCCAGGTTACTGAGATATTATCCCACTACCCAACAAATTATAAGCAATCTGCAGTCATTCCTTTGCTTGATCTTGCACAACAGCAACATGGAGGTTGGCTCTCAGTTTCAGCAATGAATCATGTATGTTGTTATGAATCTTTATTTACGTCTTTTGATGAATTTTATTGTGTACTAGTCCATAGGATTTCCTTATCAAAGATTATCACAAGTCCATAGCAATAAATACAACCTTATGCATAATTAGAGGACAAATCGTCTTCATGAAATAAAATAAAAATTCTTGGAACTGTGGAAGTGTACTACTTTAATGTATTGCTTTTCGTGTGCTTTCGCCTTATATTTGTTGGATATAGTAACTGTGCTTGGATGTCATGCCCTTACTAAGAAAATAAGTTCATGAATTGCTGAAGGCTTCTTCAATTGGTTTCTCCGTACGCTTTTATCTTCTTTTTCTTCATTTGTGTTTTATTGTGTACATGTGTGTGTTGGTTTTGGGGGGGGGGGTTAGTTTTATGGTGCCAAAGTGTGTAAACTAAAAGCAAGTAGCAGCAGTAAGTTGGTAACAACTCCTTGAGAGGGTCTCCACAACTTCAGCTAACACAATCAAGTATCACATCTTACTTGCCCTAGTTTGTACTTTCTTCTTGTCAATTCTGGTTATGATGGATATCGGTTACTGAAAACCAAGGTCACAAAGAAATGGTGCTTCACTAGTACATGATCTTAGGGTGAATCTTTCCCATGTCTTTATCTAAATATTGAAATTGATGTTTAATGACTTGTCTGTGGTCTGTAAGCATGCTGGTGTCCTACTTGATACTTCAGCATGCTTTTATGATACTTAATTAGTATGATGGAACCAAGATTTCATCTAAGTTTTGTGTCATCATTAAAGGTTGCTAAGATCATGGAAGTTCCTCCAATTCGTGTATATGAGGTTGCAACCTTCTACTCAATGTTCAACAGAACAAAGGTAATTTGTCACCTTCCAAGTTGGTTATAACATGTAAAATATGCTAGCTATGTTGGGCGAATGTTTCATTGGTTAAGTGCTTGTTGACAAGTAAAGGTTGGAAAATACCACCTAGTGGTATGTGGCACTACACCTTGCATGATACGCGGTTCTAGAGATATTGAAGCTGCTCTCTTGAGTCACCTAGGAGTGAAGCGCAATGGTATAGTCACGTATTCCAGTTTCATTTTTGTTAATTTTGAAATCTATTTTCCCTTTAGATTATTGAATCTTCATGAGCCAGTTTCCAATTTTAATTTAAATCACTGCGTTACATCCTGCAGAAGTAACTAAGGATGGTCTGTTTTCTGTGGGAGAAATGGAATGTATGGTATGTTATCCTATGAGAATCTCCCTATAATCGGTATTGCCTTTGTTGATGTGTTCATTGACATATGTCTCATTTTTGGAATCAACTCATGGCATATGTCTGCATCTTGTATCTTAAAATAAAAAATAAAAAAAATCTCCGATGATATTATGATTGTGTTATCTGTATAACTCTAGTAACAAGTTTATGTTCAATATCTGATACTTTGATGTATTAATATGCAGTTTGAATTTTAAAGAGCTTGTCAGTTCTATGATTTTAGATAATACTCCCTGACTAAATAATCTGAAATGTTCATATCTAGGAGAACTAAGTAGTCTGACTAAATCAAATTGTTTTTATAGTCTAATGTATGATGTGTGGTATTTGCTGGTTTGTAGGGATCTTGTGTAAATGCACCTATGATCACAGTTGCAGACTACTCCAATGGGTCCGAGGGGTATACCTATAACTATTATGTAAGTGTTGACTGTTTCTATTGTTCTAATGTTGTACTACTACTGAATGGTAACATCAATTCCTTTTTTTTTCCTTTCCTTTTTTGTTACAGGAAGATATTACTCCAAAGAGAGTTATTGAGATCGTGGAGGCCCTGAGAAGAGGAGAGAAGCCTCCCGTAAGATATCTATGGTTGATTTATCAAGATTTTTAATCAAGTCATTGCTATGTTTAATTATATGTAATACTCCTATATTTTTATTTCAGTGCGGCACACAGAATGTGAATCGCAAAAATTCTGGACCTGAAGGTGGGAACACTACATTGTTGGGTGAGCCTAAGCCCCCTCCATGCCGGGACCTCGATGCCTGCTGAGCAAGTTAATTTTTGCAATATGTCCTAATAATGATGAAAATTTATTGGAAGCTCGGAGCATCTGTAGGATGTAAGCTGTCGATTACTCGAATTGAATGTCAGAATTATGTTATTTTCTTCTTATGTTGGCTCTTCCTCCCAGCCATTACATGGATGGACTTTTGACCTGAGTTGATTCAGTTTTCCATCAGGAGATGATGTGGCAAAGCCTTGAAAACCTTGTACTTGGGAATTCTTGAGTTTGGTCTGAATAATCATATACTTGTGCTGTGACCCCCAGTTTGTTCTCCGCCTTTCCTAATATTGACGTCTACCGATGTCAAGAGGTTTCAAAGAAAAAGAAACCTTAGTTCTCGTTTTGCATACAGAAAGTGTTGCCCACCATACTCTATTTGGTCTACACTCTATTTGGTCTGTTTGTTGAATATATATGAGGTATAAAATATACAAACATATCAAATGAGGTGGTAATAATTTGGTAAAGACTTATATGGAAGGCATAGTGAGAGATTGCAATGACTTGTAGTAGCATATCAAATGATTTTGTGTTGGACTAAAGCGTCCTACTTTTTGGGAAGGAAGAAATGGGCATTAACCATCCATTTTCACTTTGAATCACCAAAGGGGTCCTGATGTCCACTACCGAAATCAGCAGTCCCACCACTAAGCTCCCTTTCATCATTAAACCAGTAGAGAGAGAGAGAGAGAGAGAGAGAGAGAGCTTTGACAATTTCACCTCTACTCAAGCACAAGTTTGAGTGTGAAACTTGATGTGGATATAAACCAAAATGGAGATAAATTAGCAAGTTTGGACATAAACCAATCGTATGGACTAGCAAAAATTTGATTCACTTTTGTATTATGAAAAATACCAAAATTTTCAATTTTCAATTTTCATTATTTGTATTAATTTGTTTCCACTGACAGCATTCTGTTTTTACTATATTAAGAAGGAAGATTTTTCCAAAATTATTATATTTTCATACAAATATAGCATGTCATAGTACATTATTGCCCTTAAACTAATTATACAACACAGGTACAAGAAGCAATCTACATCTTGTTATAGTAAAGCCTGGAAGTACAGATTATGAAGGGGGATTAGACTCGGGTTTGACTGAATCAGGAGGGTGGGCATGGTAGATAGCAGAGGCGAGAGATATCGGCATAAGGCAAAGTGCCTTGGATTGAAGAAGTTGCATTGCAGCCCCCACATTTTCTTCCATAAGCTTAGCCACCTGCCGCTCTGTACCATCATTCGACCACTTCTCCCATGCTGGCTGCGTTCTTCCTCCGTCGTCGCCTTCATCCTATCAAAGCATAGTAGACCAAGAAGATGAGAGAGAGAGAGAGAGAGAGAGAGAGAGAATGGTTCTTAATGGCTAGGAGTAAATTACCTCCACAGATGATATTGGGATGTCTGTGACAAGTGGTGCCACTGCACCAGCCCCTCCCAACCTACTCATGCTCAAAACCTGGGAACATTAGATCAAAAAAGTATGATTGAGTTGGGCAAGAGAATTAGGAGCTGAGTCAGAACTCAAAAAGAAACCAGACAGCGCAAATGGAACTCATGACAAAGTACTTCAGTGCTTTAAGGAAAGACAACTTGCAGTTCCTGTTTAATAAGAGGGTGCCGCCATATGATAGAATTGGTATGATCATGATTTTCCCAAAGGCAAATTGCAAATTTGAAAATGGAAAAATGGTAAATTCATCCAGGAACATATAAGAGTCACTCTCATCAAATACACACGACATAATCTGAATAAAATGCAAATTGGATACACTCACCTTCACTTGGAGTCTCAAGAATTTCACATAATCCACGATTTCATCAAGCATAGCTGCTCTATCAGTCTGCAGGAGACATTCCATTCAAGAATGAGGAAAATCTTTTCAAAAGTGATTCATGCAGCTTTATAAATACTAAAAAGCTTTATTCGAAAAAGGGACATTTAACAAAGTAATTCCCATTCAACTCTGGCTTTTGTCATCTCAGCAAAAGATAAATTTGAGGAGAGAGGAAACTGACCTTATTGACACTGGGAACTAAATCTTGCAATGCTCTTATTCTTTCAGCAATTCTCTCTCTCCGCAGCTGCAATAAGAGTTTCTCTATATTAAACCTCCCAGTTAGCTAAAACAAACCCATTGAATAGACTTTTCTCAGGACTGTTGTTCTCAACCAACAAACAAACATGATGTTTTACTCTCATACTCTCATCTCAAGGAGCTACAATCTATCAAACAATTCATCCCTCTGCAAGGATATATATGAATCCAAGGTTGTTTCACATTGTTATTAAACGAACATTGAAATACAAATCGAGCAATAAATTATAGAGAAACTTTTTCCGGAATCTAATCAACTAGGCGTACCCTCTCAGCTATACTGTGTGGATCTGTTGCTTGGCCTCGTCTAGCTCGAACCCTTGGACGAATTGCAGGAGGCTGAGGCGCTGAAGGAACATTACCTGTCATTGGCTGACCATGAAATCCCTGCAATTTCAAGAGATGATTTCAACTGAGTCAATGATGAAATCGGCAGCAAAGAAACAAATAATACTACTCCGCATATCATTGCACATATCAACCAAACCTAAAGCATGATCTAATTTCACCAGAATTAAGCCGCTATATTTCGAATTCAGAAATAACAGCAATTACAAGCTACAACACAATTAATATGAATACTCATACTTGATACAAAAGTATTGATTCCATATTTTAATAAAACCTACAACAACTTTTTTTTTTTTAATGGTTAAGATATTGCAGTTATCACAAGGAGAATAACTGCTCAAAACCTCACCGGAATTTCACAAAATCGTACCGGTTTAACGAAGGCAGCACCGCGGGAATCAAAGGTATCGTCGCGGAAGAACCTCCTCCCGCTCCCCAGGGCATCGTTATATCCCGCTTTCCCATGCTCTAAGCTCAACCCCAGCGGGAAGCCCGCCTCGCCGCCACTTCCGACGCCGTAACCGCCGCCGAGACCGACTCCCATGGGGCCCAAGTGAGAGGAGCCGTGGCTCGAGCCGAGCTGCAGCATCATCGCGGTCGGCGCCTCGTTTCCCGCCAGATTGTCATCGGCGCCGGTCGCGTAGCCCTGGAATCCTAGAATTTGCTCGAGGAAGTCGTCCGACGGGGCCTCGCCCGGATTGTTCGCCATGGCAGTGGTAGGGCGAGCGAACTCGGTCCGGACTCAGTATCGACGATTGAGTTTAAGACTCGGGATCGCATTCAACGGCAAGGACCTCGAAGCAACCGGCGGAATGCAGTGCGAGTGTATATGTATATATAGTCGACGGAGCTGGTAGAGAGAGAAAGAGAGCTGGAGCGAGAGAGAAGCAGCAGAGCACTGTTTTTTTTTGTTTTTTTTCTATTATTGATTGATTACTGAAAGGGAAGGAGAAAATAAGAGCGGAAAATCGGGGGTCGCTTTTCCCGCATTATAAATACTCCCCCTTTTCAGAATACCCATCTTTTCCCTTCATTTTACATCACTACCCTTTCTCGGAAATTCAACATACATATACTGAAAAAATTGGAAATACATAACTTTTCAAAAAAATAAATAAATCTGATTTTGCATACCAGCTTTAAAATCTGATTATAATCATATCATTTCAATTGTTTTTTATTTTATAAACGATGGCGATTTTTCTCTAATTTCATCATATTTTGTGTTGATATGAAAGTCAGAAGTTGGATCAATTGGAAATTATATCATTCATATATATAAGGAAATTAAGAACTCACTAATTGTTTAACAAATTTGACTTTCATATCAGTACAACATCTGATGTAATTAGGGGTGAGCATAAAAAACCGAAAAACTGAACCACCCGTAGAACCGAACCAAAACTGGACCGAAAATGCGGTTAACCGGACCGGTGGTTACGGTTTAATTTTTTAATTTGAAAAAAACGTGTTAACGGTTCGGTTTTTATGTCAATAAACCGATGGTTAACCTGACAGAACCGGTATATATGAAAAAATTAAAATTATATTTATTAAATATATATCATATAAGTTTTATTTAATTATTTTTCTCTTTTACTGCTCTTAAACTTTTTTTTTACCCAAATATATTTTTTTCTTCTAAATTAGACTCGTTTTCATTCCACAACACACATGTTACTTTATATGTATCTGTTATTTGAACACGTGATTTATACTTTTTTAAATTGTATATTATACATATTCATCTTTTATAATTTGGAACTTTTCTTAACATAAATTTTGAATATATATTTTAATTATGGTTAACCGTTGAATAATTGGTTAACCGAACTGGTTTTTAGATTAACCGCATGAACGGTTTTTTATTTTTATTAATCATTTTTTTACGATTAACTGAATCGCCTAAAAATCGTACGATCGATTTTTTTATATGCTAAACGAGCGGTTAACCGACCCGTGCTCACCCCTAGATGTAATTAGAAAAAAATCGACATCGTGTCCTAAATCATAAACAATTGAAGTATGTATTTATAGTCAGATTTTAAAGCTCGTGTGCAAAATCATAATTTGACAAAATGTTGTGTATATAGGGCTAATTATCCCAAAAGTAAATAACTTAATCAGTACTCCCTTCATCCACGAAGAGTGTCGCTTTTCATTTTAGTCCATGACCGCACATATCCATTTATACTTGACAAAGACTTGTATTATCTCTGGCCGCACCATGCGATCAAGTTTTGAAAGCAAAATAAATTATATGCCCCAATTAATCCACTTAGCTCACAATACAAAAAAAAAAAAACCTCATAAAAACATTCAATGGAGGTCACTACGAGTTTGGGCTGATGCAAATGTCTCTCTTTATACTTTATACTTCTACGTTTTTATTATTTAAAAGAAAAATCAAGACTTTATAACTTAACTTTTTTTTAATGACATCAATCCCTAGTTAAAAATTTTACCAACTATTTAAACCCTTTTCTATTAAATCTCGTGCCACAAAAAACACAATGCATTCTCGGTGGATAAAGAGAGCATATTTTTACACATATACGAAAGTATCAACTTACGCAATAACACAAGTGTGCAACATACCTATAAAGTAAATTGATAGTGATACATAAAAATGTGACCCGACTAGACAATATCCATCACCAAGAATTTGTCCAACTCAATGTCACAAAAGTCTTCAAGGCGACCTTTTCAGCATGGGGAAAATGGAAGGATGATGCGAAAATTTTAGGCGGCAGATAAAAATTGAAGCTAAATGGAGAAAATCGTTTTCAAGAAATGGCAAAGAGTCAAACAAGTGGGCAATCACCATTGTTAATTATAATATAATAAGAAATTCCATTGTAAGTGGACAATCTTTTACTTGTTTTGACTTCGCATTCAAAAAGGATCATGATTCAAATTTCCAATTCTCAATCGATCTCAATTTGATATAGACATAAGTATGTCCTATTGGAAGAATTGGGCAATTGCAGTTAGCATAGCACTAGATGTGTAAAATGGTAAGAAAACCATAAGTCAAGAGAGAATAATGGTTTCATGTTATTTTTAGCATAAGTTTTGACGCGAGAAAACCATAAGTCAATAGAGAATAATGGTTTCATTTTATTTTTATTGTGATTTAGCATAAGTTTTGACAAGATTGCTCTCATACTCACAGTGTTCGTATTTAATGTGCTCATGGCTGTTTGACAATGATATATTTAAAAAAAATATTAATATGAGTATCTTATAAAACTAAAATCTACAAAAAGAAAAAATATTAAATGAAAAAATCATTGACGTTACACTGCTACATCAGTTGTGAACATGTTAAGTTTTGTTTATGTGACACTTTATTCTTCGTGATTCAACTCAATTTGTACCAAATGTACTACTCGTTCCACCATAGAAGATTCTCAAACAAATATTGCAAAGGATGGAATATGTTCCAATAATTATATTTAGTACAGAATGCTTATTCTCAATCCAGCTGATTACGTCACATTTCTGAAAGATGACCACTCATGATTTTGAGAGGATGATTATTTTGGCCATTTATTAAATCAAATTTTACAGTACATCTGAAATAAAGTAAAAGATGATAATGTTTATAATAAGATTAAATAAATGAGAAAGAGACAAAAGAAGTGGAATGCGATTCCACCAATAATCAGAATCGACAAATCTAATGACCTAGATTCTAGATCAATACCTTATGAGTTAAGATGAGAGAATTCTTTATGGGAAAAGATGGTTACATGCGTCAGTATTTTGGTACCTATAAAGGAAAGCCCCTTTAGAAACACCATGGCAATAATTTAGTACTATCATTCATAAATTTATGTGTTATGCTTTCACACAATAATACCAATAAAATAAGGCGTCGGCATCGGTTCCCACCGCAAAAAGAATAGTGGGTTTCAAAAAATATTTAGACATATAGGGAGAAATTGACACAAAGACTAACCTACATTGCTACTTTTCTTTCTCACCCCTAAAACTAAGAAACATTCACCCAGAAGTTACATAGTACTCCCGCGGTTTTTTTCTGAAGTGGCTCACTTATATATTTTATACCTCACATATTAAATATAAGTGAGCCTCGAAAACGGAGGGAGTACTTGCATGCTAAAAAGCAGCTTCTCCAAACTGTACCAAACTCTATTTAAACTTGTGTGGTGGTTAGCCAGAGAGAGAGAGAGAAGTAGAATGCTGCAATCCAATCAAAAGCCACCACATGTTTCTGCAATTATATTGATATAGGTGTGATTAAGGGAAATGAAGATTAAGACCCAACATCAAATACAGCAAGAGTGAAGAAGTTGCTTCCAGGCGATAAAATCATTTTCTATTCGATTATTTGAGTTGGCATTGGCATAAGTCATTTAAGTAAAACAGCAAGCATGATGCTTTCCGAATTGCATGACAATAACAAGTACTATCACAACTCAGACATAATGCATCTATCGACTAGTTGGTGTAATATGAATAAGTGGGGGATTAAATTGTTTCTACAGGTTTTGAGGGAAAACGACGAGGGCTGAGGAAAAACAGTACCCAATTCACTTTTTCGTTTGGTTTTGAGCCTGAGAGAAGAAATCCCTGGCATTTCGCGCCACCTCTTCTTCAAGTATTGCCTCCAGCACTAAGTCAGATCCCCTTAAATCACCTGAAAACAAATTTACTAGTTTATGTGGTTCATTATATAAATCACTCAATTTACACAAGAAAAAATTAGAAAAAGGAATCAACTGCAGCATAACCAAAAGTAGTTATAAGCATAGTGATGAACGAGCCTTAGGAGAAATTTTAATACGCCACCTTTTTGAGAGGGCAACAATTTTGCAGTTTCAGCTGATATAGGTAAAACAACAAACTGACCAGAGTCATCCTTTAGCTCATTAAGAACTTCACCCATGGAATTTGCAGTCAAGGGAGCAGATTCAGCCAATCTTGCAAATGCACTTGCTTGGCTATGTATATCAGACATCGACAAGTTTGTTGAATCTTTAACCTTAAGACAGTACGAAAGTTCATTAAATAATTGAAGTACCACAAGAACTAGTATTACAATTCCAGTGTTACCTTAGTCATGCTACTGGTAACCGCGCTCTCAACTCTCACGTTGCTCTCTTGAAAAGGTTTGGGAGATTCCTTCTCCACTATAATCCAGCAACAAAACAAAATGTGAGTAACAAGAGAATTCTATTCGCATACAACAGAAAAAGTTGTCACCAAAAGGTTACCGTTTGAAGGAGGTGGCTGGTTAGCAACATTATCAACTAGCCTTGTTGTTAAGGGACCGGGATTCATGAATGAAACAGAACGAATTTCATGGCGTATGGCTTCTAGTTGTGCCATTGTATCTTGCAATTCTTTATGCACCTGTCAGAATATATCCGATTGTGGAACAACGCGTGACTACATTCAGACAATGCTGATAGTTTCTCAGATATACAATTGATTGTCGAAAAAGAGTTGGTGACTCTAACATACATTTCCCATTAAGAAGGCTAGCACATCTACGTACACAGACAAAATGCGCCAAAAAAACATTCCAGTAATATAGGAAGACAGAATATTAGCACCATCCATCTCCTTAATTTCTGAGTGCAATCCCACAAAATAGCACACAAGTAATAAACAAAAGAGGGTTTTGCAATTTATAGAAGCTTAGGGTTAATAATCCCTCTAGAATTCTATGCCTTAACCAAAACAGAAGCCAACATTGATTACGCCATGGCTAATCCGAGCAACCATATTATAAGTTACAAAATACCAACAAAAAATCGAAAGTAATCAAGATAAAATGCAGGAAACAAACCTGGCGAACTTGAGATTGCTGCATAACGCTTTCAAATTGTCCACGCGCCATTTGAACATATCCAATCGCGCGCCCTGCTAACCTCCCCGCCGTTCTAGCTATCACCGGCAGATCCTTCGGCCCTAATTTTCAATCCAAAAACTCGATCAACACAATTTTCTATTCCTTTTATTTTTATTAAACCCTCGAGTTTCTAAAAATGAGGGAAACTGAGCCTAAGAGTGAAATCAAACCGGAGAAAGCAATCATGGAACCAGCAAATAGGCAAAAATCAAAGCGATATTCAAGGATTATGAATATGTGTAGAGAGATAAGGAGAGAAAACTACCAATAAGAGCGGCCGTAGCTCCGACAAGGAGGAAGAGCTGCCCGTAGGAAATTCCGAACATTTTTTTCTCCGTTGGGTAATTCTCCGGCGAGGAGAAAATATACAGAGACTTAGGTGATTTGTGTACTTATTGGGCTTTCTCTCGGCCCATTTGTACGGCCCCAAATAAGAAATGTGTTATGGACTTTCAGTTATTTCAGTTATTATTATTATTATTTTTTGAAGTTATTTCAGTTAATATTTTAGCCTATTTACACTTTTTTTAAAATTCTTGGTCGATATAATCAAAAGAGTAATGTTTCAATGCTCCTGGGGTCATGCTCAGAGATGGTTGTGTGACAATATTATAAATATAAAAAACAAAAACTAGTATAAATATACTCCTTCGTTTTTCATCTTTCTGCACACAAAATAATGGCTCGAAATTTAATAAAATGTTACGTGACGCAATATAATGGTAAATAATTAGAGATGATAGAAAGTAAAAATAAAATGATTGTAATGGGGTATAACATTTAAAAAAAAAATCAATTTTTTTTTGGGATACACCAAAAAGAAATTGTGTTAAAAAAGATAAGAGATAGAGGGAAGTATATTCTAAAAACTAAACTATACCTAGAAAACTACCATGCTAAAAAAAAAAACTCAAATCTAAAGGAAAAATTTATGGACGTGATACTGTAATATCACTATCAGCGGTGGACACGTTAAGTGTGCCTAGGGTAGAAATATTCATATAAAAATGTGTAAATTATATTCGATTTCTTATAACACGATAATGCAAAATTTCATACATAGATGCATACCCACACATATTTGTGTACCAAAATAAATGAAGATTATATAGAATGCAATATAAATCATGATACATTAGTTACTCTTTCCACCCCATAATAATATTCTCTCAATCGCCTTTGTTGATGCTAAAATAAAGTTGATTTTCCTAATTCATTTGCATATATTTTATTTTTCACTCTTATCATCCTTTACCAAAAAAAATCATTTTTTTTTTCTCACAACTTTCTAATAATAGTAAGATAATAATACACGTGTTGTTTGAAAACATCAAATCAAATGTTAGAACACACTCTATAAATATATTATCGTTACACTCGATTAAGTCCAAAAAACCGAAACCCTTCTTCACACCAAATTAGAAATTGCAATTTATAGCAGAGAATCAATGGCTGCTGCTCTAAACTCATCGCGCTTATTCCAACTCAAGACCTCCAACGCTTCAGGTGAAGGCCGTTCCTTTCTCAGATCTTCCGCGAACAGGTCCTTCAAATTGAAGCCGATCATGGCCGCTGTCACTGCCGCACCCACTGTTGGAATCTCTGAAACTTTCGCCAGATTGAAACAACAAGGGAAAGTATGGATTCGCTGCTCTTTTCTCTCTCCCAACTGCATTTTTCCTTTCGAATTCCTTGTGTTAATTCTGCCGATGGAGAGCCTGTGTTTTGGCTTTGCCTGTGTTGGTGAATCCTGAATGTGGTGCATCCAGCTTTTTTTTTTCGTTGATGCGATTTCCATATCTTGTTCGTTGGGGTTTCGTGGAATTGGATTCGATTTATGTGGTTGATATAATTTTGTTGTTTTTAATTTTTATGGAGTTTTGGTTGAAGAGTTTGTGGTTTGTCTAATGCATTTCAGTCGTTTTATTGGAGTATGTGCGAAGAACGGAGTAGTGAATTCGATATCGAAATCATCTTTGTTAGAAGATTATTTTTTTTGCAGCGAATTCAATTTTTGCTGAATGGTAGTATTAAATTATTTATTGCCATTATGCGGAGCGAAATTTCCCACGGCCTCAATCTGTCACTGAATAGTGAAGATTAATCTTTCCTTTAAATCTGGAGCAAAAATGGCAGTAGCACAATCCGTCATTGAGTGTTAATTAGTCTTCTTCTATTAATATGGAGCTCTTATGCAAATAGCCTCGATCTATCACTGAATGGTAGTCTTTTTGCCTTTTTTTTTTTTCCGGGGAAAGTTCTATTGACCGTAAGAATCAGCACTCTGCCATTGTGGAGAGAAGGTTCGTGCAAAGATTTTTTTTCAACAAAAGAGTCACTTGAATATTTTTGTAAAGTAATACCCGACTGGTCCGGAAATCTCTTGTTGTGACCCCAGGTTATGATTTCGGGCTTGCCACATTGAGCTAGAAAATTTGCTTAGGCGCACAAATTATGCTGTAGTCCTATCATCTAAATAATGATGGAAAACTGATTAAATAGTTGATTCATATTATTGTGCGTGCTATTGAATGAATGAATATTGATTTCATGCATTCTTTTCTCAATTTAACATCTAACCTTGCTTTTGGTGTAAAAGGTGGCACTCATTCCTTATATCACAGCTGGTGACCCTGACCTTTCAACAACTGCAAAAGCACTAAAGGTCCTTGACTTGTGCGGCTCAGACATTATTGAACTGGGTGTTCCTTATTCAGACCCTTTAGCTGATGGTCCTGTTATCCAGGTACAAATATTTGGTTTGTGATCTTGGCATATAACTTATATGTTACCTAGCAGTTTATTGCTTATGAATGATATCCCATCGATGTTTTCTTTCATAGGCTGCTGCCACTCGAGCATTAGCCAGAGGAACCAACTTTGATAGGATCATTGCAATGTTGAAGGAAGTAAGTTCCACCACTTCTATTCAGCATCAACAAAAGAGTATAAATGATGCTTATTTGAAATAGCAGTAAATTGTGGATTCTTAGTTCTGCCATTTTCTCTCTTGGTGCATCTTAACATTTGAGATACTTGCCTATAACTGACACTCAAGTAGGTGATGGTTCCTGTGGTCCTTCACATACTCATTCTTTTCAAGTCTTAGAAAAAGTTTTTTTAAAGGTTATCTTTATTGTATTTATATTATCTGTAGCTCGACGTAGCTCAACTATCTCTTTCAAAACTTCACAGTGTAACATTTTTTTGCGTCCTTTTTCAAGGTGGTGCCTGAATTGTCTTGTCCACTTGCATTATTCTCATACTACAACCCCATACTCAAACGTGGTGTGGAGCAATTCATGAGCACCCTACATGATACTGGAGTACACGGTAATATATACGCTGCAGGTTTTAGATACCTTAACATAGAATGAAATTTAAACCATGTTGCAGGTTTTAGATACCTTAACATAGAATGAAATTTAAACCATTTTGATCAATACGTTAGCTGCATCATCTTCATTAATATCTGAATCTGTACTGCAGTAGCTGCATCATCTTTCATTTAATATCTGAATCTGTACTGCAGTTGTAAGTTCTTTTCGATATCTATAGCTTTGCTTCCCTTATAAATGTATAATGCTACTCCGCAATTTGATATAGGACTGCATTCTTTTCAGGACTCGTTGTCCCAGATGTGCCTCTAGAGGAGACTGAGATATTGAGAAAGGAAGCTATCAAAAAAAATATTGAACTGGTTAGCTTTCGGATAACTTTTGTGCGACTTCATACAACTTTTGGTTAAACATTGTCCAAGAAACCACAATAAATGGTTAATTCTTGCGTCTCCACTGTTTATCTTCTTTTTTAGTTTGGGATTGGGAGAGGTGTTTTTTCTAATTAAGGGAGATAAAACAAATGACTATTTTTTTTCTGATGTTACGGTTTTATCTTTCTCTTGATAATTTCCTATGGTAATGATATAAAAGAATAGTACTGAGGCAAATTGTTTGCATTGTATTCGAGCTAGTTTCGTTTTTTGTTTTTATGGCCTCATGGAATACATAATATTTCTGGGTGGAAATCCAGGTGCTACTGACAACACCAACCACTCCAACAGAAAGAATGAAAGCCATTGTTGAAGTATCAGAAGGTTTCGTCTACCTTGTAAGACTCATATTTCCTTTTTGAGGAATGTAAGGTTTAACTTTTAATTTTTTTTAATTTATATTTTAATTGTAAAGAAATGATGTATACTGCGGGTTGCTGAATTTTTTCTGAAATTCTATGCAAAGGATGTAAAATCATCAATGTCAATAGCAAATGATCTAGTCGAACTCAATTTCTGGTTTTGTTCATCTAAATCTATTCCTCCATTGTCTATTAATAGGTGAGCTCAGTAGGAGTTACTGGAGCACGAGCATCTGTCAGTGGCAAGGTTCAGTCTCTTCTACAAGACATCAAGAAGGTAAAGATTTCCACTATATAACCATTCTCACCCAAAACTACTGCAAATATTGTCTTTTATGGATAGTAAGTTCTAATTTTGATAGAGGCTGATGCAAATAAAACTTTACCCTTTTTTACCCCCACAGGCAACTAACAAGCCAATAGCAGTTGGTTTTGGCATATCGAAACCAGAACAAGTTGAGCAGGTCAGTCTCGACCATTTGGTGTGCATCTATTCATTCATTTCTTTAGCGAATATATATATTGCTGATATACTGAGGCGCGACTCTTTTTAGGTGGCTGGTTGGGGAGCAGACGGTGTGATTGTTGGAAGTGCACTGGTTAAAATACTTGGTGATGCAAAATCTCCTGAAGATGGCCTAAAAGAACTTGAGGTGTTCACCAAAAGCTTGAAATCTGCCCTTGTATGATAAAAAGTTTCATCATCTAGGATGCAGCAAAACTGAATTAGACCACAATTTGTTTGTTTCTTATGATGGTTTTGGGTAATAAATATTCAATTTCCTTTAATGAAACAAGCGAGTGGTGGTGGTGGTGGTGGTGGTTTGTTTCTTCCATTTGTAATTGTGTTCTGTTTTCAGAGGTAATATTTTTTAATCTTTTTCCTAAATTCAATTTTCAGCCGACATAATTCAAAGCTATTGCTCAACTAATGTTCCAATATTTTAAGCTAAACAAAATCCAAAGAACAAGCAAAGTAATTAGTTTTCGAACTTACTTTATGCAAATTCATCTTCTTCAACCTTTGCATAATTTCTAGATTCTCATTGCATCTTTAGAGAGAAAGAGGGAGACAATGTTTTTGAGAGAGTTTTCCATACACAAATCTACAACAAATAAGCCATATAAAAGAGTCACCAAAAATCTACAAATAACTCGGCTTCTTTAACAAATTCTGTACCTTTTCGCGCCTCAAACCATTCTATTCGTTCAGGCTCGAAAACAAAATCATGGTTGAACGTTCGAAAGACGAGCTAATCTAACAGCCTAAAGTGCATGTATGATATAACAAAAATCCGACTGTACTTCAAGGAAAGACATTTGTACATTTCATCATCGCAGTTACAACACCAGATCTGCCTTGAATCCTCCGAGTCTTATCCATCGTTCAAGGTTAAATTGAGTATATGTATGTGACATTAGCCATGAGTGCTCGTATTTAAAAAAGGAAAAGCACCTGAGGCTGAGTGATGGAGATGAGAGCGTTGCACCATCATATATATAAATATATTTTACTCGGATCTTCTTTCGTCTTTTTGATTGCCATAAATAGGCAATGTCCAACGAGAGCTGTGTTTCCTCCTCCCATAGCATCTCCAGTAAAGCAACAGAATTGCAGCTATTACTACAAGGGGAATCGCCCATCTGTAGCACAGAATACATATGCATAACATGAGCTATAGTAGAAGAATTTCCTTACCAACAAAGAGTATTTCGTATTAGTTTTTCTTTTTTTTTGCATAAAGCTTCTTCTCATTTCGGTTTTCGGGTTTGCATAAAAGTTGAGGCGGTAACAACGGGTGCTTTTGATACAACTTAGTGAAATCGACACCAGAAACCAACTTCGAAGACATTTTTGTTAGTCTCTTGGTCCGTGCATTTATATTAAAACACAAACAGTATAGGATTTAACACACGTAGTCATGTTGAGCCGGGGTCAAAATCACCTGTCCAAGTCAAGGATAGGGCTGTAAACGACTGTTTCCCAAGTCTTGACAATAGCATGCCACACAGGGTTGTAGTAGAGAGCTTCCGAAGACCAAAACATTCGTGTATACGTCTCTAAGAATATGAAAAGAATCCACGCTCCCATCTCAATTAGAATGAACTTCAAGATGAAGCGACCCACCACCACCATCACCAGCGAGAAGGCCACTAACCAATTGAAGAGCCTTTGGTTGTATTCTTTAATAAATAGAGATTTTGCTTTTCCCATCATCTGCATTTACATAGATGTCTTGAAATACTGACAGGGAAAGATAACATAAAATTACTTAAAAGAAGCAAACAACTGATCACAGAAGTTACAAGTGGAATTACAAATAAGAAAAGTTTTCACCAACTTACGACGAGACATTTCTATCACTAGGAAATTGAGAGTTCCAATAAGTTGAAAATTTCTTGAGATTCACACTCTAAACTCAATGTTGATAAACTGTAATAATTATATGTAATAAGGAATTAATATAACCAATAACACGTGGATAATTCCAAACCTTTATCATCCGCATCTCATACTTGTTTTTAGATGGTCCAACACATTCTAGTTCAAAACTTTGATTGCAATGGTTGAATCCTGCATTGAACTTAGCCATAGATGGAAGTCTGAGGACTTGAAGCTGATCCATTTTTTCCTCGCACGTAGTATACAGAGACTCACACAACTTCGAGGATTGATATTCATTTGTTAGAACAAAGTTCTTGTACACCTGCATATTAGACCTGTGAATAAGCAGAGAGGTTTAAGGAACTCAAGAAGAAAAGCTAAAAATCTTAATCCATACCTTCTCTATCTCCTCCACCAACTGCTCAGCAGATTTCTTTGCATGATGACGACCAAAATGTTGTTCGTCAAAAGCTACAAGTGCTGCAGATTTCGCATCTTCATGAGCTCGTTGAAGAGATTTCTCCAGTGTTGGGAATTTGAAAACTCCCATACGACCACTATATAGTTTTGTGCAACGCTCCAGAATAGCCTTATTAAATACCTCCACAAGTGAGCCTGTTGATGGAATCTCCCCTTTATTTAGTGCCTCGAGAATCTGGAATATAAATTCATCAACATAAAGAAGCCATATAAATTCTGTAAGTTCACAAGGGAACTCATAACTCATTCACCCAGCAGTTATTAGGAAGTCCTAAAAATACTGAAAAGTTGAAAGGGTAAGTTTGTCATCTAGAGTCTTTTTGCTTGATAACAGTAACTCAACTGTTTCATTACCATTAGAGTAGATTATACTTTTAAATCAAAAAGTAGATAAAAAATTTACCAAGTACAGAAAATGAATCAAGAAGAGCCTGCACGAGTTTTATAAAACCCAAGACAAACAAGAAACAAAAAGGAAGTAGAAGATAGCACCTGCTCCAGGAAAGATACAAATTCCTTGCCGCTGAGTGTTTTACCCTGGACAATCTTTGGCTTGATGATAGAGGAAACCACTGTTTTCAACTCGTCCCTCTTCTTTACGTACATGGGCTCGAGTTCATCATCATTCAAGTCACAGAGCTTTGTGCGCTGGAGATGGGGCTGCACAACAGGTCATATAATGTCACTAAAAGCAAAAACATATGAACTGTGCACCCAGCGTGAAGAAGAATATGCTATGTACAGATTGCAGAAAATCAAGTTTTTTGGTTTTATGATATTTTTCTGTTCGTCTCAGGAATATACCATTTCTTATGGATTCAAATAACAAAACAAAACAAAACAAAACAAAACAAAACAAAACAAAAAAAACAAAAAAAACAAAAAAAACAAAAAAAAACAAAAAAAAACCCAACACTTTGCAGGTCTGTTTCTTTTGGATTTTCTTCACATGAATGGAACATTGAGACAGGATTCAACTAGGAAATCTAACACTACATGACATTTCACATTTTAACTACAAATTCAATTCTAAGTACTTCTGACAGCAACGATCCATGTTAAGAAAGGGCCCTTTTGAGGATGAGTAACCAATTTCAAACAAGCATGCTATGTTTCACAACTAAAATTGACCAGCTAAATAAATCCATATTCCCAAGAAAAAGAGCTAGGGCTAGCTAGTAGCTACCTCTAAGATTAAATGACCACTGCCAAAACAAAAGAAGAGCGGCGCCACTTATATAAAACAACAAACCTGAGGTAAGCTAAATGCTGTGCTGTTATCACCCATGACAGCCAATGATTCGCGAATCTGGTTGACCTGAAAGCAAACATAAAAAAAAAAAAGATTTGCCATTTTAAGCATAAGAGCATAAAATACTAATGACCACAGGGGAATCTAGAGATTCAAACATACCTGATCAATATTCTTGTCATCTGTTCAAAGAAAAACCACCATAGTTAGATTTTCAATCAACAAAACATTTGTGAATACACGACAAAGAGGGAAAGACACAAATTGTAGGCAGAGAAAACAAACCATTAGCATTAGGGACTCGGCGGAGAGCCTCATCAACCATTTCTTGCACCGACTTCCCTTCTGAAGTTCCCAAAAATGAAGTTCAGATAAGAAATTGCAAAGTGGATATTGATAACAAGGAAATACAGCAATCGTGCAACCAAAACTAAGGGTGTTGAACTGTGACTTTATTGCAGAATGTAAACATAGTATCGTAAGTAGATCCTGTACACTTACGTAGAAAATCACGCTGGATCAACCATAATAATTTAGCAGGTTCAAAAGCCACATCTTGCCCCTGCAACATATAGAGCAAAGTGTAGAAAATTTAATTTCCAAGCACCAGGCTTTTTATTTTTTCCTGTTTTCTTCTATGCATTATCTGTGTACGCGTGTGTGAAATATATATAGTTTATATTAAAAGGATAATTAGTTTCAGAGAAACAGAAGTATTACCTTGACTCTGTTTGTCGTGCGCGTTTTTCAGAAACAGAAACAACAACAAAAGGTGTATCAGGAAAAAAGAAATAGGTATAGTAAATTAAACACAAAAATACATAAAGAACTCGCCACTCTGAACTAACATGCCGTGACAGACCTTCCATAAAATTCTTCAGCAAGCTCCACTGCAAATGATAATCTAGATATATCTGCCTCGCGTATCTAAGAATAAAAAGCTATCAAAATAACATTCAAAATGGACTAGCCCTCATGGCAATCAGAGAAAACAACAAAAGATAGTAAGAACTAAGAACTCAGCATATGAGAAAATGAATCCAAGAGTTCTATATCATGATTAACTTTTAGCATAAACTACATTGCGATATGAGCTGCAATAGTAAAAAGCATCAGCAACGTCAACTTAACCTTTTAAAGCTACACACGTGTTGACGAAGTTACGCTAAATGCAAGTCTAATACCTAAAAGAATACCATAAGATTGCAGCTAGCATTTAGTAAATACTAGGTATCAGCACGAGGAAAGAGAAAACATAAATAGGTACCTAAACTCAAGCAAAAGCCAAAGCAGCCCTTCTCAATTTCGATAAAGTCCTGAGCCGGTTTCCATCACTGGTGCACTATTTATACTTACCAATTCTGTACAATTAGTCTTTTAGGGCATCTTAGCCTTTAAAGTTAATATAAAAGACCTGAGCAATATACAACCTATGGAAAATCTAACCATGGATATCCTATATTCTTATGAAATAATGAAGGCATTTACTAGAAACTTTTTATTGCCTCAAACTATTCTCCTATACAATAAAAGTCCATGCAACCAGAATAGCCTAATACCATATCAAAAACAGCAGATTGCTTTCAAGAAATTTCTATCAAAAGTTTTGATCATCTCCATAAAGAGATGTCATGTAGAGAATTACAAGAGGGAAGAGCGATACAGGATAAGTAACAAACCGTCTCAGGTAGATTATATATAAGCACAGAACTCATTACAGTTGCCAGGGCAAAAATCCTGCAGAAAACCATATTAATTGATCAGTAGCATTTTAAAATACTGCAGGTGACAATAACAAACTAAACGGATATTTGGAAATTTACCTGTCATCATATACATTTGACTTCCCTACACTTTCAAATCCCTCTGTATCAAGGTAGAAGACAGAGGTTGTAACTCCACCTATTTCCACTTCGACCGGAGAACCCCACACCCATATACCTAAAGAAAACAACAAAAAATATATTTGAGCACACATTTTATAGATGTCAGTACAATACAAGTCAAGATTCAAGAAACGATCTCGCACAAACCTTTGGTTTTGGTATCACGCAAGTGCCCAACACCAAAACCTGCCAAATTATGACTTCAACATCAGGAATTGAAAGAACAATTAGAATAAAGCCGTACTACCTAATATTTAAAAAGATAACCTTCATCGCATGATAGAGAGAGAAGCTGATTCAGTAGAAATGACTTTCCAGATCGATATGGACCAATCACCTGGAATGTACGGCATGTAATGGTGTCAGAAAAGGGATTTGGCTTTGTCAAAGCTTAACTAATACTGTAAGAAATAGAAGCTCCATATCAAGGAAAAATAATTCAAAGGCTTCTGATCAATTTTCAGCTACCAAACAGCACAAAACGAAAAATGTTGCAATTCTGCTCTGTCCTATCAAAAAGGTATGAACTGGATGCTTCCTCGTGTAGACAAATTTCAACACGCCATTGGCTATAATCAACTAACTACTTACAGCAACAGCTGCTATAGGTGTGGTGATTCTCTCAATTGCTTCCAAGCCTTCCCTTGACAGGCGAAGTTTTGTGTGGCCAGGATCTGGTTCTATGATAGGAAACCTGTTGAAGGGAAATACTGTATCTATGAATAAACAGATAGACAAGGTACGCTGGACACAAGGATCAGCGATTAGGATGACCAAAATCAGAATCTCAAAATGTAGTACCGAACTAAATGTACAACAAGTGAAGCTACAAATAAAGTAGTTAAAACAAATTCCAATGAGCATTAAATGGCAGTTCAGAAGCTGCCGTAATCATTATCTTATCTTTCTTTGGCCCAATTATAACTTATTACAGGTGAGCAATTTATAATTTTCTCCAGAATGACGTGTAACTAGTTCTTTGAAACTTTACCGCGCTCTCTAAGCAGAACAGATGATGTGTGATCAGAAGAGTTTAAATGAACATAGAATTCATTAGCGTCCCCAAAAATCAGAGTCTACAAGAAGAATAAGGTTCTTTATCAAGAACTCACTCTCCAATTTTGAATACCCTATGCCTTTTTCTTTAGGAGTGTACAAAGCTGGCCATTTTTTTTACTTCACGCACGAGCAAACTATGATAACAATCTTAAAGCAATCATATGCTCCTACTACCTTAAACTAAATTAGTTTCCACGCAGTAAATTCTAACACTGTGAAAGAATCGTTTCCCAATGCGACACATAGCAAAGACATTACAACACTCTGATGACGAAACTGAGCATAAATATTTCAAAACTGAAGTCATCATACAAACTCTTCAATTGAATGCTCAAATTGAAATTAAATTCCAAAGTAAGAACATTTTTTATTTAAATGAAACAAATTCAGTGCATCATTGAATCAAGAGACACGACACGCATCAGAAACAGAACAGAGCATATGCACATTGACATCATCCGAAACCTTAGAAAAAATCAAAAAATAAAATAAAATAAAAAAGAACTCACGCTTGACGAAAATTCTCAATGGAGAAGGACCCAGATGCGAAAAAGGACAGAAAAATCGCCAAAATCGCAACAGGAGTCAAAGCCCGCATATCTGATCCGTGAAGGAGCCGTTATCCACAGAATGCAGTGCAATTAAACGCATTAAGATCGTACGACACCAATCACCACTGCAAGAAAACTGGGTAAAGGGGGTTTTCAAGATTTGGAGAAGTTTAGAGAGAGATGGTGCAGGGGAGATCTCGAGAATAAAATAGTGATAATTTTCAAGAGTTGTTTATACTTTAATTTGTAACTGGATTTCGGATCTTGAAGAGGAGACGGGGAGAAGAGGAGTTCGATCCGCGTGTGTAATAGCGACCAAAATCTCTCCCCTAAATTTTTTTTGTTTCGTTTATTTTATAATTATTTCAAAAACAAGGAAAAAAAATAAAATAAAATAGTACTTCCGAAATTTGCTTATTTATTGGAAAGGGTTGATTGGATTTAGTTTTACAAAATTAATTGTATGCTTACTTTAACAAATGAATTTAACAAAATTTAAATTGTTATATTTTAACAAATGAATTTGGTGGAATCCAAATCTTCTTCTAAATATAACATCTCCAAAATAAAAGATAGTCAACGATTTATCTTAATGACTTTGATTAATGCCTACTTTACTGTGTTTCCATAAATAAACTGGATATTTCGAATTTGAAGGGAAATTTTGGTCAACGAATCTTTATTTAACATGCTAAGCTATGGCTAGTAATAAAATCGAAATAATAAATTTGATTTTGTTCTATTTTAGTGTTATTTTCATTATTTTAAAATTATAAAATCTTTGTTATACGTGTCTTCTTCTTTTTTCTGTCGTGTTTGTCATTAAAACATGAAGATGTTTTTTTTTTTTTGTGGTACTTTTATAAAATCGTCTTCCCCGTGTATTGCCATTGCACGAAAGACCTTATAATAAAGTGAAATAATCTATCTAATTTTTTTTCGTCCAAAATCATTTAGCTAGATTGTTTTTTATTAATTAAAATTCAAAAGTCAACTAGGAACTACGTGCATTAATGCATTTTACCATTATGTATACAAACCGGGACTCTCTGATGGTGAACAAAATTAATAATGGAACCATTTCATATTGCTTAATTCGAAGATATATTTTATTTGTTGAGATTTTATGATTAGAATGTTTGTTTAAATTATAAAAATATAGAGATTATATGAGAAATACCTAAAAATATGATCTATTAACAGTCCAAACATATCTAAATAAATAGAGATTATAAAATTATATATTTAAGAAAATGTCTACATCATTATTCAATTGATACGTTTTGTACAAAATATTAATAAACTGTAGTTTAAAATATATATATATGTCATTTTTTAGGATATAAAAATATGTATGTCATTGACATAGTAGTAATTAATTTATATGTACCGGCTTTAGGACTACACAAGTAAATCGAGGAGGCCACCTTCATTTGGGGATTACGTTGAGCATAGTGTCAATTTACGCGACTCGAACCGTCACGGACAACTCATGTCAAATTTGTCGAAGAATTATGGGCACGTAGAGCTCATAATTAAGATTTTTAATTCGTGTTTTTAAATTTTATGTAATGTTATTTTTTTAATTCAATAAATGAAATAAAATTTAAAAATTCTTAAATTATATTGAATAAATATAATTATTAGCTAAATATCAAAATAAAATTCAAAATAGAAATTGAAAAAAAAAATAGTAAAATTTAATTTTTGAATTAAAAAATTTTTGAAGAGAACCTGATATTGGGCCAGATTTTGGGAGTGGACTCTCTCCACATGAAAAGTGGGAGAGAGCCCACTTTTTGGCTCCTCAATGGGGATGCTCTTGTATACTCCATCGTCTCGAAATATACAAATTAAACGAGACACATGGACCATGACGGAAGTAGTAACGTTTAGTAGTAATTCGCAGCAAGTATTAGAAAACAAGTGCAACGCCAAATTCAAAATAAATAATCAAAATCTCAGTATTGGAGAAACGTTGGAAATTTTATGCATTTTAGCTCTACAAATAAACTGCTCTCTCGCCAAAATCCTCACCTGCTTCAGATAAACATCAAACTCCACCACTCCTTCAAGCAACGCTCCCTCCAATTTATACATCACATCCTCCGCCGCCGAATCCGCCGCCTGAAGCTCCATCGCCGCCGCCGACCTCTCGTCCACCGCTTCAAACGCATCATCCACGCCGCCGCAGCTCGAATTCGCCACCGCGTACACTTTCACCCAGTTCAGCACTCTATCCGCCTCCTCGCACAGCGCGTCCGATCTCGATTTGAGGCTGCTCCTCTCCCTCTCTAGCTCGCTCACCATAACCGCCGCGGTTTCGCTCCTCGTCTTCAATTCAGCCTGCACCGCCGCCAGATCCTCTATCTCCTCCCCCGTCCTCGCCATAATAGCCGCCGCGTCGTGGTAAATCGAGGACGCCAGCCTGTCAGTCGCCTCCATTCTGGAGGCGTAGGAAGGGTGGGCCCACCGGTCGTCGGATCCGCCGCCGCGGTACTGGAACGGGTGGTTGTGACGGAAGAGCTTGACGAGATTTTGCGCCAGGCCGGAGAGGCTGGACCTGGCGAAATGCCAGTTCGCGATGTAGGCGGCGGCGGCTGCGCCGGAGGCGGAATCGGCGAACGGGTAGTTCTCGCAGATCGGGAGATTTGAATCCTCAACGTTTATATAGACGATCGGCGGCATGTGAGGGTAGAGCTCGTGCACCCAAACGGTTAGCGGCACCGGCGGCGAGTGGGAAGAGACCGGGAGGGCACCGGCGGCGTAGAGGAGGTTGACGTCGGTGCCGTCGTTGTGGGTGAAGACGGCGACGGAGGGTTCGAAGGAGGGGAAATCGTGGAGGAGAGAGATGAGGTGTTCGCGGATGATCCATTTCTGATCCGGGTCGGAGTAGGATAGGGCGAACGGGTCGGAGCAGAAAAGGGCGTCTTCGATGAAGCGGGTAGGATTGGGAGAGGAGGGCATTGTTAATGTTAGAGGATTAATGGAAGCAGTGAAATATTTGAAGATAGAAGGGAGCATGTTGACTGTTGCAGTGTGGATTGGCATGCAAGAAATGGATACTTATTTAATGACTCAAAACTAGTACTTACTACTCTTCAAAAACAATACTACTGTATCAAATCAAATAAAATAAAACGACTCAAGATAGTATGGGGTCTTTCTTTATATACATATCCAAACAAACATACGTACATACGTATATATGTGCGGATCATATGTAGGTGATTATTTACATATGTTTGGATGAGCTTATAAGCTTGCGTTTTGGCAAAATAAGTTACTTAAAAACTTATAAGCTTCAAAAATTAATTTCAAACCAAATTAATTTTTTTCAAATTCTTACTTTAATTATAACTACCTATCTAACTATTTTATTTTTATATTTCTAGTATCATAAACACTCTATTATCCACCGTGTGCACACTTAATGTGTCCACCGCTGATATGACAATGTCACGTCGGTAATTTTTCCACTTAGGATTTAGTTTTTTTAGGTAGGTTTAATTTTTTTAGTAGGATTTAATTAATTTTGATACTCCGTATTATTAACTGCTTTATTTATACCACTGTCACGTTATCCGTAGGCACATTAAGCATGCTCACGGTGGTCGGTGGGCATTGGAGCATTACTCTATCTAGCATATACACTTTCATCTGATTTTTTACAAAATTACATATTTCAAAAGTTTTATTTAAAAAAAAAATCAAATTTTAATTTTTTATTCTCTTTTGAACTTATAAATTCTTTTATCCAAATACTTTGACGACTCATAAACTATTACCATCGTACATCTTATAAGCTTTTGAAACATCATGTAAGCTTATGTAGCTTATAAGCTAGCTTAGTCAAACACCCCCTGAAGGTCTGAATACCCTTCTTGTGAAACTATGGTCAAACCAGCTTCTCATTTCTTCATCCAATGCAACTTGGCAAACTTGATCTGAGGCAAAATTTACAAGTGGTGCAAAGGTCGGCTATTCTTCGCATAATCATTGAGAAAAGTATTGTTTGAACAAGAAAGATGAATATGGAATAGATTATTGATGATTTTAGACCCATATATCATTGTAATGATAATTAATTTAACTCCTTGTTCTCTGATTTATAGGGTATTTTCATGCACTCGGTTTAACTCCTCAATATATTTCGCTCATTTGCTTGATCAAATATTTACATACACCATCCTAATTGTATAATTAATAAAATACAGAATTATTCGTGTCGTTTGATGAGAAATGACCCGATTCACGTAAGGTTAAATCACAACTTTACAATAATTAAATGATTTGAATGAGAGTATTAATTTCCAATAAAATATGAAGGAAGTCTCCAAGAAGTTCTTAAGAGTGACTAATTAAATTAATCAGTCAACTTGACCCAGCATCAGCGTTAATGATAGTTAAATTGCGTTAGTTGGATAAGTTCAGAGCAAAAATACTCCTATATAGATATATAAATATTTAATATGGAGGCCCTTGTCGTAGATTTATTTCATATTAAAAAATTCAACGGTATTGTATTTTTATTCTAATGTTCTTTTTTTTTTTTTTTTAAATCATGTTGTGAGAGCCAAAATCACTCATTTAGAGATCTTTAATTTTTAAATTAGGTAGGATATGTTTCCAAGTCAATTAATTTTTTGATACTAAGCCAATCCCCATACTTCATTCCACCTTGGGGATAAGTATATACTCGTATAAATATATAGAAATGCTCATCTACCCACCGTGGACATGCTTAATGTGCCCACGGCTGACGTCTCACTGCCACGTCAATGATCTTTCCCTTTAGGGTTTAGTTTTTTTTTTGTAGGGTTTATTTTTATAAGGTATACGAATTAATTTATAAGGGTTTATTTTTATCCCATGGTAGGGGAACATTACTCTATAAATAAATATATTAATTATACGATATATCCGAAATTTATATCTTATAAACAAAATATATCAGAATCTATATCTATATACTCCAGTATTTTTCTTGCCAAAATTGCTATATTAATTTAAGCTGACTGCTTTATTTAGAAAATTTTAATTTCCATGTAATTTCAATAGTAGTTTTTTTCTTTTTTTCTTTTCCGATTCAATGTAGTAATTTCAATAGTTACTTGTACATAATATCATCGGCCCAATAAGAGGTTCGCCAGGTAAATAGCGTAGGCCTAAACCCAAACTAAAACGTATAATAATATGAAAATTGTAAAATCAAATACTACCTCCATCCCATTATATTAAGGCTTATTTGATTTGCACATAAACCAATGAATGGAAGGATGTGTGGCTATAATCAATTCTAAGGTATTTTTTGTCATTTTAGGAAATAACTCTAATATAATGGGACGGACCAAAACGGAAATAAGCTCTAATATAATGGGATAGAGGTAGTACTACTAACAAAGTGATGTGAACCCAATTGAATAAAACTACACAAATTAGCAATTGTAAAACACGAAAAGAAAAGGAAAATAATATTGTAGAGAAAATTTTCGAAAAGGCTTAAAAACTTAACCGTGATAAACAGAATTTTGGTATGTCCCGTAATATTTGGTGTGACACTCTAGTCCCTCCATTAAAATTATTATATAAAAAACAAATATTATAAAACGAGTGTATATATATATATATAATTACTCTAAGTGGGATTCTACCAAATTTGTCCCGCTAAATCGCTAATAATAATAATAATAATGATGATAATAATAATATACTACCTCCATCTCACCTAAGTAGTCCCATTTGATAATGACACAAGAACTAAGGAAAATGGGATGTGTGGATATAATTAATTATGAGGAGAGAGAGTTAATTGTAGTCAAGTATTCTTTGCTATTTTAGGAAATGAGACTAATAAGTGAGACGAACCAAAAAGGCAAATGGGACTAAGTCAATGAGATGGAGGTAGTATAGCTGATGCTGACGTCGGCACGAACTTTTTAAATTCCCGATGGAAGATTTCTGGGGAAATAAAGAACACGAAGAAGAAATTTGCATGGAATTCAACAATATCTAACTCATGCTTTGTACTTCCTCCGTTTTTATTTTTTATTATAAGTTGATTTGACTTTGTTCTTATTTTTTTTAAATGTTTAGATCTAAATTGATGATAAAATAGCTAAATGATTACCATTTTATCTCTATAATTAATGGTATATAAGTTGATGCTCAGGAAAAAAATGATAAATGAGATTAAAGTGTATATTTATACACTTACTTGGTATGTGTAATATGATAATGGAGGTATACTCCCTCCGTTTTTTTAAGTGTCATACTTACTATTTTTTTTGTTTGTTTTTAAGTGTCACATTTTGAAATTTGATGACATAATAGTTACATTTTTTCTATTTTACCCCAACAATTAATGTTATGTATAAGCTGGTACTCATAAAAAGAGAATAATAAATTAGTTTAAAATGTAAATTTACACATTAACTTGGTATGTGTAATTTGTTAACTGTGATACTTATAAAAAAACAGAGGAAGTATTCTTTTTTTTTTCTTCGTGTTGTTGCGTATGTTAAATTACATATTTACCCTTCACGAGATTGTCTGAAACCATCCTAAGAAATAGTACTCCGTATGTTATTTTCACACCTCACGTATCATACTAATAATAATATATGATGCCATTATTTACGTATCATAATCCATTAATAGAAATTAAGTCATGAATCGAAGCCTCTAGGATCGCAAAAATCTCACGACTACCCATTCGTCAAGATTTGCTAAAATTTGTGATTAATTTAGTAATAAAATTTGGTAAAAATTGTTTGGAATAAGAAATCTCAATACATTGAATATTGGGCAACAAATATAAGCAGACGGTTCATGCATCAAGCAACCCACCACCATACTCAAAAACGTGTTAAAGCAACCAACAATCCATTTGCATTTATTTATTATCTTTTTCATTTACTTTTTATTTTATTTTTAATTTTCTGATAAAGTATGCACTACGTTGCTTTCGCATTACCCTATTCCCATTATTTCCTTTTTCCCTTTACTCATTGCTCACCGCTCATTTACAGTAGTAAAATTGACTTGATTTATTGCATACGCAGAGAGTGATGGGCTATTCTCAAATTTGATGAGGATATTCTATGTGAAAATGCTTTTATTTACTACTTCATCCGTCTCAGTTCAATTGTCTCACTTTATTATTTTATACCTCACATATATTCAAATATGAGACGATTGAATTGAAAGGGAGGGAGTATTATCTATTTATACAAACTAATGTAGATGCACGTTTGGAATTTTAGTTGCACGCATACTTGTGCACCAATTCTTTTATCATGCATTTCAATATGTCGAAAAATAGATGTTAAGATGAATTTTATGTCTCGCTTAATATAGATTATTATACACGATATTAAGTATAATAACATACAATATCAAATGAGATTTAAATGTTACTTTAACATTCATTTTTTAACACATCTAGTGCACAAATATTGTAGGCATAGAGAGTATTATTTTTCCAATTAGATTTGATTATGCGCGTGTGTGAATTAATGAAAGTTCTTTATCAACTCATTCCCCCTTTCATGAAAGTTTGCATGTTTAAAAGGGGATTTTTGTTTGTTTGTTTTTGTATATATGACATCCAATTAACAATTAACGTGACGTGCCTTGCGTGAGAAAGTTCAAAAGTGAGGTTTGGGAATCCAACCTCAAAATATATCATCTTCCCAAGTAAAGTTAATTGAAATGAAAAAGATTAAAGAATTTTATTTTTGATATAATACATGCAGGAATGCTACCTAATTTGTGGACCTTTTCAATGTGTTCACGATTGATTTAACAGTGTCACGTCTATAATTTTTTTATTCGGAGTTTAATTCCTTTTAGTAAGATTTAGTTTTTTGTATAATTTTTATTATAAAAAATATTAATAGTATTTTTTTATAAATACATATTTCCCATGTCAGTCGTCGAAACATTAAATATACCAACGTTGAATATAAGATCATTCCTCATAATACATGTGAGTTACGATAGAAAAATTAGATAAGATGACCTTGATGAGTTTTTGGAAGGTCAGGAAAAAATTGTTACGTAATATTTAAAAATATATATACTTTGAAAATACGTCATCATTCATTAAAAAAATGTTATACAATATTATGGTAGACAAAGATATAGTGAGTTGGTGTAGTAGAGTGTGCGTAATGCTGCTTTACAGTTGAGGTTACAGTGTTATATTTAAAGAAAATTATAATTAATATAATAGCTTATAAAAATAAATTATATCATAAAAAATTAAATTATACGAAAAAAATTAACACAACTAGAAAAAAATTATTAACGTGGCATTGACACGTCAGCCATGACACGTTAAGTATGTCCACGGTGAATAGTAGGGGATCATTTTATGAATAGAGTGTAGAGGCAATCTCGCGAGAAGCAATGACTCATCACCATCCATACATATCTACACGGGTGATGAAGAAGACTAGATTTCATCAAATCTTTCACCAAAATACACAATTCTTTATGGCATTACTCATTAGCAATTTTAGCTTTCATTTCCTTTACTTCACAAGTGTTTCGTAAAGACTAAAAAAAAAGTATATCAAGAGTTTTTCGATTAAAATATAAATTTCAAAATATGATTAAAAAAATAAAAAACAATTACGCAGCAGAATTCTACAATTAAAAAATTACTACTACGTATAAAGACAATCACCGCAACCGCATCACATTTAAAAGTAATTAAATTAGAGAGGAGAAAAATCAGCAGTTGGAAATAAAGAAGAGCAATGATTATAATGCGACAAATGTGCGCATAAATCAAGGCACTTTAAAATAATCATAAAAGCAATGCGTTCGGTTTCCAATTCCCCAAATATACTTTGCCCCCGGCCCTCCTTTCCTCTACAAACAAACAAAAGCAAATGGATTATCCCAAATAAAATAATCATGATTTGAAGTAATATAATCGGGAAATATTTATTTATACAATACAATAAATACCAAGACCATTTATTTATTGATATGATACTATGAGACTAGTATTAGTTCTTCTAACTACAAATTTTCAACACCCTTACATAAAAGGCGAAGGGATTACAAAGATTAACCAGAAAGTAGCGATGTAATCTCAACATTTACATCATTTTCTGATTAATAAACCACAAACAAAAAAGGACCAAAATTTCTTATGGCTTTAATTAGAGTCAATTACTGAAGCTAAACCAGTCACGATCTTCACTCCTTTATTAGGATTTTTAGGCCTAATTTGGGGAAGCTCCCACTTTTTCTGCTGCGGCGCAGCCTCAACGTCGCCGCCACCTTCACACGGGCTGCCGCCGCCGCCGCTGCTGTTACTGTTAGAAAGGACAAAAACAGACTCACCCTGATCAGGGGAGGAATGGATTTTCTTGATCTGAGTTTCCGGGCTAGAGAGAGAAGAGGGGATTCGGGTTGAAGGCGACAGCCATTTGGATTTCACGTAACCCGGTTTGCGCCATGGAGGGACCGGCATCCCTTTCTTCTTCAGGCTCTGCTTCGCGGCGTCGGCGACGATTCCGATTATCCTCTCGAGACGGTCGGATTTGCCGATGAATATGTTGGGCAGTGTTTGGTGGATTAGCTTGTACGCTTTGGTAGGCCTTGCGATGGCGAACTCCGACCTGAAATCTATGTCCACGATCAATCTTTCCCCTTCGATCATCACATCCACGTACTCGTACTCTCCTGTTAGAACAAGATTAATGATTAATTATCAAGAAAATTTGAGATTAAGAGAGAGAGAGAGAGGGACAGATTTGGGAGATGATCAAAGGTTTTTACCGGCGAGAGAAGAAGGGGATTTTTCCCATTTCGATTTGCAGATGGCGGCGTTGTATCCTAGGGCGATTAGGCCATCTGCAACGATTTTTCTGCAGAATCCGTCTTTGCGCTTGTTGATCTTGTGCCTTTCAACGATTTTCGCAGTGTCGGCTAACAAATTCCTCTCGGATAAACAAACACATGGCACCAAACTCTGCTTATACAATCGGAATTTTCCGAAAAAAGTCGATCAGATAACATAATCCGGACAAGAAAGCAGAGGATAAAGAACTCTGCAAATTTATGGACCACAATATCAAATTGCCGGTGCTCCTATAGAGAGAAAGCGATAGAGAGAGCGAGTACCTTGAGTGCATCACAAGCCTGGGCGAGAGACGAATTGTAGGAGTCCGGTTCGTCATCGGAGCTATCAGTGCAGTTTCCATTGAAGCAAACGCATCTGTTCCTTCCGCACCTCTGATTCTGCTTCTCGTTGTTTTCCTCCATAAAATTCTGGACCATTTTCGCAAGGCAAACCGAGCTCGGCTCAAATTCCTCCAATCCGTCTTTGAAATTCAGCGTCTCGGCAGCGCCGGCCGGCTTTTCCGGCGCTAAAGTTCTGATTCCGCTCGAGAACGGCCTCTCGAATAGCCACTTGAACCTCGACCTGAATACTGGCTTCGCCACCGCCACCGCCTCAAATTTCGGCGTCGGCTCCTCCGCCTCGTTGAAATCGATCGGTTGAATTTTCATCGTAAAAGGCATTAATGTCAGTCGTCCACTATTAATTGAGCAGAATACGACGCCGCTAGTTTCCAGGCTCCATTTCTCCGATGCTCAGTCAACGTTGAAGACTTCAATTTTCTAGGCAAATTCTAATTTTCAAACCAGCCTAGTTCTAAATGAAAAAAGATTGGCTATGGAAACAACGACCATAGAATTAGACGATCTTCCAAAAACCAGAGATCCCAGAACTCGTAGACCAAATTAAATCGGAAAAAAAACAAACAAACAAACAAACCGAAAATTTGTCTAAAAATCGGATAATAATTGCTTATGAATACTAATACTAATAATTCTTCCAAAGCATGGAATAGCTTCTACACTCTGCTACCTAAAATTAAAAATTAACTTTCGCTTTTGCTTAGGGTTTCAATTACGGCCGACCTCAATACTCAAAATTAGAAGAGTAAAAAGAGGACCTAACAACGTGACGTCAGTTCTCCGGCAGCCAGGAATCCAATCATCAGAAGCCGGAATCCTCATTTCCGGCGAGGTAATCTCCGGGGAGAAAATCGATCGATCACCGGCTGCGAGAGAAAAAATTCTCACGCAGAGACACGCTGAGTGTGTGAGGAGGAAAGAGAAACGGAAGAGCTCTTTTTGCGTGATGGTTTAGTGTACTGGTGCGGAGCTGCTAGGAACGGCAGCGGATGGGGGGGACTTTTAAATAAGGGGGGCGGCTGACTAGGACGGTAGAGCCACGCTGGCATCCGACGTGGCGGGAACAACCCCATCCCTTGTGGGGGTACGTGTCGGGCGATTAGCCATGGTGAGCTCGTGATCGCAGCCACACGTCGCCACGTCTATACGAGGTGACGCGTTTTAATTGGGCCCTCGTGATTTCCCGAAATTCACCTCGGTTTCGCAGAAATTACGCGGTTGTTACATACGGCTTTCAACCGCCACGTTCTGGGGGTGGAATTTCAATTTTTACCAACTATTGCGAGCCTGTAACTACGAAAATACCCCTGGATTTATATTAATTTTTAATTTTATCTTAAATAAAGAGTTAATACTTAAAAGTAGTCACTTTGATATAATAAACCAAAATACTGATCACTCATATGAAAAAACACAAATATTAGTCACTCATATATTCAAGGTTAATTTTCACGAATACATGAGTCGTGTATTCATGTATTCGTGTATTCAATGTTAATTTTTTCACGAATACATGATTCGTGTATTCAAGGTTAATTTTTAAAAATACATGAGTCATGCATTCGTGTATTCATGTATTCGTGTATTCAAGGTTAATTTTCACGAATACATGAGTCGTGTATTCATGTATTCGTGTATTCAAGGTTAATTTTTACGAATATATGAGTCATGTATTCGTGTATTTATGTATTCGTGTATTCAAGGTTAATTTTCACGAATACATGAGTCATGTATTCGTGTATTCATGTACTACCTCCATCTCAATTACTTAGGTACAGTTACTGTAGATTCAAAAACCAAGAGAGTGGGAAATATGTGGTTGTAATTAATTATGAGGAGAAAGAGTTAATTGTAGCCAAGTATTCTTTACCATTTTAGGAAATGTGTCTAATAGATGAGACGGACCAAAACGGAAAATGTACCTATTTCAATGAGATGGAGGTAGTATTCGTGTATTCAAGATTAATTTTCACGAATAGATGAGTCGTGTATTCATGTATTCAAGGTTAATTTTTACGAATACATGAGTCGCGTATCATATATTCGTGTATTTGGTAAGAGTTGCTAGTTTTTGTGTCTTTTATATGAGTGACTAGTATTTTGGTTTTATATATGGAATGGCTATTTTAAGGATTGCCCCTTAAATAAATGGACTACTATTACCTTATTAGGTTATTCGATATTTTCCCTTTGAGAAAAGCTTAATTAAGTTAAAAAGTAAGAGCGGGCATACTTTTCCAACTCGTGACAAGTAAAGTGTTTTCATTTAATTATGTGATGCACAACCCGAAATTTAAAAATTGTTGTGACCAATTTAGTGAAATGTGGAAGGTAAAAAGTTGTTGAGGGACGGTCAATTATGGTTTCATAAGAGTGGTCACGCTCTCTTTAAGATTGCATACACTTGCAAGTACATCCTACTACAAACAACTCATTCTTAAATTGCCCATAAGTTATCTATAGTACTGTACTCTCTTCGTTCTGATTGTTTCGATTTGATCGGCACATATTTTTTTAAAAAAAATTGTAATGATTTGTTTTGTTTAAGCAAAAAAAAAAAAAAACATCTTAGCTTGGTTTATGATGATTACTCAATCCGTCTCATTTAAACTGTCCTGTTTGATTATTATATACCACTCATTTGAATAAACAACATGACAATTTAAATGAGACGGAGGGAGTACTAAACAAGCCATTAGTGTATTGTATTGTTGTACACAAAAGCCAGATATCGACGATCCAACTGAGGACCCAAATGGAATTCTCATGGATTTAGGATTATGGCTTGTTTTGCTATTTAAATAATTGTTTTCTCATTGTAATCATCATCCGAAAATATTAGTAAAAATCTCTAGTTTGACAACATCCCTCTACGTAGTCACTTCGTGATAAACTGGGTAAGCAATTCTTGTGTGTTTTTCTTGCTTTTTTCATATTCATTGTGTGAATTTTCGTAACTTGTATTGTGTTACTGCATTAGTGTCCAAAAATAGAAAGCGCAAAGTTTTGAAAGACGCTCAAAAACGGAATTATGGGCAAAAAAAATTAGGACGAATCTCGTTTCTTTTAACTTTTGAGAAATTGAAAAAGAAAAATGAATAAAATTACAAAAAATCGATTTTTGTACACGAGTAGTATACTTCATTAAACTAAAATATATCATGTTCCCAAATATACCATCGAAGCTTATTAGTCAAGTTTGATTGATTTTAAATTGAGTCTAGTCAAAATTTAATTTTTTGGACGGTACAGAGATACAACATTTCACGATACAGTTTAAGCATCCACTATAAACGTTACTCAAACTTTAAACCGAATAATACTAATTTTTGTATATATACTATTAAGTTTTAGATAAAATATAAGTATAATTATGTGATAAAAATTAAGATTGGTTGAAAAGGGAAGAACATGAGTAGTACACATTCGTAGTTGTGCAGTACCAATCTACAACGCTTTTATGAATCTTACAAAATTAAATTGCTTTAGTGTGCGATCATTTCAGTCCTTCTGGTAGGACCAAAGTAGTATATGTAATTAATCTCTTATTCAGAAAATTTGTATTCGGTGCTATTAAATAATTGGACTGAGTGCAATAATATTATACTTTGAATTTTAAAATAAGATCTTGGGGAAATGTTACACCGAGTAGAGGATATATACATATTTCCGAATGTCACCTTTTTTTTTTAAAAAAAAGTACAAGGGGACTTCTTCTTTTTTTTTTTTTTTTGGTAAGGCAAAATTTATTCAAATCAAACGAAAATTAAAAGTACAATCACACGTAAGTAACTTATATCAATAAAGATTACAAAAAGAAAAACAAAAGCTCTCTGTTCACATAGTCATTCTCTCAAAGACAAATTTGATTGATTTTGATTAATTTACATACACCAACTTTAAAATTCACCATTGGCTTCGACAACAATCGTATCAATGTCCCAACTAACATTCTCGAAAATGACTATGTTTCCTCATTTCAAAAGCATCAAAACCACACAAATTCATAAGTTATTAGCAAACTTCATCCCTTTTAAATCCCGAAGCAAATCACAAATTTGGATTAACTATCCCCTCACACAATAATGTGACACCACCGAAATATTGCACCAATTATACAACTCACACCAAATAGATTACACCAATTGACAATAAAAAAGAAATGAGGTGCGGATTTCACTCTTGTCAATTTAGAATGAGACTATAATTTGAGTGTACTTTTTACCATGCCCACATTTATAAAATAAATTATGATTAAGTTTTGACTAATTTTGTCCCTTTGAAAAGTATAATCAAATATAGTATAATACATCTTCTTTTCATATGAAAAATCTTTATTTGTTTTCGGCTTTCTTTTCACAAACTATCATTCATAAATTAAGAAATACTTCCCGGTTTATTGTAGACGTACTTAATATGTTTACAACTAACGTCACTATGATATATTTAAGATAAATAGATATATTTAAAAAAAAAATCTTACAAAAAAATTAATCTCTATATTAAAAGATTAAACCTTAAATGAAAAAAATTATTGATATGACTCTGCTACATTATATGTCGACACATTAAATATGCCCGCAATAGTTAGAAAAACATTTCTCTCATAACTATATAGAGACGTCCGGACATTTCTTTTACAACTATTTTTTTGAAAAAAATAAATTAAAAAAAAAATCCTTCATACTAACTAATTTAGAAGATGACTAATAATCGCATCTCAGTTGGTAAGACGTTTTTCCCTCCAATCAATAGGTTTGGGTTTCGAGTTATTATGTAAAAGGGGGAGATGCGGAACCATTATTAATACTATTTTTTTTTTTAAAAAAATAATAATAATAAAAAACTAATTTAGAAGATTGGTGTTGGAGCACATTTTTAACTTTGTCGTATGCATACTGAAGAAAGGGGGTAAATTGACACCAGCATCAGGGGTATTTCTGTAATGAAATTAGAAGCGGCTATATCCACACGTCGCTATCTGCTCGGAGGAGCCGTGTAACTCGTGGGGTCGGTTCATGGTCGCCGTTGGATGAAGAATATAAAATACACTAATTAATATCTCCGTCCCGTTTTTTTTTTTGACAAAAACTTAGGTGAGGTCGGCCATATAGTGTGGCCGGGTTAAAGTGTTAATATTTATACAGAAAAATATTAATCTATACAAATAAAAATGTCAATCTTTAACATAATTATTTTACGAATAAAATGCCAATTTTTAAAAGTATCAATCTTTATACAGAAAAATACTAATCTATACGAATAAAATTGTCAATGTTTTAGCCGGTCGCACGGTGCCTCTGGCTGACCCAAGTGCGTCCTTTTTTTTTATCAGAAAATGAAAGAGATATTATTAAACCCCAAAATATGCACCAGAGGTGCATGGCAGAACAACAGCAAAAACAAACTCCTTCCAGCCCAACTTATGCAGCGAGGCTAACAGAAGTAAGAAAAGAGAAAGAAAGGAAAACAGGAAACAGAAGCAAGCATCCAAGGAGCTGCGCAGCGCCACAGCACCAAAGAACGCCCCCATCAGCTTCGCCTCTCCGTAACAATTACAAACCAATATCTCCCTCCCAGTAATCACAGAGACGACAACTATCCCATACTCGGAAACTAATAAACTCAACCGAGGTCTCCTTAATCTCCGTCCCATTTAAATGAGCATTTTTTTATGAGCAAAACTTTTTTAAGAGAATACTCCCCTCGTCTCCTATATTAGTGTGCTTTGACTTTTTGCACGTATTTTAATGTGCCGAAAAATGGATGTTAAGATAATATTTGAGTCTCACTTGATATATTATATTATACACTATATTAAGTAGTATAATATAATATATCAAGTGAGACTTAAATATTATCTTAACATCTATTTTTCGACATATTGAAATGCGTGCAAAAAGTCAAAACACACTAATATGGGGACGGAGGGAGTATTAATTAAAGATTAAATATAGTACTTTCTTCCGTCTCAGTTTAATTGTCCCACTTTATTATTTTATATCTTACATATATTCAAAATATGAAATGATTGAACTGAGACAGAGGGAGTACTATTTAGTATTTTGATGCAATTCTTTTTAAAAGCTTGAGCATCAAATATCTATAAAGACATATTAATGATTGATCTTAAATAAAAGATTGTATCAAAACTTTTAATTTAGAATAAATTTTATAAAAATTGAAATATACAACCAAGTTATAATAATTTTTAAAGTTTAAATTATATTAGGAAACATGCATAAATGTGAGTAGATGGGGAATTGATGGATTAGATTAATAAATTAATTTAATTAATATAATAACTTTATGATTTTTACTTATTAAAAAAGAGCTCAAAATGAATGAGACGTCCCAATAGAAAAAATAGCTCGTCGTGATCGGGACGGAATAAATATTTATAATTTGTTTTATAACAATTTCTACCCCGATAATAGTACGCGTGATCTAATAATAGAAAAGCAATTGCAATGCTTTTTCCGTATAGTACCCAAAGTTAATACTACAAACTTGTACTTACAAATATAGAGTTGTCTATATAACATAAGTACAAATGGTAAAAATGCATTTTTAAAAATGTGGTCTCTTGGGATGATAAAATTGCGAGGTAGGAAAATGATTGAATTTTTGTCATGTACATGACCCTATTTTTAAAAAAATAAATTTATCAGACAAACACAAAATAAATGCCAAAATATTTTCATCTTTACCAAAAAAAAATTATTCAACATACAGGGAAAAAATTCAAAAATTATAAATAAAAAAAATAGTGGAAACTTCTTATTCTCTATTTTTTTTTATTTTTTATTTTTATATATCTCTGATTCTCTATATATTATAAACTTATATGTATGTGTGTAATTTAGGGATTGAAACTATAAATTAAAGGCTCATGTATCGAATTACGTAGAGAAAAACCAATAACTTTTGGCTACTTAATTATTAAAATTCATTTAGTCGAGTCACTCGATTGGTCAAAGGAACAATAATGAAAATACAATTATGTAGTCGAATAATTGGACTGTAGATTTCAAATTACTAGAATCTGGTAAAATAGAATCATTTAATTTCTTTTCATAAATAAGCTCTATACACACATCTATTAAGATTATGTTGGAAATTTGGTTTTTTGACCAAATAAATAATAATTAATATTTAATTTATTACGTAAATTAAATATTAGATTATTGTTCTACTCGTGGAGTAGATGAACGTGGTATATTTATATGCTCAAAACCGATTTCTGGTGAGTGAGATATAAATGTTCAAAGTTTGGTGGAGAATTACTTCATTAGTTAATGAAGTGTAAGTTATACCACATTGATTAAATATTAATGTGGTGTGCTGTTTAAAAGTGTTTAAACATGTGGGCTTAATAACAAGTGGGCCAAGTAAGTGGATAAGTGTGTGGTTGGGCTCTCGCGTGAGCACACACTCGATCCGGCCCCGCCGTCCGTGCCGGACGGCACGGACGGCTCCGGCTCCGGCTCCGGCTCCGGCTCGGGCTCGGGCTCGGGCCTCGGCCTCGGGTTCGGGTTCGGGTTTCGTGGCCGTGGACTTGGATCTTGGCAATTGGTCCTTTGGGTGGTCCTTTGGGCCTTTGGCTTGGGCTTGGGCTTGGGCTTGGGCCTTGTATACTATATTTTTTGGACCACAAAATATATAGTGTATTGGGCCATGTTTTGGGAGCCCAAACGTCTAGCCCATCTGTATGTGTGCGTGGCCCGATCCGTTGCAGCCCAAGAGAATCTTCCAGAATGGCTGTTACAATAGCATTCAACCCCACCATCTTCAACAGTCGGAAACCGACGGTAACAGCCAAGTAGTGGCTCGTAAATGCCATAATGGCATTTAAATCTCCCCATGGTGATCAGCCCTATAAATAGGAGGCATGGTTGCATTTCATAAACACACCAACGAAAACCATCTCTGCATTCTTTCATTCTCTCGAGCTCAGTTTCTTCGCCTCTTTTCAGTTCGCCGAAGCTTCTTAGTTTGCGGTGCTGTTACTAAGAAGACGAGAAGTCGTTTTATCTTTGGGGACGAAGCGCCAAATCTGTGAGCACTAGCCGGGGCGTAATTCGTCTTGCGGAAAGAGGGTTTCCTCGACTCGACTTCAAATTTCAATTTGTTCACTTGTAATCTTCGTTTTTCCTATTGTAATTGTACGCCCGGCAAGTTCTACATTTTACAACAATCGCAAGACGAATTATACTTGCCGTTCGAAGGAGTTTAGAAATTCAATCACCTATTCGAAGATGACAAGTGCTGCAGCTTCCACCGACTCATCCATTGAAGCTTCGACATTACCATCTACTATGTCGTCAACTGTTCCATCAACCATGTCAACGCCGTTGCCAACTTTCACTACTGCATCGGCAATGAACTTCAACACTGGCGGTTCAACCGGAGGCTCGACTATGCCTTCAAGTTCGTGGGTTTGGAGTAACCCGTTTTTGTCAAGCGGTGGTTCCGCTTCAAGCGGCACCGTGGGTTCCACTTTTAGTGGAACTGTTGGAGCGCCATTCATGGGCTCGACTGTGGGGGCGGCCTATGGGCCTAACCCAAGTGGCTCCCTTATGGGAGCAAACTCGGCACCAAGGGTGATGCCACCCGCCGAGAAGCCGCCGAAGTTTAGCGGAGCTGACTTCAAAAGGTGGCAACAAAAGATGTTGTTCTACTTGACAACATTGGGAGTGGCAAACTTCCTCACGGAAGATGAGCCGGCTGCGCCAAATGCCAATGAGGTGAACTTCCATGTTCGTGCCTTGTATGACAATTGGCGAAATGGAGACTATTTGTGCAAGAATTTCATTCTCAACGCTTTGGATGATAGCTTGTACAATGTGTACTCTGGTGTCAACACCTCCAAAGGAATTTGGGAGGCGTTAGACAAAAAGTACCGTAGCGATGACGCGGGTACAAAGAAGTTTGTTGTAGCCCGATACTTGGACTACAAGATGGTCGATTCTCGATCGATGATGGAGCAAGTACAAGAGTTTCAACTCATTGTGCATGACGTCCATGCTGAGGGGATGGTCCTTCCGGACGCGTTCGTGGTGGCGACCGTGATCGAGAAGCTACCCCCAAACTGGAAAGATTTCAAGAGCTACCTTAAGCACAAGCGAAAGGAGATGACTCTTGAAGACTTGATTGTGAAGCTACGCATCGAGTCTGATGTGCGCGATCAAGACAAACCGAAGGCACCGTCTGATGCCAAGGTGAACTTGATGGAGAAGGGCGGTCCCTCCAACAAGCGTGATCGCCCAAATGCCAAAGACAAAGGCAAGGCGAAGGGACCATCGAAGAAATTTGATGGTGATTGCTACAATTGTGGCAAACATGGGCATACTGCGAAGGAATGCAAGAAGCCCAAGAACAAGAAGAAGAAGAAACATGCTGCCAACGTCGCCGAGAAAGACGGCGAGTGGGTGAAAGAAGACTTTACGGCTGTGGTCACCGAGGAGGTCAACCAAGTCGAAAAGCCAGGAGGCTGGTTCATCGACACTGGCGCTACTGCGCACGTGTGTGCCGATAGGAACAAGTTTGTTACCTATCAAGCTGTTGAGGGGAGGAAGCTCAACATGGGGAACCAAGCTTCGTCCGTGGTTGTCGGAATTGGAGATGTGGTGCTAAAGCTTACATCCGGGAATTCTCTAACTTTGAAGAACGTGCTGCATGTTCCCGACATCCGAAAGAACTTGGTCTCAGGCTCTATTCTAGTTAATAAGGGGTTTAGACTAGTTTTTGAGTCTGACAAGTTTATTTTGTCAAAGAGTGGTACTTTTCTTGGAAAGGGTTACCTCTCTGATGGTCTCTTTAGGTTGAATGTATTGGCTATACGCCATGTACCAAAATCTATTGAGAGTAATGAGAATGCTACTACTTCCTCTTACATTGTTGAGTGCTCTAATTTATGGCATTGTAGATTAGGACATGTTAATCTAAATGCTATAAAACGATTAGTAAATTTAGATTTACTAAAGTTAAATGAAGTTAACACTCAAAACAAATGTGAAGTTTGTGTTGAGGCAAAAATGACAAAACCACCGTTTCATTCGGTTGAGAGGAGCACGAAACCCCTTGATTTAATTCACACCGATGTGTGTGATTTAAAGTATGTGCAAACTCGTGGTGGTAAGAAGTACTTTATCACGTTCATCGATGATTGCACGAGATATTGTTATCTTTATCTTTTAAGAGGTAAAGATGAGGCTATTGAAGCGTTCAAACACTTCAAGAATGAAGCCGAAAATCAACTAAGTAGTCGAATTAAGAGTGTTCGAAGTGACAGAGGTGGCGAATATGTCGCTCCGTTTGAGGAATTATGCAACGAAAGTGGTATAATTCATCAAACGACGGCTCCATACTCACCCCAATCAAATGGCGTTGTTGAACGTAAAAATCGAACTCTTAAGGAGATGATGAATGCTTTGTTGATTAGTTCAGGGTTGCCCCAAAACATGTGGGGGGAAGCTGTCTTGACAGCCAACTATATATTAAACAAGATTCCACTCAAAGGTAAAGATGTTACTCCTTATGAGTTATGGAAAGGTTGGAAACCGTCGTACAAATACCTTAAAGTGTGGGGGTGTTTGGCGAAGGTTGAAGTGCCTCTACCTAAACAAGTTACAATTGGCCCTAAAACGGTTGATTGTATCTTTATTGGGTATGCACATAACAGCAGCGCCTATCGCTTTGTTATCCACAAGTCGGAAGTACCCGACATGACTGTGGGTACAACGATCGAGTCAAGGAATGCAATATTCTTTGAACACATATATCCTTGTAAAGACAAGGGTAATGTAGAAACCAATTCTAGCAATAGAATTGAAGGTGAAACCACGAGTTCTAAATCCGAGGATGAAGAACCTAAGTCACGCAAACGACAAAGGTCTAATCCGGAAGATAGTGAACTGAGACGTGGTAGTAGAGTTCGGAAACCAAAGCAATTTGGTCCGGATTATGTAGTGTTCATGTTGGATCAAGAACCTACGACGATCAAAGAAGCTTTTTCTAGATCGGACAGTCCGCTTTGGAGAGAAGCGGTACAAAGTGAAATTGAGTCCATTAGGCAAAACCACACTTGGGTGTTGGTTGATTTGCCCGAAGGGTGTAAACCCTTGGGGTGCAAATGGATCCTTAAAAGGAAATACAAAGCCGATGGATCAATTGACAAGTACAAGGCCCGTTTGGTTGTCAAAGGGTTTAAGCAGAAAGAAGGGTACGATTATTTCGATACCTATGCTCCTGTAACAAGGATTACATCCATTCGGGTGCTTCTCGCAATTGCTGCATTGCACAATCTCGAGATACATCAAATGGATGTGAAAACTGCTTTCCTCTATGGAGATTTAGAGGAGGAAATCTATATGGAACAACCAGAAGGATTTGTAGAACTTGGTAAAGAGAAGAAGGTTTGCAAACTGGTTAAGTCCCTTTATGGATTGAAGCAAGCGCCACTTCAATGGCACTTGAAATTTGATAGTGTGATGCTATCAAATGGTTTTAAAATAAACGAATGTGACAAATGTGTTTACATTAAGAACACAAATAACGGATATGTTATTGTGTGTCTTTATGTAGATGACATGTTAATTATGGGTAGCAATATCCGTGTAATTAACGAAACGAAAAGCATGTTAAAGAGGAACTTTGACATGAAAGACTTGGGTTTAGCGGATGTTATTCTTGGTATGAAAATACTAAGGAAATCTGATGGGATTGTCTTGTCACAATCTCACTATGTTGAGAAAGTGCTCAAGAAGTTTAACGCTTTTGATAGCGTGCCCGCTAAAACTCCTATTGAACTTAATGTTCATTTGAGCAAGAATCGAGGTGAGTCTGTTGCTCAAGAAGACTATGCTCGAGTCATAGGGTGTTTAATGTATCTTACAAATTGCACTAGACCCGACATAGCATGTGCCGTTAACAAATTGAGTCGTTACACGAGCAATCCAAGCAAAGAGCATTGGAGAGCTCTTGTACGAGTTTTGAGATACTTGAAGTATACTCAAAGTCATGGGCTACATTTTTTGAGATACCCCCCGGTACTTGAAGGGTACTGTGATGCGAATTGGATTTCGGACACGAAAGATTCACTTTCTACAAGTGGGTACGTGTTTACTATTGGGGGTGGAGCTGTTACGTGGAGATCCACAAAACAGACGTGTATAGCCCGATCCACCATGGAGTCCGAATTCATAGCTTTAGATATAGCTGGTGAACAAGCCGAATGGCTAAGAAACTTTCTTGAGGACATACCATGTTGGGAGAAACCATTACCTCCGGTGATGATTCACTGTGATAGCCAAGCGGCTATTGGTAGGGCAAAAAGTGGTTTGTATAATGGTAAGTCTCGACATATTCGTCGACGACATAATACCGTGAGACATTTGATCACAATTGGGATTATCTCAGTCGACTATGTAAAGTCGTTGGATAATCTAGCGGATCCACTAACCAAAGGGTTAAACCGTGATCAAATGAATAAGTTGCTAGAGGGAATGGGAGTAAAATCCACAAATTAAGAACTATCATAGTGGTAACCCAACCATGATGATTGGAAATCCCAAGAACTTGGTTCAAAGGGAAAACTAAGCTATGAAAGTTCGTGTGAAAACACTCACATTTATCTATTCCTTAGAAAGCGTTTGAGTGTTGAAAGCTTGCCTAGTGGTGAGGTTAAGTCTATGACTTTTAATGATTCCTAAATACCTCGAGGAGGTTGAGTATGGCAAGATACTCGGTAAAGAATCACCTATGTAAGTGTGAAGTGAGGCCGCTTCGTTAAGATACACTTATGAATCCAAAGGGGTGTTCAAGGCCGAAATGGACACAAAACGTGAGAACGGATGAGGTTGAGGTGTATAAGCGTTAACATCGTTGTCTCGGTGCACGCCATGGAGGGATAGTTCAAAGCATTGCGCTACTATGCCGCCTGTGTACTCGATGGTGTTGACTATGGAAGGTTCAAAGCCATAAACTACCTATCCTAATACTTTTATACCTCATGAGGACTGAGCTCTTGCATTTGCATACATTTGCATATGGCTATCTCACTCATGTGGGGGATTGTTGGAAATTTGGTTTTTTGACCAAATAAATAATAATTAATATTTAATTTATTACGTAAATTAAATATTAGATTATTGTTCTACTCGTGGAGTAGATGAACGTGGTATATTTATATGCTCAAAACCGATTTCTGGTGAGTGAGATATAAATGTTCAAAGTTTGGTGGAGAATTACTTCATTAGTTAATGAAGTGTAAGTTATACCACATTGATTAAATATTAATGTGGTGTGCTGTTTAAAAGTGTTTAAACATGTGGGCTTAATAACAAGTGGGCCAAGTAAGTGGATAAGTGTGTGGTTGGGCTCTCGCGTGAGCACACACTCGATCCGGCCCCGCCGTCCGTGCCGGACGGCACGGACGGCTCCGGCTCCGGCTCCGGCTCCGGCTCGGGCTCGGGCTCGGGCCTCGGCCTCGGGTTCGGGTTCGGGTTTCGTGGCCGTGGACTTGGATCTTGGCAATTGGTCCTTTGGGTGGTCCTTTGGGCCTTTGGCTTGGGCTTGGGCTTGGGCTTGGGCCTTGTATACTATATTTTTTGGACCACAAAATATATAGTGTATTGGGCCATGTTTTGGGAGCCCAAACGTCTAGCCCATCTGTATGTGTGCGTGGCCCGATCCGTTGCAGCCCAAGAGAATCTTCCAGAATGGCTGTTACAATAGCATTCAACCCCACCATCTTCAACAGTCGGAAACCGACGGTAACAGCCAAGTAGTGGCTCGTAAATGCCATAATGGCATTTAAATCTCCCCATGGTGATCAGCCCTATAAATAGGAGGCATGGTTGCATTTCATAAACACACCAACGAAAACCATCTCTGCATTCTTTCATTCTCTCGAGCTCAGTTTCTTCGCCTCTTTTCAGTTCGCCGAAGCTTCTTAGTTTGCGGTGCTGTTACTAAGAAGACGAGAAGTCGTTTTATCTTTGGGGACGAAGCGCCAAATCTGTGAGCACTAGCCGGGGCGTAATTCGTCTTGCGGAAAGAGGGTTTCCTCGACTCGACTTCAAATTTCAATTTGTTCACTTGTAATCTTCGTTTTTCCTATTGTAATTGTACGCCCGGCAAGTTCTACATTTTACAACAGATTAAACTAGCCCCCCCACCAAATATTTAATTATGCAAAGCTTATCCATGTAAACGCTCCCAAAAATAATTAAAATTGTGGCGATATATAATTTTTTTTATCTTGAAATTGTACGATATAAACAAGCAAGATATATAGACGATAAAACACAGTTTAATTGATAAGACACTTCCCCTTCAATCAAAAAGTCGGGGGTTCGAGTCACCACAAGTGCATGCATGTGTAACTGCGTTGTATTGTATTAGAGAAAAGAAGGTTAAAGGGAAAAAAAAAACAAAAACAAACACAAAAACAAAAAAACAAGCAAAAGGCATATGTGTGAACTATAAATCAATACAAACAATTAGTAAACGAACGTTGTGCCTAAATAGTCTATCAACTATTTCATCACTTCAAAGTTCCCATTGATAATGAAGTTTATTTTAAAAGAACTCATTATTGGTAGAGTAATTAAGAGTTTGAGTCGATTTATAAAGAATCTTACTCATTACTACTATTTGTTTTATTTTTTTTCCTGAAAATTTTAGATCTCCATTTTTTAGTCTTCTGCTTCACAAAAGTCTTACGCGTATGGATTAAAGATAAAGAGAGGGGTCCCACTCGATTGAGGTTGATGCACTTTTTTTTGGATAATTTTACTCTTTTTTTTTTTTAAGATAATCAATAATGGTTCTTCATTTCCTTTCTTAAGGTGACTCGAACCCCCGACTTTTTGGTTGGAGGGAAAACGTCTTACCAACTGAGCTGCGCTTCGTTGTCTTTAAGATAATTTTACTTGTTCATTATAGATTTATAGTCAATAATTGTAATAGCTACCCATAAACAATCCTAATTTGAATTTAATTGCAGGAAATACATTTAATTATATGGAAGACACACGACAAGGTAGAAATAAAGAAGAAAAAAAAAATGGGCACGTGTTTTTATCGATGAATATCTATCGCAATTTATTTTTAGTTTCACATGCAAAATGCAGTTAGGGTTCGTTTGAACTTATATTCCCTATACATTATAAGCCATGAATCTCGTAGAGACTTTAGTAAATAGTAACCTATTGTTGAAAATAACACATGTTTGCTCCACACATATAGTAAATTTTAAATCATTACAACTACAATTAATACTAGCTTAATCATTAAAAACGTCCTCATATTTTAATTAAAAAATCGAATTTGCGCCGTTTTCTCACTCGATATATATATTAAGAACTGCAAAATCAAATATTTCGAATTAAGTGACTCTTGAGAAGAAAAACTTATGGATCAACAAAAGAAAATTAAAGGCTAATAAATAAGAGCTATATATAAAATTTATATGGTAAGATCTGATTATGAAATTTTATTTGACTCAGTAATTATGGCAACTGCTTTTTATTTTTAACTATTGGTGTTTCGAGTCATTGTATTGACTGTGACTTCAATGTGCGTGGAAATTTTTGCTCTCTACATTGACGTTTTACGAGCAGGTTTATTAAATAATTGCCATCAAAGTCAAGGACCTCAAATTCCAATTCAATCCAATATATTCTAGAAAGCCAAATATATACAAAATTTATGCTGAATTATCACTTTTACTTCAAATCTATCATGGAACTTTTATATTTGATTAAATATATATCACAATTATGCATATTTATCCCTGAACAAATTTTTTTTTTGCGTGCCATAAATCTAACTAAACCCGTTGCGAAGCTCATATAATTAAATAAATGGGTCATAAGTATTGTGCCGTGATCAAATAAATTTTTTTAACACAAAATATGTATCCGCAATGAAATATATTTAACTCATCTATTAATTGATTGTATGAAGTTTCTAACAAGTAACAAGTCTAATTAGTTCCTTTCTGATGGAGCAAAAAAAAAGTCTTATAAATTAGACTTTTTTTCAGGTTCCTTTCCAGGTTCGATCCCTGGAGGGAACGAATTCTAGGAGAAGTAATTCTGGGAGTCTGGGAGATGTACTAACCGCTAACTACTAACTTTGCCCGATCAAAAAAGAAAAAGAAAAAGTTATATAACATAATAAATTTTATTTGTTCGAGAATATATCTTATTAATTGATCGGATATGGCCCAGTTCCTAGGCCCAAAGTATCAGGCCAAATATAATTAGGCCCCGACAGTTAAGCTCGGCCCAGGCAGCTCGGCCCAATTGAAGATAAGAGACTCCATCACCAAGGCAGTCAAGACTTCTACATCGACTACAACTCAAGCTCTAAGAGAGAAATATAAGCTCGGTGTTTATCCATAAAGGAGGAGATTAAGCCAAAGAGTCAAATAGAAGAAGAATTCGTATTATAGTCAAACTCCATGTAATTAATCTATAAATAGGGGCTTAGAATAGATTGAGAGAGGAGAACAATCTTTGTAAGCAATACACGCATACTAGTAATAACATCCATACTCTCTTTTGCTCCGTGGACGTAGATCTATTCCGGTAGATCGAACCATGTAAATCCTTTGTGTCCTTTTATTTTCGTGTTCATTAATTTTTTGTCTACGTGCATTAATTATCTTACGAAAACAAGATCGATCACTGGCGCCGACATTCGTAACAGTTTGGTGTATGGAACCGAAGCAGTGATCCTGGTAGAAATAGGCCTGCCGAGCCCCCGTACTATCAACTTTTCAGCCGAAGAAAATGAAGAAGGTCTCCGAACTAATCTGGATTTGTTAGAGGAGAAGCGAGAGCTCGTCTACATAAGGGAAGCCAAGTACAAGCAGCAAGTAGCTCAGTACTACAACCAGAGAGTCAAGTACCAGCAATTCCAAGTAGGCGACCTCGTTCTTCGAAATAACGAAGCCAGCAAGGCTGCAAGGCTCGGCAAGCTAGAAGCCACATGGGAAGGACCTTACCGAGTTGAAGAAGTCCTCAGCAAAGGGTCGTATAAGCTCGCCCACTTATCCGGTGAGCTAATACCCCGTACATGGCACATTACTCATTTAAAGAGATATTTTGCATAAGTGGCTGAGAGTAATGTTTAAGTCCATTTAGTTCGTCTAGGTTACGAGTCAGGTCGTTTTGTGATTTTTGTTCTTCTTCGAACTTCAGTTTTTCTATTAATAAAGTCTTTATTTTTTCCTTTCATTTGTTTGGTCTTGCATACTTCATTTTGCATTTATAAATATTACGACTCCACTTATGCATATTATCTCGCCCTTTTACTCTAAAAACCCTGACGAGGGTAACTTAATATCCTTTCAAGGATAAATAAACTCCATAACCGGAGTAGTATCCAAACGCGCATAAGGGGACCACCCCTATCGATAAACTTGACAAATAAGGAACCTTAAAACCCTAACCTCGTCTTATGACGAGAACGGGTTACTTAAAACCTACGGGTTATCTAAAGCCAAAACCTCGTCCTAAGACGAGGTCGAGCTATCTAAAACCTCATCTTATGACGAGGTCGAGCTATCTAAAGCCAAAACCTCGTCCTATGACGAGGTCGAGCTATCTAAAGTCTAAACCTCGTCCTAAGACGAGTCGAGGTCGAGCTATCTAAAGCTTAAACCTCGTCATAACCTCGTCTTATGACGAGGTCGAGCTATCTAAAGCCAAAACCTCGTCCTAAGACGAGGTCGAGCTATCTAAAGCCAAAACCTCATCCTATGACAAGGTCGAGCTATCTAAAGCCAAAACCTCGTCTTATGACGAGGTCAAGCTATCTAAAGCCAATCTTCGTCTTATAGCGAGGACAAACTACCTAAAGCTTACCTTCGTTTAAAACAAGGAAAACTACCTTAGTTAAAAATGAGGATGAAAAGCTTGAATACCAGTACATAAATTTCCATTTTATTTCATAAAAAGGAAAAAATACGATTACATCAAGAAGACTAAGAGCCCGGAGGCTTAGGCTTGCTAAAGCTGAGCTAATCTCTAGCAAAATCTCTACTAGTGTTCAGATTCAGGATGTTATCTATATTAATTCTACCTCCGCCTCTACTTCGTCTAGCAGCTCCCCTACCTCGGCCACCCTGACTTCGGGTATTTTGGCTCGATTGACCTCGGCCTTGTCCAGACGCCAACTGCCATTCTCGATCATAAAATTCCTTAGAATTGCGCTTGACAATCCTAGAATCAGGATTTGCCGAACTTGAAGGTCCATCTTCCAAGAACTCCCTAGAAGTACGGTCAAGAAGCCCCAGGTTTGGACCAGGGTTGGCTGAAGCAGAAGACCAAGCTTCGGACAAGATACGACGCTCCAATTTTGGGTGACGAGCCAAAACTATCTTATACGGCTCGCCACTCGCATAAGTTCGTTCACTTGATCCCGAAGCTCCCAGGAGTCATCTCCGTATTGCTCCCTGTAGCTTCGGCACCGAGCCTTGAGCTCCTGACTTTGTTATTGGTCTCGGAAATAGTAGACCCCTTAGCTCGGTGAATTATAGCCTCGTACTCAGTATACTCCTGAGAAATTACTTCGGCCTTCTTGGCTTCATCCTCCGCAATCTCCAACTTCTCTTCGAGCTCCAGAAACTGAGCCTGTAGCTCGTCATATTTGACCTTAGCAGCAGTAAGCTTGACATCGGCCTCATTTTGAACATGCCCGGCCCGGCCTTTCCAGTGTAAGACTTCAGCCTCTTTCACCTCAAGACCCTGAGTCAGTTGGGATATTTGGACAACCAACGGAGATGCATCAAAAAGTTAGGGAGAAGAAGACTACAAAAGGCAAATGAAAGAAATTTCAATTAAACTTGGAATTTCATTAAAGCCACTTCGGCAAAAAGACAACGCCATCCTAGTGATGACGTAGTACAAGAGTCTAAAAAAAAAAAAATCACTTGAAAATGATCAACTGACCCTTTCAAGGTCTTCTCCTTCTCGGCGGAGTCCCTCCTGACCAGCGCCGGCCTCCTCCTCGGCCTCGGCATCTTCCTGCCTGCCATCGGAAGTTTCCACCTCCGGTTCGTTCACCGGTTGTTCAGCCTCGGCGGTCAGACTGGCGATAACCCCCTCCAGCATCGTGTCTTTGTCATAGGGGCAGTTCCGGATGGCCTACGCAGAAAGCACGGTGGTTCGTGAGGCCAGCTTACCCACTACAGGGAAAGTCGTATACTCCATCAGTGTTTCCGCATAAGAGCGGAACATCGATCCTTCTGGTGCCACCTCGTACCCATACTTCACTTTGTCAAGATCTGGGTAGTCCTCGGCTATGGTATCTAGGACGCCGGACACAACAGAACCGTTCACAAGGGCAGCCAGCTCGCCGACGAGCTTCGAGAACTGCCCAGAACGGAAGATCTGCTCCGCGAAAGTACGGAGCACGGCCCCCTGCGAGGCGGCCACTTCGGCATGCACAGCCGCCGCCTTCCTTTTTTCTGAGGCAATCTCGGTTTTCAACATGGCCACTTCGGTCTTCGCCGCTTTGGCCGCGGCCAGTGCTGCGGCCTCCTGATCGGCTGCCTCATTCGCCCTTAGTTCGGCAGTGGCAACCTTGGCCGCCAAATCTTCCTTGGCTAGCTCAGAATTCCCGAACTAACTTCTGGTACTTAGCGACTCCGTTAGACATGAAGTTCACCAAGCTCGTTAGCTCGGTAATAGCCAGTTCGGCCTCCTGTAATAACACTGGTCAGAATCAAAATTAATCGAGTACGAGTACATCACTAGAATCGAAGTGGAACCAATTACCTCGGGGAAGAATTTTTCGCGAACTGACAATGGGCCAGAGGACTGGTTGATTGTAACGACACCAACCTCCTTCACGGCCGGTGCAATTGCCACTCGGGCCTCTTTTGGCTGGCGCACTATCGTACGAGGTGGCGGAGAGCTCACACGAGGAGAGCCCATCTGGGAGCTCACTGACCCGGAGCCCGTCAACTCCAAAGTCCTCTCAGAAGAGGCTCCGGACGTCGTCTCCTCCGCAACAGCAGCAGACCTCGGCCTCTTCTTGGATTTAAGGCCGGTCTCAAAATTCACTGCAAAGGAAATTAAAAGTCGGAATACATAGAAGGAACACGAGGACACGAAGTCATGCAAGATAAGCCAAAGCCTCACCCGGATCCTTCATAGAAATTGGATCATACGGGCTCAGTTCGTATTTGGCGAGCTCGGCTTCACTATATCTTTCAGTAACAAGGTCGAGCTCGTTCAAAGTTGATTCTAGATCACCGAACCTCTCTTCGGTGCTTTGATCTCCTAGTTTGTCCGTTTTCCAAATGAACTTCGACACGTCAAAGCGGCAGAAGAAATATTTACTTTGCCAGTTCGAATTCTTAGACTTCGTCTGGATTCTAAAATTAAAGTTAGGGGAAAGGTAGAACCAACCCGAACTAGGCTTGAAACGAAAAAACCTAAGGATCAAACCTAAGGTTAAAGAGTGACCTTGATGTCTGGCCTTGATACCTAGACCGATGAGCTGTTTAAACGAGTTCGGCATAACTTGCCCAAGGTCCATGCCGAACTTCCGTAATAGCTCGTCAAACACCAGAATGAAGGGAAAATGAAGACCGCAACCTAAGCAGTCCTCGTACACAGTAACAAAAACCCCCGGAGGTGAACAAGCCCTATCCTCCGGGCCTGGCACTACGAGGAGAACGGAACGAGGAAACAGATATTTCCTTACAATATCCCTAACCATGGAGGCATTCAGAGTTGAGGGATATGCAAGCACATTGCCGAACTCCCTATCTATGGGTGAATAAGAAGCCCTATGGACACTAGGGACATCAGAATCAATCGTAAAACAATTAACATCTACAAAAGGCGATGGAAAAGATGCCGCCGTCGGCGAATCCAACGGAGAGACAGACACTTCTAGGGTTTCGCTATCGCTATTATTCACTCTAGAAGAAGAGGCCATGGTAAAAAAATAATAATAACTTACTTGTGGCTGTAGATTGGGGATAAAACTTCTACGACGACTTGGACGATATCGGCGAACGACGAGAAAATATACACATCAGCAGAAATAGCGGTAGACGAATTCCAGAAGAATATTCGAATTTGGGGAAAGTGATGAAAATGGCGTATTGAAGAAGTTTTATAACTTCCACCTTTTCACATTCGGCACGTCCAATCACGCCTCACTTCATCGGGAGTCCAACCGGTACATTAATTAAAGTAACTGACACTCCATGTTCGACTTCGGCAAGACTATAGACCTTGACTTCATCGAATTTATCTTTCGACGGGGTAAGCTACTTCAAGCCGACCTCGTCTTAACGAGGCGGTACGCGATTGACTTCGTCAATTCTATTTTTGACGGGGCAACGCATTTCAAACTGACCTTGTCTTAACGAGGCAGTACGTGATTGACTTCGTCAATTCTACTTTTGACGGGGCAACGCACTTTATCTGACCTTGTCGTAATAAGGCGGTACGCGATGGACTTTGTCAATTCTATTTTTTACGGGGCAACACACTTCAAACTGACTTTGTCTTAACGAGGTGGTACGTGAATGACTTCGTCAATTTTATTTTTGACGGGGCAACACACTTCAGACTAACCTCGTCTTAACGAGGCAGTACGAACTCGACTTCGTCGAATTTATTTTTTGACGGTGCAAGTTACTTCTAACCAACCTCGTCTTAAAGAGGCCGTATGCGACGAGCTTCGTCAATTCTACTTTTGACGAGGCAACGCAATTTACACCACTCCTACCTCAACTATTTTCCCTAAATCATACCCTCGCTTCTACGTCTTTTTTAGGGGGGGGGGGTGTGATAGGATATGGCCCAGCTCCTAGGCCCAAAGCATCAGACCCAATATAATTGGGCCCCGACAGTTAAGCTCGGCCCAATTGAAGATAAGAGACTCCATCACCAAGGCAGTCAAGACTTCTACATCGACTACAACTCAAGCTCTAAGAGAGATATAAAAGCTCAGTGTTTATTCATAAAGGAGGAGATCAAGCCAAAGAGTCCAAATAGGAGAAAAATTCGTACTATAGTCGAACTCCATGTAATTAATCTATAAATAGGGGTTTAGAATAGATTGAAAGGGGAGAACAATCTTTGTAAGCAATACACGCATACTAGCAATAACATCCATACTCTCTTTTGCTCCGTGGACGTAGATCTATTCCGGTAGATCGAACCACGTAAATCCTTCGTGTCCTTTTATTTTTATGTTAATTAATTCATTGTCTACGTGCATTAATTACCTTACGAAAACAAGATCGATCATTAATCTTATATAGTTTAGGATAATATAAATCTAATTAAATATGAATATTCTAGGTAGATTTAAAATAAAGATGATAATTTGGGATACATCTAGATGGTATGTATTCATGAATTATCCAAATTGTTATGTATATTAAGATAATGATCTTTGTTTTTTTATTTATTTTTTCTTGCACTCTTTCGTGCATGGTGGATAAATTTGTACTTACAAAAAGTAATCCAAATTGTCGGCGGGGCGAATAATTTATGAAAGTAGTAATTATAAAATGTTTAAATCCAATAAAAATTGTCAAAAGACCGGCCCTAACCACCTTAATTAACATAAGCCTCATTAATAAACATTAGGGATTTGGAATCACATATCTTGACTTGAATTCACTCTCTCAATTTTACAAACTTAATTCTCTTATTGAATCTAAAAAAATTCTACCCCTCCCTATTTCTAGAGAGGAGCATAATCTTTTTTTTTTAAGATTTAATAAGAAATTAAGTGTGTGGATTTTTTTTATGGTGTTTTAAAGTGATGTGGAAAAAAAAAAAATCAACTTCATTTATCCGACGAGTCGATTCAGCTTTTGGGCTGCCGGAACAAAAGATGAGCCATTTTTAAAAAATATGTTGAAAGTTCAGGACATTTTCAAAAAAATTAGAAGTTGTGGTCATTAATCAAAAACTATATTGAAGTTCATGACATTTTTGAAAAAAGTTGAAATAATTGTTGAAAGTTTGGGCCATCAAGTATGACCCAACAAAAAATGATAAATTATTCATCCATGTCTCAATTTTCGGCTTGTTAACCGGTGTTTTTCATCGTAAAAAGTTAGGTTCCGAAACACAATCATAAAATAGCAAAATTCATACCATTACCAAAATTCAAAAGAATTTCTTATGGGGAGGAAAAGAAAATAGCAATAAAATTACTTGGGTAAAATGAGATAACATTTGTAGGACTGAGGGTGAAGGGGGGCTAGGGGTGAGAGATTTGAGGGTGTTTAATTTATCTCTTTTGTGTAAATGGGTGTAGATCGAGGTGGATGCAAGGGGTAACTCATTATGGGTAAAAGTTCTCAAGTCTAGGTATGGGTCGTTTGGTTTTGGTGAGAGGGCGAGGTGTAGGGAAAGTGTGTACTCATTGTGGTGGAGAGATTTGTGTAATATTTGGAAAAGGAACTGAGGGTAGCTGGGTAGGATTTTTCGTGAAAATTTAACTTTGTGTTGGAGGTGGGTAATTTGGTGTATTTTTGGGAAGATCCTTGGGTTGAGGGGGGTTGATTTTGAGGGACAAATTTTACAACCTGTTCAAATTGTCTATGCAAAAGAATTGTAAAGTGCAGGATATGTGAATTCGAAGGGATAATTCTTGGGTTTGGGAATTTAAGTGGAAGAATATTTTTAATCCTGTTGAAATGAATGAATTTTTGGAGTTGTGGTGTTGTCTTCACAGGTATAAAATGGATAACATGGCCTCTAACTATTTTCTTGGAGGTGCTCTAATGATGGAATTTTCTCAACAAGATCTATGTACAACGCACTCTCTAAGGAAATTTTTGTGGAGGAGACAATGGATACGGTGGTGCTAAAATTGTGGTGCAAAGGTGTCCCAAATAAGGTATCTTATTTCCTTTGGAAGACTTTTCGGAATAAAATCCCTACAAGAGATAACTTGGTTAAGAGGCGGGTTGCTCTTGATGATCTTGATAAATTTTGCACCCTTTGCTCTTACCATGTGTAGGACATTGATCACCTATTTTGCTCTTGTAAGTTTTCTTATGTTATTTGGCAAAAATGTCTTGATTGGCTTGAGGTTCAAGGGGTTGGTTCGAACAATCTAAGGAATCATTTTGTCCAATTTGCTGGGCTTTACAAAGGAAAGACGAAGACGAAGCTCTTGATCATTATTTGACAATGCATTTGTTGGAGCATTTGGAAGGCTAGAAATGTTTTATTTTTGAAGGGGTTACTCCGGATGTGAACTATGTCGTGAATGGAATCAAATTTCGATCGTGGAAGTGGATTCGATCGTTGTTCTCTTATTGTGTTGGAGTGTCTTTTCATGATTGGTGCTCAAGTCAGTTGTTGTATTCTCCGTCTTCTCTCAAATGTTGGTTTGGTGTGTTTATTAGTATATTGTTAGACTTTGTAAGGGATTCGAGTACTCCTTGCACTTGTTGTGTTAATATTTACTTTTACCTTAAAAAAAAAAAAACTCAAATTCTCAATATTATAGTGACAAAAATATATAAAAAAAATAGTCACGTACCAAAATAAATACGGCCGGTTGGGTCGGGTCGGGTCGTTTTCGGTAGTTCACCCATATCCGTAAGGTTTTCTAATCAATGCATATATTATTTTTTCTATAATTTCGAAAGGAAAAAGGAAAAGAAAAAATCAGCCATCAAAATTACTGGGCCCATACAACGAATTGGGCCTAAGCCCACACAACTTACCTTCGGACCTAATTAATCGCGCCTATACATACAAGACAAAGCTCAGACGGCATTTACAAACAGAGAAAGCTTTGCTTTAACGCAAGGGCGAGGGCAATATCGTGATTGTCTCCAAAATTTTCCGGCTTCCGAAATTGCTTTTTTCCCACCCAAAAGCAACCGCCAAAATTCCAATCCAGATTCAAAAACCCTTCAACAAAACGCAATAAATTTCCTCTCTCATCACTGTTACGCTCCCCCAATTATACAGCTTCAACTTTATCTTTCCGGCACCTCCTCTTCTACGTTTCCGCTCCTTGCTGTTCTTCTATAATTTCTAAGGTACTGATATATCGTTTCTGGATTTAGTCGTTTTTATTTTTTGTTTTTTTTTTTATTTTTTGTTTTTATCGTTTATCTTTCAGTGAGGTTTGATATAATTAGTGCTTGAGGTTTGTTGATTGCTTGTTAGTATATGAATAGCAGATTTATGACCTAGATTGACCAGATCTGGTGTAGAACTCGAGATATATCTAGGTTTATGTTAATTTTCTTCTTAATTCATCTAAAGATTTGCGAGGATTCAGATGTAGATAAGGAACTTGAAAAAAAAAACATGCGGTATATTTTTTTTCTACAATTGAAAAGTTTAAGTTGATGGTAGAAATTGGGAAAGGGGTTTATGTAAATTTGGTTTAAATATTTGATGTTTTGAGGTTAAGTTTGAAAACAGAGAGGACTAATTATAACTGACTTATTGTATGTGCTGTTTATTCATAAAGTATTGAGATTTGTTTCTCGGTGTTAAGGCTAGATGAATATTTGGAGTTTGGTACGGTGAATCTTCAGTAATTTACAGGAAAAATTGCCCCATTGTTGTTGTTGGGAACTGTATCTGTACTTGGATAGTTCCGTGCTTAGCTGAATTGTTTTCCTTTCTGAAAATAGTGCTGAAGCTAAATTGAGAGCAGAATGGCTGGGAAAGGAGGAAAGGGGCTCGTGGCAGGGAAGACAATGGCTGCTGCTGCAGCTAACAAGGAGAAAGACAAGAAGAGACCTGTTTCCCGCTCAGCTCGTGCTGGCCTGCAGGTATAATCTTCTCTTATCGGCTGAGAAATTGAGTATAATTTGTTCTCTTTAATTCTTCTGGTTAATCTTGCAACTATAAGTGCATCAAGAAAGGGTCCAATGTGGACATGTGCTGGAAATTAACTACGAGTAAATTATGTTATGTTTGTGGAGCTTTGACTACTAGACAATAGACATGCTCGCATCCTCAAATGCTCTGTGCATGCTGTTTCTTGTAAGGTCTGTGTGAAGTGTAAGGGTTTGGTTGCTTGTAAGGCTCTTTGTCTTAGTTTGAACACTCATCTTCTGCTGCTCATATTCCTTAAACCCTGTTTCAAAAGATCTCGGTGTTGTGAATTTTCATAAAGTCCCACTTCCATGTAGAATACTATTCATCAACTATAGATTTTCTTGTTTGCTAATTATAGTTGCAGAGAAGAGTTAGTCTCTTTGATGGTGTGACCCTTGCTGTTCATGTGACTATTGGTTGTGGAAGAGTTCTTCCGTAGAAAAGTTTTGATTTTGGCGATACTGTTTTATCTATTATGGGATGAAACTTAAATTCCAGTTATGGGCTAGTAAATCCTTATCTATTGGTTGCTTACAGTTTCCTGTGGGAAGAATTCATCGCCACCTCAAGTCGAGAACCAATGCCAATGGAAGAGTTGGAGCCACAGCGGCTGTCTACTCTGCTGCAATTCTCGAGTATTTGACTGCTGAAGTGCTGGAGTTGGCTGGAAACGCTAGCAAAGATCTTAAAGTGAAGAGGATAACACCAAGGCACTTGCAGCTTGCAATCCGTGGAGATGAGGAGCTCGACACCCTCATCAAAGGAACCATAGCCGGTGGCGGTGTGATTCCTCATATCCACAAGTCCCTCATCAACAAAACCACCAAGGAATGAAACCACTCTCCCCAAATCTTAGCCTCTATTTAATTGATCCACAGTGTTATTCTATGTGTTTGCGACATTGCTTCTGTTTAAATTTTAGGTTTGTATGCTAGGAATTAGGTTGCAGGGTTTAGTGAAGAAGAACAATCTGAACTGTTTAGACCGTTCTATCATTTGATGTAGTTGGTTTCTAACGTTGAGTTTGATGAAATATTTGTGCTTTTAGGTTTTGTACTTTGCATTTGGAGTATATTATTTTCATGAACTGCTTGTGAAGTTTGTGCTTTTTTTTTTTGGGTAGTTACAATAATCATGAAATAGGTTTCGGACAAGATGCAAGGTGTTAAACATTGAAACCATCGAATTCATTGGGTAATGGTTTTGTTAAATACTGTACCAAATTGTATGGTTGTTACGTATAGGGAAATATAGTTTCGATATTTTCATAGATTCTCGCAGTTTCAGTTTTATTAAGGCTAATCGGGAAAGCTACTTCAATCTAAATTTACAGCTACTTTGGAATTCAATAATATTTTACAGTTTTATTATGTTGGGTATACCTTCTTTCTTTCTTTCTTTCTTTTCTTTCTTTTGTTTTTTTTTTTTTTTTTTGGAGGAGGAAAGAAGTTTATTAAGCAAAAGGAAGAAAGGTACCAGTACAGACTACAAAATGCTCCAGTGGACCGTAATGAATTAAAGATCTTGTTAAATACTATGACCGTAAAGTGCTTAAAGTAAAATAATAAAATGTAATTCATTGAATTAGGATAGCATCATGAAATAAAATTTAAAAAAATAAAAATGAACAAACGAGATGACGTAACATGTTAAATATATATAGTGTGATGCCTTGCAATGTAACTATTGACTGATAATGACATTTGGAATAATTCCACAAATATATTTCTAACTGGAACTATATATATCTCACAAGACTTTAGTGATACAATTTATGTAGTGTTTCTTGTTGCATTAAACCTATGGAAGCCGGATATCCACTCTTCTGGCTTTTGTAAACTAATTTCCAGATCCGTCTTGTATTGATGTATTTAAGGGCTAGTCTAGTAAATTTTAACATATTTGTGGTATTATATCAATAATGAAAAGGAAAAATTACCTCAAAATATACAACGCTTTCGTCAAATTCGAATTTTGCACACGAGCTTTAAAATCTGCTTATAAAAATACATAATCTTTCAATTGCTTTTGATTTTGCACACGAGATCGATTTTTTCCTAATTTCACGAGGTTTTGTGCTAATATAGAAGTTTGAAGTTGGGTATGTCAAAGATTATGTCATTTATATATGTGAGAATATTAGAATCTCAATAGATTGACAAATCAGACTTCCACATCAGCACAAAATCTCATGACATTAAGAAAAAATTGACATGATATGCAAAATCAGAAACAATTGAAATGTTATGTGTTTATAGGCAAATTTAAAAGCTCGTGTGTAAATCCAAAATTTGATGAAAGGTTATGTATTTAGGGGTAATAATCACTTATGAGAAAGTGCCAAAAACAATGGAAGTTAATGTAGGAAGACGAAAAAGAGCATCTTTTGCAAGTAGTGTGGTGTGTGCAAAGCTAAGCAAATCGTCACTGCCGAAGTGATTAGAATAAGAAGAAAATAAATAAAAGTTTTTTTTTTTAATAAATAAAAAGGGAAATTAATAATAAGATTATAATTAAGATCAACAGCAGTAAGAGTGGAGATTCCAAATCATCGGCGGCATAAAATACCATCTCATTTGTTTTTGTTCTTTTCTATCATCGATCGATATATTTCTACATATACATATACATATCATCTCATCTCATCTCATCTCTCCTTCTCTCTCTCTCATGGAAGCAACGTGGGTGGTGGTGCAGCCATGCCGGAGCCTCTTTCTGCCGCCGCGATTCAACCGGCGAATCAGCAGCATGCACAACCCTAGGCGATCACGATCAAATTATTCAATAATTCGATCAGCAGTGATAGATAAGAACATGGATGCTGCAGCAGCAGCAGCAAGTTCTGATGAATCAAAAGCCTCGTACAACGATAGCTGGTTCGATCGTCTCGCCATTAATCATCTCTCCAACAGCTTACAATCCGCAGCAGGTTTCCTCTCTCTCTTCTTTCTCTCTTCCCCAACTGATGATCGAAGTAAGTAGGAATTTGGAAAATGGTAGGGATGAGAAGCAGCAAGGATGGATACGAAGGTTTGGTGGAAGCAGCAACAATGGCGTCTCGGAAATTCAATCCGAGTCGACAGAGAGAAGTTGTGATTCAAACGCTAGAGACGGCGTTTCCCGCACCTATTCTGTTTTTGGCAAGTCCCCATCCTCTCTCCTCTTTCCATTTTTAACAACTTTCTTCATCAATATTCTACTACTACACTTACTATTCTAATCTTCAATTCCTTTCTTATTATTAAATTGTTTCATTAATCAAGTAGCACTAATTCAAGAATTTCAAATTGCAATTATTGCAATCATATATATTTTGATGAGTTTGCAATGTTATACTATAAATTTAAAAATAAGTTAGTTGGAAACAGATAAGGAAAGTGCTGCGGCCATCAAAATTTGCAAGAGAATATTTTGCCGCCTTCACAACTATCTTCTTCGCATGGCTTGTTGGTCCTTGCCAGGTATGTATATGTATATATTCATAATTTTTTTTTGTTATAATATAGTATATCGTATTTTTAAAAAATAGGCAAATTAATGCATGTCATCACAACTTTATTTACTATCAAAACGTTGATTAATTACAGGTGAAAGAGTCGTTGTATGAAGGGAGAGGAGAGAAAAATGTTGTGTATGTACCAAAATGCAGGTAATTTTGCACTAATTAATTCATCTTATAATTAATTACAAGGACCAAATCTAATTATTATTATTATTTTTTTGAAAAAAAAAAATGGAGGTTTCTGGAGGAGACAAATTGTGTAGGGATGTGCACTAATCTTTGCAAGATGCCATCTCAATCGTTCATTAAGGACTCCCTTGGTATCTCCATTACTATGGTCCCCAGTGAGCAAATCTCTCTCTCTCTCTCTCTCAAACTTAATTCACATATAATTATTAGATATATATAGTTGGTTGATTTAGAAGACAGGCTTCACTGCAATTTGTAGGGTTATTTTTGATTATTTTTTGATTTGCAACTTGAAATTCATTTTATTTTTTAAAAGATCTGAATTTTTCAAATCTTTTGACTTATGACCTGAACATTATTTCTTAAATGATCTAAACTTTCTAACATTTTTAATAAATGGCCACGTCACTTAAATGACTCAGCTCACATTAAAAATAAGTTGCGATATTCGAAACGACAATGGTGAAGTGGAGCATAAAATCTCGATTCATTTCGACGGCAAATTAAGTCATCTATCGAAATTTGGAATGCTAGTCATAAATTGAATTTTTTTGAAAAGTGAAGTTCGTAGCACAAATCAAATGTTTTAAAAGTTTTGACCTTTAAAAAGAAAATAAAATTACTTTCATATCACAAATCAAAAAATAAAATGTTGAAAGCTCAGATCATAACATAAACCATGAATAACCCTAATTTGTAAGCTTGGGAGATGATGAAACTAAATGGAGGACCCCATTAATATTATAGACCCACAATATACATACATATCTCTCTATATATAGTTAATATATAGCCTGCAAGTTGAATGCTCCACTCTCTTATGTAATACTACTACATGTGACTTGCGTATCCATTAATTAATATAATGTACAAGTATCCTATCTTCAAAGGGAGCCAATTCAAGTTTTCGATAATGATGAGAAATTAGATTAACGGTCAAAACTCAATTGTAGTCTAGTAAGAATTAATGAAAAACTGATAATAATAATAATAATAAAAGAAAAAATCTTAGAAAATAGCTAGTATTGTTTTTGGTGCAAAGCATTGTTATTAATAATAAAGTGTCAAAATAGGCCGGTGGGCCCATATACAAAACCGGCCGATTCAAATTTATTCTCTTGGGCCAACGGGCTCGGGCCAGCTCAAGCTAAATTTGAATAATCATTAAAAAAAAATTAAGAAATACTACCTCTATCTCATTTAATTAGGGATATTTGACTTTTGTCTATTTCGGCACGCATTTTCACCGAAATTTAATACGAGTTTTAAAATATAATTTTGAAATACTTTTACTTTTACGGGATACTATGGGTGTCGTAAAAGTAAAAGTATTTCAAAATTATATTTTAAAACCCGTACTAGATTTTGGTGGAAATACGTGCCGAAAAAATCATTATTCAAATGTCCCTAATTAAATGAGATGGATGTAGTACTTACTACTAAAAAGATTTTTGATATATTTGCAGATTTTGAAGATCTGAGCTGTGAAATGATATTTGGGGAGGAACCTCCTCCACAATCCTTGGATCCAGCATTCTCTCAGCCGTGCTTCAAGCAGTGTATGTAATGTATATACATGCATGTGATTTTACTGTTTTAACCCCACCTTTATTATCATTAATTAATATCCTCACATTATTATTATAATAATAATTATTATTATTATTAATGCAGGCAAGGTCATCCAAAGACACCACGACAACTGCGCAAGCTAATACGGCTGTTTCTAAAAAACTCTTAAAAATTAAAAGATGAAGTAAATTTATTACTTATATTGCTGTAAGACTTTCTTCGTTTCTACAAAAATACGAAATTACCCCTCTACCCATCACTTGTGGCAATCTACAGTGGATGCATGTGATTCGAAGGAGTCGTGAGTGGAAGGATTCTCTCGACTAGTACGATGAAAAATTAAAATTACTGGAAGCAAGATTTTTTTTTTTTTTTTTTTAAATATTTTATCTGCATGTGGATTGGCCAAAAATGGATATTTACCCAAAGGTTAATTTCTTTGGTAAAAAATGATGGAGCATAAGACTAAAATTAACACGTAACGACGTTATTTGGCCTAATGGCAAACCCTTTTACCTCATAAAGCAATTTGAGTCAACATAGTTTGTTGGGTTTAAAGGAAGCAAAAGCGGGGACCATAATCCACTCGAATATTACATTAATTTTTGTGCTTTCTTTGCTGTCTTCATGAGATTAAAACCATGTTTAAGTGTCCTAGTTGCTATTTTTATTATTTATTTTTGTAATTTTATCCCTATAATTAATATTATATATAAGATGGTGTGCAGAAAAAGAGAATAATAAATAAGATTAAAAAATGAATTTACATATTTTCTTATTATTTATAATTTGTTGACCGAGAAGATTTTAAAACAAAAAACGGAAGGAGTATATAACATACATTCTAAGATGATTCAAACCCCAATTCTTGCCTTGTGATGCATTGGTGACACCATTTTGTATAGATGAGATTAAAAATAACTGTTAAAGATGTAAAAACAGAGATTTAAATCCTCTATTGCATCTTGATGTTATATATCTTATTGCATGGTACGAAGTTCAATACATGTTAAAAATATTTCCTAAGTCATCATTTCTGTTTATGAAATTCTTTAATCATTGCTGGTCTAGAATATATTTTTAACACATGTCAAGTATCCAGGGATGGAATAAGAGACGTAATACCGAATTGCACTAGAAGATCCGAATTGCAATAGGAGAAGAAAATAAGCAAATCATTAATCACATTTTCCGGGTAAGTAAAGGAAATGCTTTAGTTTTAATTGTTGGGTGGGATTAAAATAAAAGCCCATTTCTTAGTTTAGTATGAGCCCAATGTCATGGGCTTGCTTCACGTTTGTGGGCCCATTTGGAAACATGAAATCTCCATATAATTGCCCAAAAAGTTAATAATAAATAGTAAAAGAGTTGGCTGGTGTTTTATTGATTCAAGGCCATATAAATTCACTTCTTTAATTGTTGTTGTTGTTGTTTTCTTTTTCTTTTTTTTTCATTTGAAATAAACTCCCCCAATATAGATATGCTACACATGCTACATTTGAAAAAGAATTGTGGGAATTGTTGTTGTTGTTGAATTTACTGTACACATGCTACATTGATGTGTTGGGCAAAGATATGTGATATGTGGTAAATTATGAAGTATTATTTACCCCAAAATAAGATGAATACACGTTATAAATAAAAAATAAAAAATAAAAAGCAACCCGTATTTCATTTCATTAAACCATTTAACTTGTAAAAATTCCCACAATTACTAATCAATACATGTAGGAATGCTCACATACTCACCATAAGCACACTTAATGAGCACACGATTGATGAGGTAGTCTCACGTTAATGATTTTTCATTTAGTGTTTTTTTTTTTTTTTTTTCCAGTAGAGTTTAGTTTTTTTAGTTGTGTTTATTTTATAAGGTATATTTTTTTGATCGGAACAGAATTATATTAAAAAGAGTGGTACAAGGGGTACCAACCCGAACAAGAATTATTGTACAGCCCAATAATCAACAAGACGTTTTCTAGACCATTCGACGTAACTCATTCCTGGACTCGCATCACTTTTAACCACGCACCAATTCCAAAAACGACATTTGATCTCGACCTCAATTTTCCGGAAATCCCACACTTTTTCCCCGAACACCGCCAAATTTCGCCACTTCCATAGGACCCAAATGACACAGGACCATAGGCCACCGAGCCTTTTCTCGCCACAGCCACTTCCGAGAAGGTTAGAGAAGCTAGAAAGATGAAGGCCAATCTCTCTAGGTGGCGCCCAGCTGACCCCCACCCAAAAAGCGAAATTCATCCAAAGTTTACTAACCTCTGGACAATTTATGAAGAAATGTCTAGCTGATTCAACATCACCTCTGCAGCAACTACAAACCGTTTCCGATAGGGTTAAAACATTACGTTTCCTGAGATTTTCCTTCGTAGGTAATCGATCCCTCAACACCCTCCACACTGTGGTCTTAGCTTTTAGAGGAGCATGGAATCGCCAAATTCCCTTGCGATTGACGCCTTGCAAACCCGCGTCGGTGGAAATAATGCACCTCTTCGACAGTTCACAATATGCCCTCTTAACAGAATACTTTTGATTAGTGGCGCCCCTCCATTCCCAAGTGTCGTTGGCACCTTCTTTAGGGGCGCACCCCTGTAACAAAAGTAAAAGATTAGCCTCCCACTCCCTTTCCCTCTCCCTTAATTCCCTCCTCCATCCAAACTCCCACCTCCATTGTTCCCCTTCCCACCTCCCCATCTCATCCACGCTTTTATCTTGTTTAGTGCTAAGGCAGAATAGTCGCGGGAACATAGCCTTCAGTGGTCTCTCCCCGGACCAAACACCCTCCCAAAAGCTCACATTTTTCCCATCTCCAATCACTTGTTTCAGCCCATCCCAGAACCACTGTCCTTCTCTCCCCTCGACCACTTCAACCACCGACTTCCACCATCCCGTTCTACGCCTACTTCCTTCAGCCCCACTCCCTCCGACTTCCCAATGTAAAATCCCAAATCTTGATTTAATTACCTTGGTCCACAAGCAATCTTTTTCGTTAAGAAACCTCCAAATCCACTTGCAGAGTAAGGCTTTATTAAAAAGGCCCAAATCTCTAATTCCCAGCCCACCCTCTTTAAAAGTTTTGCAGATATCCTCCCACTTCACCCAAGCCAATTTCCTAATATCACCCTGCCCTCCCCAAAGAAAATTACACATGATTGATCTCAGCCTATTTTCCACTGCTTTAGGCAATTTCAAGAAGGATAGCATGTAAATGGGGATAGAAGTGAGCACAGATTTGATTAAGGTAACCCTCCCCGCCCAAGCCAGCTTTCGAAACTCCCACTTCCTTACCCTAGTCCTCACCCTCTCCACCGTCTCCCCCCAATTCTCGATCCCTTTTACCCTTCCACCCACCTTAAGACCCAAAAAAGGAATTGGGAAGGATCCTTCCCTGCATCCAACGATTTCCACCATCCTCTCTTTACTGACATCATCTAGATTCAAGCAATAACATGAGCTTTTATCATAATTCACCGCTAGACCCGAGATTACCTCGAAAATCGAGAGTAGTTGTTTGACTGTCGCTGTACTTTCCATATCCCCTTCCACCGTGATCACGGTATCATCCGCGTATTGTAGGTGAGATACCACGATCTTGTCTCTCCCAACTTCCACCGTCTTGATCAAACCCACCCTCACTGCTTTTTTCATCAAGGAATTAAAACCTTCCGCAGCCACTAGAAAGAGAAAAGGGGAAAGAGGGTCCCCTTGACGAATTCCGCGTTCCAATTGGAATTCCCCCGACGGGCTACCGTTCACAAGCACATTAGCAGTGGCTGTCGAAACACATTCTCTAATCCAAGCAACCCACTTGCCGGGGAAATTCAGTTTCCTCAACATGCTAAACAAGAAGTTCCAATTTAAAGAATCATAAGCTTGGGCGAAGTCCATCTTAATAATTAGCCTTTTCTCCTTATTCTTCTTAGCCTCTTCCACGATTTCATTCAAGATCACTACTCCGTCCATTATATTCCTCCCTTTAATGAAAGCTGATTGTGCCTCTCCAATGATTTTCCCCACCACCAACTTCATTCTACGTGCTAACACTTTTGCCAGGATCTTGTACAGACTTCCAATAAGAGAAATAGCACGAAAGTGTTTGAGCTCGCTGCTTCCTTCTTTTTTTGGAATGAGGGTCACGAAGGACGGATTGCACCCGCTCGCCAATTTCCCGTTCGAGTGGAAATCCTTAAAGAAGTTCATCAAATCATCCTTTACTATATCCCAGCACGCTTTGAAGAAATTAAGATTGAATCCATCAGGCCCAGGGCTTTTCAACCCTTCACATTCCCAAACAGCCTCCTTTATTTCTTCTTCAGAGAAATCTCTAACAAGTAGCTCTTTATCATCTTCAGCCAAAACAGCCTCTGTGAAGTCGGAAGGAAGCTGCACCCCCACCACCTCTCTCTTTTTAAACTTCTGACAAAAATAGTTTTTCACCGCCAACTTGATTCTTTTAGGCTGCTCTACCCATTCTCCGTCGACTTCCAGGCTTATGATTCCGTTTTTGAGCCTCCTGCTATTAATGGCTCGATGAAAAAGCTTACTATTGGCGTCTCCATCTTTAAGCCAATTGATCTTAGCCTTCTGGGCTAAAAGACTCTTACGATTGGAGAGATTGCGGATTAAAAGGGCTTGGACCTCGTTTCTCCTTATAGCTTCTGCTTGCGACAGCCCTGCCTCTTCATCCTGCTCGTCCAAACTTTTCATTTCCTCGCTGAGTTCCTTGATCATAAGATCAAGATGACCGAATTGAGAAGAATTCCACTCCTTCAGCGCTGCCTTTAATTTTTTTAATTTTTCTTTAATGACATAGGAGCTCCTCCCTTCCACCCCTCCTGCCCTCCACACTTCCTTAACCTTATCACTGAACCCTGGATTGGAAAGCCAAGCATTGATAAAGCGGAACGGCTTCGGGCCCCAATCCATATGTTTCGTGTTAAGAACTAAAGCACAATGGTCTGAAACTGTACGATTGAGACCCCGAAGTTCAATGTCCCTCCATCGATCCAACCATTTTTCATTCACGAACGCCCTATCAATCCTACTCTTACACCCCCCTCCAATATGAAAGCATGTATACTTCCTACCCAGAAGCTTCACTTCGATGAGTTTGCTCTTTTCAACAAAACCTTTGAACTCCCTAATGTCCCTTCTTGGAATTAAACCCCCAATGCCCACTCTCTCCCCTTCTTCCAAAATAGAATTAAAATCTCCCAATACACATGTGAATAAGTCCTCTCTCTGCTCCACCACCATAGCTAGTCTATCCCATAAAGCTTGCTTATCCCTCGAATTACATGAAGCATAAACATTAACAATACAAAACTCATCACCCGAATCTCTCGACCTCCCATTAAACACCACCGCGCCCCCCACACTCCAATGACTCAAGTAGCTGATTTTCTTGTCATTCCAAAAGGTAAGAATTCCCCCCGATCTCCTTATAAGGTATATTAATAATAATTTTCTCTAAATATACTACCGTTAACTAATTGTGGACACATTAAATATGTTCACATTGAATAATGAAGCATTCCTCTAAATATATATATATATATATATATGAAATGGCTAAACACAATTTTGACCGGAATAAATATGGTCAAAAGAAACAAACTCATAACTTCAACTTGAAGAATTCTTTTTTTGAAGATACAGAACAAAAGGCTAATACCTAATATGGAAATGAGCGGTCATGTATCAAATAATATCCAATATTTTTCTATGAAACTTCAAAACAATGCTTCACACACCCAATCATTGATCCAAAAATCCAAAGAGAATAATCTATAAATGCAAAAACAAACAAAAGTCATTCGCTAAAGAAAATCTCAATGTTACTTCAGCTTGCAATTTTCCCATCTAGTTTTGGCAAAAGATATAATGTAAGCCCCTTTTTTTGCCCCAGAAATAATTTTTTAAAAATATAAAATAAAATAAACAAATCAACCATATTCTATATGGAAGTTACTCAATGCTAAATTATTTTCCCCTGGGGAATCAAAATTTCCATTTCTATGTAACTCCAACACCAAAAACAAAAGAAAACACATCACCAATAATGATAGAAATTCAGACAACCTTGGGTCAAATAAAATTTTCCACCTCCTGGCCTGGCAGAAAAAAGAAAATGTCATTTATCTTCCCTACCAATATATAGTACATGACAACTAAATAATTAATGTATTTTGGAATTTTCATAACTTGATAATTTCATAAGGCAAATTAATTCTTCGATGATGGAACTAAACATCAATAATCTCATATGAAACTCGATTCAGATTTTATATTGTGTTTCCATATTATATCTTCTATTACACCTTCAGATGTTCGATCTGCTCGATACTTAGTCGAGCATATGACAGTACAACACGATAATCCAATAGAGGATCCAGTGAAACCACCAATATGTTAGCATAACTAAAAATGAAGTAGGTGGACTTAAAATTCGGCATGAGCTTTCAAACTAAACAAAAATAACAGCTGAAAAAGTGCATGTTGCCTCCCCCACCATTAAAGACCTTTTTTTTCCTTCTCTTCACTTCACATGGTAGCCCCCAATTTAATTTCAGTCTTGATAATGTAGGTCCATTTCTATCCTCCAATTAATCCAAACACTCTCTCATATTCATCTTCTATAATTAACACTTCTAGCTTGCGAATTATTGCACCAAACATTAAATCAACTCAATTATTCCTTTTAAAACATTCTAAATTTGTAGGATTTTTATATATATATATACGTTTGTTTTCGTAGGATTTTATTCACTCTACTTGCATGAATTTTTATTGCAGTTTTTTAGTTGGATGTAGTAGAGAGACTACTCCCTTTTGCTTGTTTAAAACATTTTTTATATGATAAAAATTCGTCAGAATTTATGCTGAGATCTATAAAATCTCAAAATTCAGATTCAAATTTTAGTGGAATTCGAATATTTTCTTGCAGTAATAGCATTTTTTTAGCACATACTCTCTCCGTTTATTTCGAAGTAACACATTTATATATTTAATATCTCACATAATGAATATAAAGGTGTCATCTCGGAGTAAACGGAGGGAGTACTTTACTATAGTTTACTCTTGCATGTGGTTGAAAGTAAATAAAATGTGCAAAATTTATCATAGGTGGGAGAATTTAGTAAAAAGACGAATATTGTAATTCGTGAAAATAAATTGAGTAGGGCATACGCATAATATAATTAATAACTTTCTGAATTATATGGTTTTGCAGTGAAAAGGGACAAAAACAAAATAATAGTAATAAAATAAGGGGAAGATTTGGAATCAAATGTATAAATGTTGTAGTCAGAAGGGAGAATTTGAGATATCATTTCTGAAAATAATAATTATGGCGATCAAGATCTCCCTCTGCAACTTGCAAATTTTCTTGATGATTGCAGTCAACGCTCATCAACAAATGCAACTTGACCACTTCTTCTTGAATTTCAGAGCCACACATTCAATATTTCTGTAGGCATTTATGCTAATTAACTTACTGTGAAATTCATAGATCAGTTTGGACTAAAGAATGTTGACATGAAACACTAAAACGCTTTCCTTGTGATTAATAAGTTTGAAGTTCGAGTAGTCTTGAATGTGTCTGTCTTGTGTTAAGAAATGATAATGAGATTTGGTCTTATAGGTTAAATACATTATTAATTCCAAATTTATATTTCTATCCAAAATTTAATAAAAACAACCCTAAATTTTGTTAACAAAACACCTCTAAGGGGATAGATTAGACAGACCCCCAACATGTACATAATACAAATAATCATCATATAATATCTAGAAGAGGTAGTACTAAACGAGAGTATTATATCCAACATAAACTGAAAAAACCAAACTAATATGATAAGAGTCGACAAGAGATCCAACTCTCTACGAAAGCGAAAAAAAACCCAGAAAATGTAACCGATACACTTAGAATAATCCAAAAGTGAGTATCTTAGAAAACTAACAAGGGAACCTATCAAAGTGTAAAGAAAAAAAAGAACTACAAAACATAAAGAACTAACTAACTCTAAATTTAAAGTTCGGATATCCCAGCACGACCATCTGAACAAACGCATGGAACCTTATATTAATTATTTGATATTTTAAAATTTATCATATACTATAATTCAATTTATTAACATATTATCTCAAAGTAAATTTATGTAACAGAGGAAAGGGATCATGATTTATTGACATATAATTTGTCTTCCATGTCGATATATACAATAAAGTAGTTTAGCTGGCAATTAGAAAGTTATAGACGTCGATACATTTAGTGTGTTTTTCTTATAGATATCTCATTTCTTCAATTATTATTATAAAATACAAGGTATAACTATAAAAGGTTTCCCGGTTGTACATCCCTATCTGAATCATGAAAGGAATAATAAACTAAGCAAAAATGTGACAAAAAGAAATGACAAAATATTTGGCTTAGGAGAAAATCTTAATCTTCGATTAAGCCGAGATTAGAGATTTTCATGTGTTGAACTAGATTCGGCCCTACAAAAATGAAGTTTGGTACACAACAATAACATAAGCATGGGTGAGCCCACGCCATCATAGTCTTTATCATTTCCAACCAATTCGGATTTCTCATTTTAGATTGTTTATTGTACTACCTCCATCCCACCTTATTAGTCCTATTTTTTTTTGACTCTTCGGCACGCATTTCCACCAAAACCTAGTACGAGTTTTAAAATATAATTTTGTAGTATCGTTTTTCTTACGTGATACTATGACACTCATAGTATCACGTAAGAAAAACGATACTACAAAATTATATTTTAAAACTCGTACTAGGTTTCGGTGGAAATGCGTGCCGAAGAGTCAAAAAAAAATGGGACTAATAAGGTGGGATGGAGGTAGTATTTCGGTATTTCAGCTTCTATAACACCGTTGTGTGTTAAGAAAATACTTTTAACACATGTTCAGCATAGTGCAATAAAATATGTAACATCAAAATGTAACAGATGAATTTGATTTGCATTTTCAAAGCTAAATATTACTCGCTTATTTTCCACCCCATAAAAGAAAAAAACTACTCATTTTTACTATTGTACTTCACCATCTTATTTTACACAATATCTATTGTTCCATGAGTTATTTTCTTTTCAAAATCGATTTTATTTTTGATAATATAAGTTGCATAAATATCCAATATAAGTCGTCATCTCCCATTTCTTTATAGTCTTTTTTTATTATTTTTTAGTATTTGGGAATAAAGTTATTACTTCCAAAACATGACAGCCCATGATGTCCGCGGGCAACACCACACATGCATTTGACAGAAAGAAAAAGTTATTTCCATCCCACCTTTAATACTTATGTTCTTTATATTTACTTTGTTTTCCAATTAATATATATATAAATATATATATATATATATATATATATATATATAAATAAGGGATGGATCACATGAAAACTAAATATTATGTGAAACTTAGAAACTTTTATAAGCCATTGATGTGCATTGATCAATGGATGTAATTAATTACGATTATTTTTAACATTAACGTATATTATATATGTTAGGGTTACTTTTGTCTATTGTTTTGTATTTGTAACCGTTGCTCCATAATTTAAGGGATATGTATAAGATTTGATTGTGGATAATTATTTAATGATATTATCTTTTATTTGTAATTTTATTTTCCGTACCTTCAAGGAAGACTATTAAATACTATAATTAATCTTTTCCTCTTAATTTAGATTTTAGTATTTACTTGATGGAACTTCAATGCACAAATCAACAAGATATGCATAATAATTTGACTGCCAAAATATGCCTTAAGAATTGAAAAGAATATGCACGATCAATGTACAAGTGTGCATCACTTTATTATGCATAATCATTAATTATATGATGCATTTTTAAAGTTATCATTATAATATTCTCGCTTAGAATACGCACTAGGGTAGTCTAAACCTTAAACTCTAATTGTGTATCTATATCCTTAAACGAAATCGAGAAAAATAATTCTTAGTCGAAATTTAATGTCAAACTCGTAGTCAAAAAAATTAAATATATTATTAGTTTTAAACCCTAAATCTACACTCTATTTGAGAAAACTAAACCCTAGGTTGTGACGAGTAAACCCTTGTCGGGAATCTAAACAATAGATGAAAAAAACTAGCCTTAGTAAAAAAAAACATATTGCATTTATTGACATTTGTTGTGTATACTTTAGTTTAAGTTGTTGCATATCTTATTACTACAAATTATTGCGTAATTATTAATTAAAACTATGCATAACCCCTAGTTGGAAAAATAAAGCATAGATAATCTAAACCCTAAACCCCAAAAAAAAAAATCTAAACCCTAAACCCTAATTGTATATCAAAACCTTTAAACCTAATCAGGAAAAATAATCCTAGTCGGAAATTTAATCTTTAATCTGTAGTAAAAATAATTATATTATTAATTTTAAACCCTAAACCTTATTTGCGAAAATTAAACCGTAGATTTTGAAAATTAAACCTTTGTTGGAATCTAAACAATAGCCGAAAAAATAAACTCTTAGTAAAAAAACATATTGCAATTATTGTCATTTATTATGCATATTTCAGTTTAAGTTGTTGCATATTTTAGAATAAGTTACTGCATAATTATTTATTAAAATATGCATATCCCTTATGGAGAAAATAAAGCGTAGACGATAAAAACTTATACTAAATAACATGCAACAACTTAAACTGAAATATACATAACAAATAACAATAAATGCAATATTTTTCCACTTAGGATTTGGTTTTTTCGGCTAGTGTTTAGATTCCCGGCAATGATTTACTTTTCACAGCCTAGGGTTTAATTTTTTCAAATAGGGATTAGGTCTTAGGGTTTAGTGTTTTGGGTATACTAAAGTTTGCAACAAATTAAACTGAAATATGCATAACAAATGACAATAAATGCAATCTTTTTTTACTTAGGGTTTGGGTTTTCGCTAGTGTTTAGATTCCAGACAACGGTTTACTTTTCGAAACCCATGGTTTAATTTTCTCAAATAGGGTTTAGGTTTTAGGGTCTAGTGTTTTGGGTATACTAAAATTTGCAACAAATTAAACTGAAATATGCATAATAAATGACAATAAATGCAATCTTTTTTACTTAGGGTTTGGGTTTTTCGCCTAGTGTTTAGATTCCCGACAAGGGTTTATTTTTTTGCAGGATAGGGTTTAATTTTCTGAAATAGGGTTTAGTGTTTTGGGTATACTAAAATTTGCAACAAATTAAACTAAAATATGCATAACAAATGACAATAAATGCAATATTTTTTTCCTTAATGTTTGGTTTTTTCGGCTATTGTTTAGATTCCCGACAAGGGTTTACTTTTCACAACCTAGTGTTTAGTTTCTCAAATAGGATTTAGATTTTAAGGTTTAGTGTTTTGAGTTTAAAATTAATAATATAACTTTTTTTTACTACAGGTTATAGATTAAATTTTCATCTAGAAATTATTTTTCCCGATTTCGTTTAAAGGTTTAGATATACAATTAAGGTTTAGGGTTTAGATTTGTCGTGTGTGTTTAGTTTTCTACAATAGGGTTTTCTATATCCTCTATGCTTTATTTTCTCCAACTAGGGGTTATGCATATTTTGAATAAATAACTATGCAATGACTTATTATAAAATATGCAACAATCTATCCTAAAATATGCATAACAAATGGCAATAAATGCAATATTTTTTTTAATCTAAATGTTTGATTTTTTTTTTTTGCTAGTGATTACATATAAATATGCATTATATAAATCCATTTTATGCATTATAGACACATAAAGCATGCATCATAACGTACGATGATGACTTTGAGTTTTATATATTAATTTATTTATACTTTCGTACAAAATAAGAACATACATACTTTCATGTAATATTTTAAGAAGGTAATCTTATAATTATGCATTGATAAATTGATTAAATTAATGCGAAGAATCGAGTGTAAAAGGACAAATAATGCACTAATCACAAACACGAAATGCATTATTTATTAATCAAAAGAATAGCATTATTGCATACATAGAAATACTAATAGATACAATGCACAAAAATATGCACAATAGTGCATAACAACACAATAAAAAATGCATTACGACATGAGTTCTTTATATTCGCTATACCATAATACCAATAATGAAAATAAAATACAAAAGTCTTAGATTCATAATATAACTATATCGGTAATGTATATGTGTGATGCATTAAATGATATTTTTTTATATAATTAAATTGTATGAATAAGGTAGTGTGATCCCAAATTTAATGGAAGTAATTTAGGAACAGATTTATCAATTTTATAGATGCCAATACTACCCTCATTTACTATAAAAACTGATTTAACTTAAATTAGTTATTCTCTCTTTCATCCACATGTATACATCTTGAGCGTTTATTTTATCTTAATCTATGGACTAGAAAAGTTTTTAAATTCTACATTAGAGCTAGTTTTCACCAGAATCAAACTCTATATATATATATATATATATATATATATATATATATATTATTCTCATTTTACAGTTTGCATGTTGCAAAAGTGACCGTTAGCATATGAGAATGAAGAAGCCAAATATTCAACTACGAAAGCAATAATATATCATAGCTAACTACTATTGGTCACAAAATGAGATAATTAATTAATGCTCCTATTTCTATTTAGGACTTGAGAAAAACCAACTTCCTCCTTGGTGGTAACAATGTTGCCTTATTTCTCGACTCTACTAGTACTAGATCTTGAATTGCCTCACTTATGAGATCCTTGAATATCAACCGTTCGATGTCCAGGATCGCGTCAGCCATCTCGATCGGGCAATCGTCCCAGCCGTTGATCCCGTCCCTCGCTAGATCTCTCTTCAGGACTCCACACACACTGTCAAACAGATCTTCGCCCGTCTCGTTCTCCTCTCGCATTCTTTGGAATTCATGCCAAATCTTGTCCAACGACGGCTCGCCTTTACTCCATGGCGGAAGCCGCCGGCTTCTGTCGAGGATCTCGTGCACCGTGTCGAAAATCAACTTCCTCTGCAGCCTCGACTCTTTGCATATGTCCTTCCCCTTGAGATATTGTTGCTTCTCAAGCAATAGGAACACGTCCGATTCCTCCGGGTAGTAATGCGATGCCCTTAGAATATCCGAGACGTACACGAGATCGCAGTCTTGTGACGACATCTCGGGGCTCCAGATTTCTTCGTCCAATTCACCAGAATCGTCTGTTGCATCATCATTATCAAAAAATCATTTCGCCACATAATTTACAAGTCCCAAATGAGTGATGCAGAGGAAAAGCACTCATGTTGCCATTTTTGTAAACCAAAAGTGAGTTATAGAAACATTTTTCGAACAAGAAAACACCAAGCAAGGACCACATAGAAAGGTAATGCATATGTCCTACAAATTTTTTGCACCCTCTGTCACTCTTGAGTCTATTAAAGAAACGAGGCATAAACAGCAAATCCCAACATTTTCTACCCGAGCCCATAATTTCAAGAAATGGTGTACCTATTTGCACAAAAATATGCAAAGAAAAAAGTTGACTGAGTTAACTCGGAAGGAGCGAGTTTAGAATTGATGACGAATTTGCCCAACAACAACAACAGTATTAGCATCAATCATGAATGGGGGGAAGGACGAAGGCGATCCCTCGAAGGAGGCACGGGCCACCCACGTGAGTACCGTACGCTCTCGCCCACAGCATAGTATAAACCCCAAAGTTCAAGAGACATAATTAACGGATTAAAGTATGTTGTACCTTTGAAATCGATATTACGCCTTGTGGTGACGGGTGAAGGGGTGGTGGAGGACTCGTCCTTGTACAAGGACGAATCAAGAACTGACACGGGGCTGGGCGCAGCAGTCATCTCCGCTATACTGTGCAGCAGCTTATCGCATCTCTCCAGCAAGCTCCTCCCCTCTCTGTATTCTTCCCCTTTCGACCTCTGTAATTGACCGATCATGGCTTACACTTTCATTACAAGTTTACAACCACTCTAATTATTGATTACGCGCGCTAATTACGTACCTCTGTATCGGTGGAAGTTGTGATGCTGCTTCCGGAAATCGACGATGATTCGTCCTCTGCGGCGGAGGCTTTCTTCTCCTTCGCGTTGGTCTCGGCCGTTGTTGATTTGCTGTTCCTCGGCGATCGGATGTTCGCCGGCGGATCCCGACCGGTTCTTCTTTGGTTGAGCTTCGGAGAATGAACCGGGGAGAGACGCCGGTTCTCGGCTGGCTCGTTGGTTCTCCTACGCGTTTCGACGCTCAATGGTTTAGGCTTGACTAGTGAGTTGGACCGCCTTCCGGCTGGATTGCCCTCAGGCCGGTTCGTGGTCGTCGGGCTTGGGCTTCGACCGGACCGAGTCGGACTCTGCATATTTCGGTCGCGGCGGGGGCTCATCGACGGCGAATTTTCTCCGATCAGGCTGTGGCTCCTCCGGCTGCCGCGGCTTTGATTTGCACCGGCCGGCGTGGAATATTCATTCGCCGGTTTCCGGCTGAATGCCGTTGAATTCGGCAATCGCGATGGTTTCATTACGACGATTGGGGAACCGTCGAAGACGAAGTTGAGGTGGCTGATTTGGTTGTGCTCCGAGTGCTTTCTGGAATGGAGAAGCCCTTTCAGCTGCAGCGCTTCGAGAATCTGCTTCAATGTTTCCAAATCTTTTGACGGTTCCTCGATTCCTCGCAGCTTCAGCCTGTTCTCAATCTCACCATAAATAGACACCGCCGGTTTGGGGTCGGGAAAGATATCGCCGGAGTCGAAGAAGCTTTTGCGGTGGCGAGGAGCGTTCCACGGCGATGGAGAATCAACGCCGTTTCTATTCAACGCTTTCGGCGCATCAACTTTACTCGCATTCTTCAGCAAATAGTTGATCGGATCTGAAAATCGCGGAGAGTTTTCGTCGGCAGTTTCGATTGGCTGATTAGAGGAGAAATTGCTTCTCTCGGAGATGAATCGAGAGTGGAAGAGATCCTTCGAGACTCTCGATTCGGAGGCGGATCTCCGGAGCTCCGGTTTGGGTTCCGGGTCGAAGCAAGATGAATCGGGCAACGGCTCCAGCCCCATGAGCCTGGCGATGACGCTCGGAGAACGGTTTTGCTGGCTCTCGTCGCTCGCATTACTTTCGCAACGATTGGCGGCGGTGAGAGGAGACGCCGCCGTGCGGATTTCTTTGGGGTGGAGGCTGCCCTTCGCATCGGTGGTGGCTCTGCTGTCCAGCGACAGCCGTGGGGCTTCTTTGCTGAATTTCCACGAACACCTGGTGCCTTCTTTAAGATCGAATATCGGGAGAGGTGATTTGGGAGGCAGCTCCGCCGCCGGAGGTGATCGGAGTTCCGGCGACGGTGGCTGTTTCGACCTCTCCGGGCTCTGCTTCCCGTACCCCCTTGAGAAAGCCGGCGACGCCGGGGTTGACTTCTCCGACTCCGACGTAGTGTCCACCTAAAGCAAGAGGTACGAATCAAAGTTTGAATACAGAACGAAGACGAAGAAGAAATTGTAAAGAGGAGGAAGTAAAGCAATGATACCGGCGACGGAGGAAGGCGCTTGGCTGAATAGTGGCGTTTCCCGGCGAGAATCTGGTGGCGATCAAAGATTTGAAGAAAGCCGGTCATGCAACCCATCTGTTTCTTTATGTGCTTCTCCAAACTCTGCTCGTTCATCATCGCTGCTGACATTTTAGGCGGCGCCGACGTCACACTCCGATGACTCTAAATCTCTCTCTCTCTCACTCTCTCACACCCACGCAACACACGCACATCCACGCTTTACTCACCTAAGTTAAAACTCCATACTCTCTCTCTCTCTCTCTCTCTCTCTCTTTCTCTTCTTTCTCTCAACTTTTGCTAGCTTTAATGTGCCAACTCCCGCTTTCTGCTATTTTAAAGGGGGGGAATAGTGAAGAAGTGGTAGTAGGGTTTTGCTAAATCCACGCGCCCGTTATTTGACTCTGTTTCATTTTTTTATTTATTTTTTTTAACCTATATAATCATTATGAATGTAAGTTCCTTAAAATAGAAAAAGTAAAGTAAATAAAAAAGATTTTCCCCCACATGCATATTTTACTACTACATTATCTATTAATTTTAGAGCTATCTATTTAGAGGGAGAGAGATATGTGAAAAGAAGGCAAAGGTAAATGAAGAAGAGGGAGAGTTAATTACATTTTGATGATAGAAAACAATTGAAGAGGAAGTATATATAATGCCATTCACGAGCAAGTGTCGTTGCAATTTGCAAACTCCCCTTTTCACTTTCTCTCTCCCTCACCTAAAATCCATTTATTACTTTCAACTAAATCTTTTTATTTTATTTTTAAATTCACATGCTAAATCTCATGGCATCATCTCATGTTGTTTTTTTTCTTTACCTTAAAATCATGTTTGGTAGAGCAGATATTTTAAGATAACTAAAGTTATCTTGATTAATGCGACTGTTGTATTTTAGATTCATTTTCGAAGGGCTTGTGATAATTTTATAGCCCAAACTAAAAGTACTCCCCTTATGATAATTTTAATCTTAAGAGTCATGATAACTTTATCATAAATTTCTCTTATCTTACTATATCTTATCAATAATACCAAACACGCCATAATTTTTTTATTTTTTCCAAAAATTGATTTTCAATTTTAGCTCCCTTCAGCTGGTGTCTTAATTAATTTTTATATATTCAAAACCTTACCATTCATAATCAAACAATAAAAAGTAGGTTCCAAATTTTAGAGCTCAAAAAAATCTTATAAGAATGAGACAAATTCATTCATAACCAAACACTTGCAATGTCAGTCTCTTCATCTTCTTCAATCTTCTTCTTCTTCACCTCTGTCACCAAATTAAATTTATATAAATTTGTACATTAATAAATACTTCTGTCACAGTCGTGAAAATAAGCCCAATCCCAGTGCCTCCATTTTCATACTCTGACCTCCATTTAATAAATTGGCCTATTTATATAATCATTTATTTTTATTTTTGTTTATTTCGCTTTTGTCACGTTATACTCCCGATCCATTTCTTAGCTTATTAATCCGAATTCAGGTGGATTCTATGCTACTTGCAAAATACTGTATATACTTATTTAACAAAAAACAAAAAAAAACAGTAAGATGAAGAATAAGGTTTATTATAGTTAGGTAATTATGTTTCAATTATTTGCCATTTTCGTATTTAGAGAACATTACTGACTTAATTTTCTATATTAAATACATGATACAAGTATTATTTATAAGTTCAGTTCGATTTTTGATTTTTGGTTTTTTGATCTCTAAAATCAAAACCGAACAAAATACAGGAATTTCATAAAAATCAAAATTGAACCAAATATAAAAATATCGAACCAAAAATATATTTATGTTCGGTCTGGTTCAATTTTTCAATTATTATCGAGTATTCCTCGCCCTTGCCTACAACGCTAAGATCCTTACTCATAAATATGTCTAAACTACTAGTTGTGCCACCTACATAATATCACTCCATATTCCACAATACTAAACTATTAATACTCGTATTAAATTATTTAGTACTACAAAATTGGTATTTGATTTTTGGATTTACCTCTAATAATAGAGTTTTATTTGCGAACATGTACAAATTTATGAGCCAATATATTGGCTGATCTCTTGATGCAAATGAATCGCGGCCAATTTAAATAAAGTTTAGTAGTACAGACTAATGGAGTAATTTATTTCTTATAATTTATTTTACAAATTGAAGAAAACAATGACTCTAAAAAATGTTATAATTCTTGAAGAATCGACTGAAAATTGTTGTTCATAATTACCAAAATTTTATCATATTTTCGTACAACAAGCAATAATAAATGTGGTTGAAATCTGACAATCACGTTTGAGGCTTTGAATTGTTGTGTCAATGTAAACTGCACAATATGTGTGAAATATTTTGTACCATAAAACAGAATTTATTGTCATGCTTCATATATAGTCTTTTCATTCATAATGATTGAATCTACCCTGTTTTACTTTTTCCTTCTTTCATAATGATTGAATCTATCTTCGCTCACGGTAAAAATAACTACAAAGTTAATCTTTTTTTTTTGCCTTTTTAATTAGAAGAAGAGTAAGTAGTTAATTTGTTAAAATAGCACGTTTGTTCTTTCAATTGTTTTATCAAATTCACCTTTTGCTTGCAATTTTTTTTTTCTTGGTACTTCGAAGTATCATAATTGTTGATGGTAAACTGTATAAAATTACTTTAGTTATTCAAATTTCTAAACGTTAATGTGTATTAAAACGGGACGGTTGTGTGAAATTATAGAATTAATTGTGATTTAAATTGCAATTATAATTCTTTTGAATACATACTCTTTAGAGAATGAATGACCAATCACCACCCTTGATGTGGCTGTTTTTTTTTTTGTAGTCAATAATTACTGTATTTATGTTGAATTATTGCTTCTCAGCTCTTTAACTGTATAAAATAAATTTAGAATTGGACAACAAACTTAATATTTATACAGTTATCATTTTCTAATGTCAATATACATAGTTCGTGCAAATTAAAGACTATATGTAGCAGTGTCCTTACTTCTCATACGATTCTGTAATTTTATTCAAAAGTGTACAAATTATAGGATGAAAAGAATTGTGGTATACATGCCAATATTGGGATCTAAAGTTGTGTTTTTTTTTCGCAATTTTGTATGTGATTTGATAAAATTAATAAAACAAAATTATTTGGTGGTGAAACACTTTTATTTTAGTGACAACCAAAAATTATGTCACAAAATTTGTGACATGTTTAAGGTAATAAAATTGTGTTACATTTATCCATGCATATATATAGTTTTGTGAAATACGGAGTATAAAATTGTAAATATATTAAAAAATTAATTAATTACACCATTAAATGTCGTTAAATTTAGGGAAATATTTTTATTTTTAAGACATAATAATAAGTACTCAATACAAACGTGTCATGATCTATTTAGTGATATTTATAAATTTCACAATTCTTCGAAAAATTTATGTTAAACTAAAACTTTTTGTTGTAATGAATTTATTATACCGTCTCGACAGTTTATGATTAATGGTGTAAATGATTATTACTAATGTGGAAATAAGTGTTTTTTTGTTGTGAATCAATTATACCATCTTGACAACTATAGAGAGGGGCGGATCTAGTAACACTCTTGGGAGGGCTTAAGTCCCCATTTAAAAAAAAAGAAAAAGAAAAAACTTACTCTTATAAAAATCATTAAATTATTATTAATTTGTATAGATTATAGTGTAAAAGACCTTACTACCAAACTAATAAGAAGATAATTTTCATCGACTCAAAATTTAGAAAATATAACCCTTATTGAAGATTTTTTATGGATCTACCATTGACCATAGATATAACTAAGATTAATGATTTGAATTTATTCTCATTTCCCACCTCATAACTTATTTTTGTATGAACCAAACCCTATATATATATATATATATATATATATATATATATAATAATAATAATTTATAAGTATCAGCAAAGTAAAGAATAGAAATTGCTCGAAATTACAAACCGAAAGAGCATCCATACAATTAAGAATCGGATTAAGAATATAAAATTGTGCGACGGTCACCATTATAAGGAATGATATGTGTACGTGAGTAACGAGAGTAGGTATGTAAGTTCATAAATAAATTAAATAAATCCTACTTCATAGGAAAAACAAAACCCACCATATCACATAGTATGAAGAGGGGGAATCATTTCTGCAACTTTTATTAATTTATTACATAAATTATGTGATTGGCTATTTAGATGGATTTGGGAATGCTAAAATCAATCATCAATTATAAGGATGCCTCTCTCTCTCTCTCTCTCGGTTTTAGTAGTTGACCTGTTGACCGGATGCTGTGGATCCGGACCGTTATCTATCATTTTTCGATCGAATTAAAATAAACCCATTTATTTATAATAAAATCACGTGCCATCGACTCTAATTAGTACATGAACCCAAAATTATCCGTACATAAACTCAGATTAGTTTATTGAAATTTCCAAGATAATTTATAGGCGTATATAAATTGAAGTTAGTAAAAAGGCACGCATCATACGAATACATTCAACAAAATCATTAATCGTAATTTATTGTATGAACATTAGTATTTTTCGAAATCGTGGTGGAGTAGTTTGTATCTTGTCGATATATATATATATAGTGGAGAGATCACGTACAAATGATGTATTCCGTAAGAAATGAGAAGTAATCTGAATCATTGATTTCAGTATGATCTACGGATCAGATTAACTGGTGCATTATGATTGTACTGAAAATGCATTATGATGACCGATGCATTATGATAGTATTGACAATGTTTAAAGCTTTATAAAATCATGCTTATGGCATACCTATGCTTATGATTGTACAAATTGATGCTTAAACATAATCATGCTTATGGTGTCTTGTAACCATGCTTAAATCAATAACAACCATAGATCTAACTAAGATCAATGGTCCAGATTTATTCATATTCTCACACCACGATTTATTCTCATATGAACCAAACTCTATATTATATATACAGTAATATATTGCAAAATAAATTTTATTAAAAACTGGTACAAGGAGTACCAATCTTATACAAACTAATCAACTCTCCAAGTCTCTACAAAATTCTTTTTTTTTTGTCCAATCTACATAACTCATGGTTGAAACAATGTCATTTCTCAACACACCAGCTCCAGAAACGGTACTTGATTTCTTCATATGTTAGCCTAAGATCCCAAATCCTTGCTCTCGAAAATTGACGCATTTCACCATTTCCACACCACCCAAATGATTGTCATTTGACGGGGAATCAATTTATAGTGTACTCACTCCGTCCCATAAATAAGGTCTTTTTTTTTTTGTAAGGAGAATATATAAAAGGTAAGAAAGTGGTAAAAGTTACACTCTTTAATGATTTTATTTTTTTTACTAAAAAATAGAAACATGACACTATTTATGGGACAATCCAATCGTAAAAACAAGACGGAAAAAGTATTTTTTTAGTAAAAATTAAGAATTAATGTAATTAATTATTTTAAATAATAATATTCTGTAATTTATTGAAATACAATATTAAAACTATATTATAAAGTAAAACTAGATCAATAAAAAGTAGCAGTACTATAAATCTAACAGGGGGTGTAAACGCGAAATCAATAAATTGAGAATAAATTTATTCAATGTAATAGTACATATTTTATAGCGACAGATTTTCTTTAATGATTTTTTTTTTTATACTAAAAAGTAGAAACATGACACTATTTATGAGACAATCCAATCGTAAAAACAAGACGGAAAAAGTATTTTTTAGTAAAAATAAGAATTAATGTAATTAATTATTTTAAAATAATAATATTCTGTAATTTATTGAAATACAATATTAAAATTATATTATAAAGTAAAACTAGATCAATAAAAAGTAGTAGTACTATAAATCTAACAGGGGGTGTAAAAGCGAAATCAATAAATTGAGAATAAATTTATTCAATGTAATAGTACATATTTTATAGCGACAGATTTTCTTCTGCCAACTTAAATTATAAAATCTAAAAAAATCAAAGCTCGATTTATTATTTTTTATTTTTGATTTTAAAAAATGAGTAATAAAACTAATCAAGTTTTGATTTTTATTTATTTTTTAGATTTTATGATTTCTATATTAATTTCTAAGGTATTAGAATATTAAACAATTAAAAAAAATCGAACAAAATAATGTCAAAATGATAAAACGACGAAAGTGCTCATGTCCACAAATAAGGAAGTAGCATATCATTTTTTCACAAACCAATGCAGGTCGATCTATATAAATAAGTATTGTGACAAAGTTCACAATATATTGGACCAGTCGATATATTATGGTAAATTTATCGATATATAGTGATCTCATAAGTGTAACACGACGAATGTTCATTTAAGTTATTAATAGTGTAATAATAATATAGTAGTATAAAATAAAATGAAGACGGATTGTACGATGGTTTGAAATAAATTTCCAATCTTAAAATAATTGGAAATCAATCGAGATCGAAACAATGAGAATGAACGAGAGTATTACATCTTAAAAAAAATTATTATAGTTTGTCAAATATTTGCTGGCAACCATTGATATTATTTTTTTATGTGTATAATTTGAATTTAATCAAGGCACGGTGATTAGTTGTCATATTTTGTCAAGAAGTATGGAGATAAGGTGATAGTCATTAAATTAAATTAAAATACATAAAAGTATTTACATAAATATACTACTACTCCTTTCGTCCCATGCTAGTTGAGCAGTTTATTTTCGACACGGGAATAAAGGAACAACGGTTAAGGATGCTAATTGTATGTAATTAGTAATATTATAATAATTTATATTTTATTTTTGAAATAAAAATATATTTATTCTTTCTTTTTATAATTTTTTTTATTGTATTTATATTTTTTTTAAATCCCTAATTATATCTCAAAAAATAACTGGTCAAGTAAAATGTGACTACCAAAAAAAAAATACTGCTCAGCTAAGATGTGACGAGGGAGTATATAATTGCAAATCGAAATCTAAGCTCATCTAAATTTCAGTCAAATTTCGTTGATGGAATGTGTATCACGAGACCGACACTAATGTCAGGAATGTGGAGAACAAAGCTCACTAATTTTAATAATTTGTCATTTTTTATTTTTATTAAATACGAAATATAATCATGAATATGATAAAATATATCTGCATAATTATTACCTAATGTGACAAAAAAACTTTCCACTGTATCACGTGATTCTTCATTTACCAATTATCATCTGCATTCAAATATTCTCCCCATCTCAACTTGTAATTTGGATCTTATATTGCAATTATATGATGACGTATGCAGTTAAATTATATTCTTTCATATTTCGGATTTACTTCATTATTATATTGCAAGAGTGAGGAGCGTATGATACAATTTCAATATTTATTCTAAATTACTCAAGTGAATAAAAAATTATGGGAATACATGAAATTCCAAATATTCATAGACCTTTTCATCGAGTATAGATCTATAAGGCCTATCTACAATAATTCTTTGGGTCCCATTGAACTCATAGGATAAAGGACCCTTTGTGTTAGGAAAATGAAAAAAGAAGGAATAATGAAAATTTCTAATATCCTTTTTTTTTTCTTTTTTTGAATTTCTAGATGAATTTCTCAATAAATATTTATCATCATAATATGAAAAAAAAAAAATCGACTCTAATACATTTTTTAATTATGCCTAGGTACCATTTTTATTTTTTTTTCCATGCGATAATTCACGCATCTTTTTGAAAAGCAGAGGAACTAAGAGACAAAGGTTGAAGGAGAAAAGTGCTCTTCACATGACTTGATCAAATTTGAGAAGTGCATCAATTATGATCGAATATTACAAATAGTTGAGTTTTTCTTATGAGAAACACTAAAGTCTCGTTCGGTAGTCAAAATAAGACGAGATAAATAAAGTTATTTGGTATATTCTAAATAAATTATCTCGAGGGTCCGTAAAATAAGTTTAGCCGTGTGATAAAATAACTGATTCTCTTTGATAAATTATCTAACCTTCCTATTCGAATAAAAATATTTTAGCTGAACAGTACCTCATCAAAATAATTTTCCATGGTTTATATCTCATCTAACATTAAACAAGCCTAACAATCTTTTGTACCAGTACATAATAATAATAATAATAATAATAATAATAATAATAACTGAAAAAACTTATGATTCTATTTGCTTTCAAAATACACATCACATACATGCACACGAATTTGTAGATATACGTGTGCCTTTAAGACGATACCAACGTATTTTATTCAGAAAATGCCAATAGCCCAAATAATATAAGATTGGAGCAGAAGTAATTAATTTGAATTTTTGATATAATTCAGTGAATAGAAATGGATTGGATCGAATAGTGAAGAGGTGGGTGCCAATTGCCAAAGATGATAGAGAGAGAGAGAGAGACGTGAGGAAGAAAGCTAATGTTGGGGTGGATACATTCACCTAATATTAAAGGATTAACACGAAACGGTATATATTTCATTAAAAAAAAAAAAAAAAAAGGAGAAAAAAAGAGTAGTATATATAGACTGGTTTTTTCTTTTTCTCTTTTTATTTTTATTATTATTGAATATTATATGTTGATAAAGCTTTATAAAAATTATGATAGTACATTAAGCGGTGGTGGTTACGGTCCTCTTAGAAATGAGCGCTCTTGTTCTCCACTATAAGTAAATAAATGAATAAATATAGTACGGAGTATGTCCACGAAAATTGCAATGCGAATTCTGTTGCATGAATTTTTATAAACTCGTCATTTGTTAATTAATTAATTCTATAAAATTTTAATTAGTGGTTATGATTAATTAGTAAGTTAGAAGTTAAAAAAAATTGATTATAATTAATGACTTTGTGCTAATTGCCTAACAAATGACGGAGTTTTTAAAATTTCATGTCGCAGAGCTTGTATCGCAATTTTTATAGAGGGGGAGGGGAGTACATCTATATAGTACTCGTAGTATCATATTTTTTGGATTTTATTTCCCCTTTTTTGAGAGATGGTCTCTCCACTATACTTGGGAAACGTAATATGCTGCCAAAACCCATGACCCCCTCTTCTCAATTATCCACGACTCCCACGTCAATTTCACATGCCTCCTTCCCTCCTTATTTTTATTATTATACTATAATTTTAATCTTAAATTTAATTTTGTGTCTACGATTTTTTTCTTTCGATGAAATATATACTATTCACATTGCTTTTCTTCGCCAACTAATTCTAGTAGTCAAGAATATTAAGTCACAAGTCTATACAATATATAAAAGTAGAATTGTTGGCAAAAATTACAACAATGTCATTTTCCCTCCAAAAGTGATCATCAATTGTCCAATAGTTTTATGAAGGTGATTTATTTCAAAGAGTTATAAATTGTTCAATGGATTTGGTAATAAATGGATTTAAATTATAATAGTGTTTAATTGCTTGCAAATATTCTATTTTTGCATTAAATCATTCTATTAATTTCTTTATTTTGCTACATGCATATGTTATTATTATTATTATTTTTCAATCCTATTTTTTTATTATAAATAATTTGTGTAAAATTTTGTTGTGACAATAGAAATTTTGAATACATTGTCACAAATAAAACTAGTTATTAATTGAACTTTTGTGAAATAATATTAAGTTAGATTTAAAGTTATTGATCGATAAATTTATTGTGATCGTGATTTATTGCTTATTTTTTGATGTATTATTTTTTCAAAGAAATGTATCAAATTAATAAAGGAAAATAATAATTACTAATTATTTAGATAAGTATTAATAATTTAAATAAAATACCAAATAATTCAAATAGTATCATAATATCAATAGTAGTTTCATATAAATGTAGACATGTAGTATAACATATGTTTTAAAATTATATTTACTTATATTCTTTTAAAATTATTTTAGGTTTTCAATATTATAAAATTACATTTTTATTAATAACAATAATAATTGTATTGTGTTTGTTCAATATAATGTGAGAGAAATATATAATTTCAAATTTCTATTTATTTTATCACTCTTTATAATTCGTATGTTCCGTGCAACGCACGGGCGCAACACTAGTTTGTAACTAAAGGTTGAAGAAACATTTTGTTGAAAAATTCATATTGAAAGAAGCAAGTTCTTGTTGGAAGATATTAAATAAGCAAAGTCATATTTTAATTTTATCCCTAGTTTTTTTTTCTGACACATAAAATTAATGTATAAAAAATTCTCAAAATGCAATTTTTTAAATTTTTTTTATTTAAGAAAAGCTTATTTTTGAGAAATTTCACCGAGCCTAAGGGTGAGAGTGGGCCCTACGAAAATTTCATTCAAATTTCCCTCCAAATCAAGGACTAATTGCGGCAAAATCTCATAAATAATTAACAAAGGCCGAGATTCAGAAATCAGAATTATTATTCTATAAGATGGGGAAATAATAATAAAATAAAAATGGCAAGTGGCAATTTTGAAGATTTCCACAAATATCGATCTGGTTCAGTGGCCAAGGCAAAACGTATAATGCCCTCGGAAGACTGTGTCATTGTAATATTTAATTAATTATTTATTAATTTCCCAATTTACTAAAAATATTTAATTTTGTGGGCTCATTAAATTTAGGATATGCGTGACATCATTGCAGCCCACATGTTGCCTAATAGTCTAATACTGCAATTATTATTATTATCCAGAAATGACAGTAGATCACTAGCAAGTGATTAACAATAGATCAATTAATTTTTATTTTTTTAATTAAGTACTAATATTTAAAGTTTTCCCTAAAATTTTCCTAGGTTACATTCCTTTTGCCGATGATAAGTTTTTATTCTTTTATTATTTTTTATTTTAAGGCAAACACAACACACTCACCCGAGATGACTCAAACTCTCGACCTCTTAATTGGAGAGGAAGCGTCTTATCAATTGAGTTGCGTTTCGTTGTCATATATTCATATTCCTTATTTCTTATTCTTTAATATTTAATAAAATTTCATAAAAGTGTTATTGGAATTTGGAAATAAAATCTTTTTAGGTGGAAGATTGCATATCTTTAATTACTATTGAGGGATGGGCTTTGGACTTTATTCTCTCATTGCCGTTTTAAATAGAAAAAAATAAAAATTAGCTATGGCCCGTCACAAATACTAAATCGAAAAATCCAACATTTTTATTTATTTTATTTATTTTTATTTTATTTTATTTTTTGTTTCATTGAAGTCCCATATTTTAAAGCATAAATTATGATTTGAATGTTTTATTCGGGCCTTGTAATAGCCAAATTTTCACAGATTAAAGTCCTAAAAGAGGCCTTCAGCCCAGTACCTTATAATTAAATTTCTAACTATTCAAACTCCAAATAATCTAGTGGGCCGGGCCAACCTACTAGGTACGGGCCTAATTTGGGCTTTTCCCGGAATCGAGCCCAATAATTGATTGAAAGGAAATTAATATATTTGCCAAATAAGGAGTATTATCAAAACATTACATAATATAACACGAAAGGAATTCAAAGATTATCAAACATATTTAAAAGGTCTCTCATCTCACATGACTTAAAATTTAAAGTGAAGAAGTTCATAAAGTATGGTAAATTGGCTGAGATTTTACAAACGGAAACTCTGAGAATCCCCGGTCTCCAATCTGTTGAACCTATTAGCTTTTTAGTTGATTTTTAATCTTTGTAATGATAGATTTTATATTGAATTTTTGGAGTTTAGTCTTTGAAATTCATTGTTACAAAACTCCAAAATCAATTAAAAAAATCAACAGGTTTAACAAATTAAGGATAGAGGGAAGAACCAAGTCCATAATTAATTAATTAATTATAATTTATGATGCAAAAATTAAAGATAGATATTGCAAAAAAATCTACAACTACAATTAGGATAACTTAGACTTGTAATTACTTTCGGGTATGTATCCCATGCACTAAATCAAACCAAGTGCCAAAGTAAAGTATTTTATTCTAAAAATATCATTTTTCTCAAGAAATATCAACACTCACTCCATCACTCATTGATTTTTTAGGGTGGAAATAAGATTATCATTATAGGCCCTCGTCTAAAAATTAATTGTTCAAGTATGGTCGAAAAAGAAAACGTTCACCTATTTAACTTTAATTTTTATTATATAAATATGTAAAAAAAAAATTGTATGAATTCGATGAAAGAGGTGGGTGCCAAATTGCCAAAGATGTTGATTAATTTAAGTCAGTTTTGGGTTTATGCAGTTTAAGTAATTATGTGAAATACTAAAAAAGTAATATGCAGGTGTTGTAAGAGGGATGACCGGCGGGAATGTGGGGTCGGCGCCGGCCTCCACCACCCCCCCACAAGATTTTATGCTGTATATGTTTCTATATTAATTTAAAAATTAATTTCAAACCCCATATGACTCTTGAGTGCTTCATATTCAACCCATTTTTTTAATTCACAAAACCACTTTATAAATTCCTATGTGCCCTCATAACCACCAAAAGTCAAAAGCTTAACTCAAACCGCCAAAACAAGATGAATGCTCCAATGCACATCGCCCACCGTAAGCATACTTAATATGTTCATAGATAACGTGGTAACATTATAAATAAAGAAATTAATTTAAATATATACCATTAAAATTAAACTCTACTAAAAAAACTCAACACTCAATGGAAAAAGTTAATGAAGTGGCGCTGTCACATACACATTAAGTGTGTTCACGGTAGGTACATCAGTTGACTTGCCTGATATCTATGTGTAATTGTGTATATATAAATAGTACCCCATCTCCAGTTTACATAATCCCAATTAACACTGTACCAAATTCGAGAGAGAGAGAGAGAGAGAAAATGATTAGTCTATATGGAGAAACACACACATCATCATCTTTTGCTATGATCTTCTACACTTGGATATGCCTTCCCTTCCTTAGAATTTCTCAGGCGGTGATTCGAATCTGCAGATTTCTCATCGACCCTCATCATCAGCCGGAGAGCAGCCGGAATCTTGACTGGGAACTGGATCTCCCGGTCACCCTCTTCGAAGAAACGGCGGCGAGTGAAGGAGAGATGTGCTCGATTTGCTTAGAGGATTTCGCCGGAGAGGATTCCGTTAACAGACTGCCCAAGTGCGGTCACTTGTTCCACGCCGGTTGCATGGAGAGATGGCTGGACACGTGTCAGTTCACCTGCCCTATTTGCCGGTCGTCTTTGCTGCGAAGGGCCCGGCCCTCGCCATGCATGTCGCGGGCCCCACCTCCGTTTTGCATCCGTCATGATCACCATTATTCATAGCTTCTTTTCTTTTCTTTTCTTTTTTTGGTTAGAATAGTGGGGCGTTTACTTGATTGAATGATAATACATATGATTGAGTGTTGATTTATAATTTAGAATTGCTCAAATTGGATATATGCCTAAATTTTATTTTAATTTTTAGAAATGGAATTTCAAGTTTGACATTACTATCTAATTAATTAATATATGTAATTCATTCTCAAACCTAGAGGGTCAACTTGTTCTCCTTGTCTTGGCCGTTAGAATTAGTATTACAAAAATTGGTATGGTTAAAACGGTGACGGGATGGCTACCGATATTGCTGTCTACATATTCAGCGATGGATTCCGTCACCGTTACACTACGGATATAAGTTCCGTTGCCGATTTCAGCTATATACAGAATGTTGTCGTTTCATATGTCGGAATTGAAATTGCTTTATATTTGTGAAAGTGGAAAAGAACAATAAACCTTTATTTTCATCAATTTGAGAAGTCACGGCCTCCGCCTTAGATTTTCTTATTTAATTAGGTCTTTATAATAACTACTAATTAATAACGGCTGCGTCAACTTTAATTTCTTGAAATTATCCGAACGTCGCGTTTTAAATATGAGCAACTGTTTTTGTCCAATAATTTTATATAGATTTATTAGTATGCAGGTTTCAGACTTAGATTCATGTCCGATTCTATTAAACAATGGAGTTTGACTTGCGCATTTTCTGAAGGTGATGTAGTTTGAGTCAACTCAAGACTTTTAAGCTGCTGCTTTATTTGATTTCATAGTTGCTACTAGAATTTAACGTCCAGGTGAAATCTCCCTCTCTCGGCAACTGCATCCCCCTCTTCCATTATTTCATATTGATGAATTTGGCAACAAATAATTAGATTTTCATATGTGTATATAAGGGAGAATATGTAGGTGCAACTCCATGTATATATATATTCGTTCCGTCTCGTCTGAGTCGGTACTCTTTCCTTCTTGGTCCATCTCAACAGAGTATGCGCACGTTACATTTTTTGCACACAGCTTCACTCATATTAATGTAGGTCTCTCTTTCCACTAACACGATTCACCTACAATTTATCAAAACTCGTGCTGGAAAAATAGTGCATACTTAGGTGAGACAAATAGAGTATTATATAGTCATTATAACCATCTCTTTCATGGCCATGTGTAATTTCCTGACAGGAATTGTGTTGTTGGGTTTATAGCAGGTCGATTGCTCGAACTTTCAAAACATTATGAACATACTTTCTTAATATGCGTAATATAAAAGTAGTCGATTTTTTTAATCCTAGTTTGATTTTTATTATTCTTCTTCGCAAGTTTTTTTTTTATAAATTTGCAATATATATATATATATATATATATATTGATGCTAAAAAATATGGGACAATGGAGGGAGAAATTGACTTTAGATACAAATATATTGTCATCATATCTTACTATTTTTTAGAAGGTCAAGCCTCATCTTCGTTGAGAAAACGCCTCCCCATTTTTTAAAATAACCGAAAAGCCCTTTAAAGAGCTTCTCAAAACTAACACCAATTATTTAAATATAAAGATAGATGGGACTAAATTCCTAACAACTAATTAAAAATAAAAAAACCACAGCAGTTGTGTGGTATGATAGTATTAGATTCGCACCATTTACTTTATTTAGCACTGCAAAATTACATTAAATATTAATTAAATTGATGTTTTTTACGTATAAATAGTATGATCCAAGCATGGGATACCAACATTCTTGGCTTCACACAATATGACAATACCTTAAAAAGGCACAACTTGCACCGTCCATTTCCATCAACAATTAATGCGCTTAATTTATGGATTAAATAACTCTTAAGTTAAGCACCATCCATCATCACTCCATCGATTCCCACAAATGAGAACGTGATAATTGCATTAAAATACTCCATCTTACTTGTCTCAAATGGGCCATCCAGCCCGTCCCAGCCTGGCCCATTAGCTGGGGTTTTATGAGCTGGCCCAATCCCCTTGAAATGGGCCCCCCTTAGGACAGTTAAAGGAAATAACATACTGTTGCAATATGAAAAATAAAAAGAAAGTAAAGCCCATTATCTGAATCCCAAAAGGACCCATTATATGTTTGCTTCTTTTCTAGGCAAATTTAATTTTTACGGATTGTTTAATCATTTAAAATGTATTTCCCTGTCTCATTAATCTTGCATTACTTTATTATTTTATACTTCATTTATATTATAGAAATAAGACAAGCATAATGTGATGGAGGGAATATATATATAGGGAAATGTTCATATAGAAATAAATCCAAGTATGCAAATATGTGAAAAATGCTTAAAGCTACACAAGATCATGCTTAAATCTATATATAATCATGCTTATTTATACATAATTTGATGCTTAAAGTATTTTCATGCTTCTTGTATTACTTCAACCAAGCTTATATCAATATCAGCAGTATACATAATTGAATATTTAACGTTGTGTATTTGTATGTATATATGGCTAGATCGGCAAGGATGCATTTGTTAGTAAAAAAAAAAAATGTTGGATTTATCTCCTTATTTTAATATTTGACTAAGAGTCAAATAAAGTTATATCACTTAAGTTGGTTCTACATGTAATTATTATTTTAAGTTATTTTGTGAAAAACCGTATAACTTCTTTTGGTGGAGAGGGGTCCCTAAGTTTGCTTTTTATTCTATCTGATACACCATCAATTCAGAGAAAAGAAAAACTTGGAAGCACTCACCGATAATGAATCTACGTATTCGTCAAAAGATTTTCTGGACGCGTTAAGGCTATGGAGGTATTCTGGTGAACAACAATAAAGAGTTAAAGCAATGTCTGGAGGTATGTAATCGATTTTCTTCCGCTGCAGATCGATATATGTTTAATCGATATTCTTTCATTTGGTATCAGAGCATGTTGAATCTCTGCCTTGCTCTGCTCTTTGTTTTCGTAATGTTTAGACATCCCTATGCTATTGGAATTACTTATACTGATTCGTAATTCATCGACATATATGTGCGAAAAATGATTTTTTGTTGATCTCATCACCTTTTGGAATTATTCGAAATTGATGAGATTGAATCTTTATGAATTGGTTATTATAATATGAATGAATTCTCTTTGCCTAGAACTCTACATACGTATGTGAGTATGATTCTGCAGATGGTTATGAGGATATGATGAATAATTAATGCATATGAATTGTTTGTTGAATGTACTCAATGATACATTTGACGGCTTATTAAGCATGCTGATGTTTATTGTTTTGGCATGCTTTAAAATATATTCGAAATCGTTAGATTGATTGTTCTGTGAGTTTTGTTTTGTTCTCTGATTTGTGATCGTATGCCAAATATGAGATTTTTTGTTCAATTGATGCTCGTGTTGTAGAAATTTGTCTATGTTTCTTGGCTACAATTTAATGTTATGTGATTCATATAAGTTTAGTTAAATAAGGATAAGCTTCAACATCCTTAGTTAGTTAAAATTATATTTAAGGTATAAGAATCACTACTGTAAATAACATTATTTGTGATTAATCATATAGAATGTAACAGACTTTATCCCACATGAATTTTTGTTACATTTTTATGATTAATTAGGACAAAATATCAAATTGTATTTTCTAATTTACCTACAGGAATTAGAAAATGGAACATAATTTAATAGTTTTGTCATAAAGAAAGTGAATCTTATTTGAATTAGAACTTTAGCCCATAGGCAAGTTTTATGTCTTTAGATTCATGTTTTCAACATGTTTACATTGGTGTAGTATGTTATATGAAAAGCTTCATTTATTGAAATAAGCATGATTATTTATTCATTGCAATTACACACAGCCTATTAATTTCTCTGATATGAAATGTGATGTTTATGAGCTTACTGGGGATAACTATAAGGTTTGGAAGGAGATAGTTATTCTTCATTTAGGATGGTTGAACATCGATTATGCTATAAGGAAAGATGGACCCCTTGCTATAACTGAAAAAAACACTCCAGATGAAGTTGATCTTTATGAAAAGTGGGAGTGATCTAATTGTCTATGTGTTATGTTCATAAAGACAAAAATATCTGCTGGGATTAGGGGTTCACTCGATAAGTATGATGATGTTTGAAAGCTCTTGAAGGCAATTAATGATCAATTTGTGTCTTCTGATAAGGCATTGGCTAGCACCCTAATCATGCAGTTTTCATCCTTAAAGTATAACAAAATTAGAGGTGTGCGTGAACACATTATGCGCATGAGGGACATAGTGGCTCAATTGAAAGTGTTGGAAGTTGAGATGTCAGATGCTTTCCTGGTTCACTTCATATTGTGCACTCTTCCTCCACAATATGCTCCTTTTAAGATCTCTTTCAACACACATAAGGATAAATGTTCAATCAATGAATTAATGACCATGTGTGTTCAAGAGGAGTGGCGATTAGCTGTGGAAGAAGGCGAGAAAGTGAATATAGCGACTCCAACTTGGAGGGCTTCAATGCTAATGCTCTAATTAACTTTAATTGTTACCAATTTGATGGAAGAGGTGGGTGCCAATTGCCAAAGATGTTAATCAAATTAAGTCAGCTTTGGGTTTATGCAATTAAGTAATGATAAAATTAATATGCAGATGTTGTAACATGTAATAATAGTCTTAATGTAATGATAAAATTAACGTGGGGTCGGCGCCGGCCTCCACCACCCCCACAAGATTTTATGCTCTCTACTCTATGTTTCTATATTGATTTCAAACCCATATGATATGACTCTTGAGTGCTTCATATTCAACCCATTTTTTAATTCCAAAATATATTTTAAATTCCCTCATAACCACCAAAAGTCAAAAGCTTAACTCAAACTGCAAATACAAATACCAGTTGACTTGCTACGAAATCTATGTGTATATATAAACCGCAGCCCATCTCCGGTTTACATAATCCCAATTAACACTGTACCAAATTCTAGAGAGAGAGAAAATGATGAGTCTATATGCAGAAACATCATCATCTTTTCCTATGATCTTCTACACTTTCATATGCCTTCCCTTCCTTCAAATTTCGACGGCGGTGATTCGAATCTGCAAATTTCTCGTCGACCCTCATCATCAACCGGAAAGCAGCCGGAATCTTGACTGGGAACTGGATCTCCCGGTCACCCTCTTCGAGGAAACGGCGGCGAGCGAAGGAGAGGTGTGCTCGATTTGCTTAGAGGATTTCGCTGGAGAGGATTCCGTTAACAGACTGCCTGAGTGCGGTCACTTGTTCCACGCCGGCTGCATGGAGGGATGGCTGGACACGTGTCAGTTCACCTGCCCTCTTTGCCGGTCGTCTTTGCTGCGAAGGGCCCGGCCTTCGCCATGCATGTCGCGGGCCCCACCTCCGTTTTGCATCCGTCATCACCATTCATAGCTTGATTTTTTTGTTTGTACGTAGATTAATCTTGTTTTTTTTTTTTTGGTAAGAATAGTGGGGCGTTTTACTTGATTGAATGGTAATATATACATATGATTGAGTGTTGATTTATAAGTAAGAATTGCTCAATCTAGGTAGCAAATTGGATATGCCTAAAGATTATTTTATTTTTTAGAAAATAGAATTTCAAGTTTGACAATACTATCTAACTAATTAATTTATGTATGCATTCATTTTCAAATATAGAAGGGGTCAGCCTCTCCTCGTCTTGGCTATCACAAAAAATTGGTAGGGTTAAAATGGCAATCTAGATTTTTCGGTCTATTATTTTTTATCGATAATTACATATTTTCGTCCATATGATCTCTCTTCTAATATTACTATCGGTGAGGAATTTTTAGTCAGTTGGATTTGATTTTTATATCATTATCATTTGAATATGTTAGTATTTTTATTTTTTTAAGTCACCGGCAATAATTAAACACTATTGAAGTTAAACATATCGGCTCTTCATTTTTCGACAAATATATTTTCACATTGATAAAGTCAGCAATAAATAATTGGATCTCCATATGTGTATATAGGGGGGCGTATGGGTACGTGTAATTTCCCAGGAGGAGTTGTTTGTTTGGTTATATAGCATGCTCGATTTCTTAAAATTTCAAACATCATAAAAATTACCATACTTACTTCATATGCATAATTTAATCGGTAATTGCGGTTTAGAAAACAAAAGGAGTTGTTCCTTTTTTTTTTTCATCCTAGCTTGATTTTTTTTAGAGTATTTTCATTTTACCTTTACTTGTAAAAGTATATATATATATATATATATATATATATATATATATATATATATATATATATATATATTTGGCATGGAAAAGGAAAATAACAATAATCGCGGAAGCGCAGTCCAGTTGTTGCGAGTGTGTTGTGTTTATCTAATAAAAAAAAGTAAAATAACCATAAATATGATTATATATATGATTTTCAGTACAATTATAACCAATTAATTAGTCCAAATCACATATCACACAGTGATCAATAATCCATATATTCTTTTATTCTTTAAGGACTCGGTCTTTTTAATAAATTTGCAACGTACTCCCTCTGGTTTTTTTTAAGTGTCATAGTTACTATTTTTGTTGTTTATTTTTAAGTGTTCCATTTCTGAATTTAATGACATAATAGTTACATTTTTCCAATTTTACCCATATAATTAATGTTATACGTAGTATATAAGGTGGTGTGCAGAAAAAAATAAATAATAAATGAGGTTACAATGTAAATTTACATATTTTCTTGTTATTTGCAATTTGTTGACCGGACACTTAAAAAAAACAAAGTGAGTATATATTGATGTTGTAAGGCGCTAAAATAATATGGGACAGTTGGAGGGGAAAATTGACTTAAGAATTTAGATACAAATAGTCATATTATTTTTTAGAAGGTCAAGCCTCATCTCCGTTGAGAAGTTCTGCTTCCTCATTTTTTTAAAGTAACCGAAAATATAAAGAGGTCTCCCCATTTTTTTAAAGTAACCGAAAGTCCCTTTAATAGCTTCTCAAAACTAACACCAATTATTTAAATATAAAGAGAGATGGGACTAAACTTCCTAACAACTAATTAAGAATTAAAAAAAGAAAAGAAAAAAAAGCAGCGGTTGCGTGTATTAGATGCAGCATTACTTTAGAAGTGCAAAATTAGATTAAATATTAATGAAATTGATGTTGTTTATGTAAATATGATCCAAGCATGGGATACCAAACATTCTTGGCGCAACACAATCTATACCCTATTATAAAAGTGTCTTGTTTTACAAAATTTGGTTTGCCTATTATACCCTTATTATATAAAAATTATATTATATCAATAACATATAAAGCTTATTTTAGTATATTAATAGTATTATTATTAGTAGTGTTGTCCTACTATAATTCTGTTTCTCAACTCTTATTTAATAGACTAAAGCTTATTTTTTTCCATATTAAAAAACATTTATTGTATGAATTATTATTATTATTATTAAGTGGATATAATCGCAGAAAAAATAATTTATGGAGTAATGGGGTATATAGAAAAGCTCCCTCACCCACGGTGGGTACATTTAATGTGTCTACCGCTTATATATTGTAAGTTACTATATTTTAGTATTGGATGCAAATAAATAAAACTTTGAAAATAGAACAATCTTTTATTATTATTATTATTATTATTATTATTATTATTATTATTATTATTATTATTATTATTATTATACAATAAATTAATTCTTAATGGATTCTCTATAAATATTAATTGATTTTTTTAACTACCTTCTATTTTTGGTGAAACACAAAATTTAACACTGTATTATTTATAAATGATACTCCTTTTGTCTCACTCGATATGACATGTTGTTTATTCAAATGAGTGGAATAAAATAATAAAATAAGCCATATCGAGTGGGACATAGTAGGTTATTAGAATATATATATATATATATATATATATATATATATATATATATATAATAAAAACTAAAATTATCTGGATTATCAGTTGATGCTAGAAAAAGTTCGAATAATTTTATTGTGAGAAAGATGATTTGATATAGCTACTTGAACAAAGTGACTCTGATCTGGCATAATGTTGCCGCATGTGGACACTGCCAAAATCTGGCGGCGATGCGCAGCTGCAGCATTAGTACAACACTGTTGATTTTTCTCATTGTGCAATAATTTCGAATCATGGTTTCAATTATGATGGGGAGCAATAATTTTCTTACCAAAAATAGGAAATTCATAAAATAAAATAAAAATCTTCAGTCAATAGCTTTATACTTTCGTCTCTTAGCAATGATTAATCGTCAGTGCTGAAGTCGGTTCTCTTTTCTAATTTTCTTTTGCTTTTGTTTTAGATTTTTTCTTTCATGAGGATTTGATGAAAATTTTGTTTCCTCACTAAGAAAAAGAAATTGAAATCTTTCAGATTGATAGTTCGAGTGGAATAAATTAAAGGAACCCCTTTTTATTACTACCTCCATCCCACTATACTTGGTCATTTTCATTTGATTGACATTTCGCGCACGCATTTCCACCGAAACCTAATACGGGTTTTAAAATATAATTTTGAAGTATCGTTTTTTTTACGGGATACTATGACACTCATAGTATCCCGTAAAAGAAATGATACTTCAAAATTATATTTAAAAACCCGTACTAGATTTCGGTAGGAAATGCGTGCGCGAAATGTCAATCAAATAAAAGTGGCCAAGTATAGTGGGATGGAGGTAGTATTTATTTTTGATGTTAGGCTTCTCCATGAGTATACTATGTTCAATTAATTTGAAAAAAAAAATTAATAGGTAGCGTGTTATTTCATAACGGAAAAGTAATATGATCCGTTAAATAAAGATCGGATGAACTTGAATATAAAAGTAAGAGGATTTATTAAAACGAAAAAATATATAGGGACTTAATGAAATAAAAAGTAAGAATATAAAAACTTAAGGACGTGTTTTGCCTTATTTTGTACTATTATGGTTAGGAGTTTTAGAACTATACTTTAAACTCAACCATCTATTTAGGCCACATATATAAGATGAACCTTGGGTTAAGGGAGGTATCATTCTAAGAGATAAATTTTGTTTGATAGTTTAGTTTTTCTTTATAAAATAATTTTATTTCCTTATGGAATGTGAAGTAGAAAATTAAAGGTAAACTCTTTGTGTGAGTACGTTGGTCTAACGGTAGTGGGATTAATGCTAAGACCTCCGTGGTAAATGTCTCAAGTTTGAAACCTCTGTGGCGTCATTTTTAAATTAGTATCAAAATTATTCAAAAAAGAAAGGTACGTAACTCTTGTTTCAAGGTGCTTAGTTGGAGAAAGCTTTTAACTATTTTTTTAATAACAACTTTTAATTTTGTTGAATTTAAATGAATTTTTAGAATTTAATTTAGTGTTTTCTTTGTACAAAAAGAACATTTTAGAGCTAGACTCTTGCACATGAAAAAACTTTGACTACGGTATTTTTTTCAACAAAATCAATGTACAGTTCACATTTGAAGACAAACTTTGTAGAGAAAGAGATGAATTGGATATTGTTAAAAGTCATCATATTAATTATTAATATTAATAATTTTACAACTTATAAGGAATTTTTTTCTTTATATCTTTAAGTATATTAACAGTATAAAAAATTGAATTTTTAACTACATATAAATTAGCCATACATAATAATGTGTGACAAATTTAGTGACATATAGTTAGAATATGTGTGGGTAAACAAATCTTGCCGATATGAAGATGTGGGATCTTGTGGGTCAATGACTCAATGATCACAAAATTAGAAGGGCCAGATTAATTTTTAATTTATTTTGTTTTATTTTATATTTTTTTGTAGTGTGCACTTAAGTAGTGTGTACTTTCATTTTATCTAATATAAAAATGGGATAAGGTACAAATATCCCTTAACGTTTTTATGAAAAAACAAATTGCCCCTTGAACTTTATTTTGGTACAAATAGGACCTTCATTTTTATTTTTAGGTATAAATACCCCCTTAACGTTTTTACGAAAAAAATAAATTGCCCCTGAACTTTGTTTTGGTATAAAAAGGACTCTCATCTTCATTTTTAGTCATACTATATATCCGTTCCATAACAAATTGTCCCCTAAATCTTGAGAATCCTAATTTTCAAAAAATGAAATCCCTAATTGTTCACCTTTCTCTCTTGAAATGACGATGACATCGGTGACTTTGCTATCTCAATGTCGGCACCGTCTTCTTGTTGTACCTCAAACTCGTCATGTCGACCACTTCTTGCACGAGCTTACTTATGGAGACGGAGAGAGACGCTCGGTCCTCATGCCCACCGTTGTGCTTGCTTGTACAAAAAAAGGGTTGTGAGTGTTCTTAGGTTTGGTGAATTGTTCCTAAATATGAAAATGATGGTCCTTTTTGTACCAAAACAACGTTTGGGGGCAATTTATTTATTTATTCATAAAAATATTGGGGGAGGGAGGTATTTGTACCTAAATGAAGATGATGGTCCTATTTGTACCAAAATAAAGTTCAGGGGGCAATTCGTTTTTTCATCAAAATGTTAGGGGGTATTTGTACCTTATCCCTAAAAAAATTCATATTGTGGTCTTGTTTTATTTTAATGCTTTGTATGTATTATGTTGGATTTATGATCCTCTACACCAATAAAAGTATTGCATAGTAGTATCATTTTCATATTATATATCAAAGTGGATAAAGAAAACATAAAATTCTCCACACATAATTCATAGTAATATTTACCACACATATTACATGTCATACTCCACGTCATTTCCACCTCATTAATATATATATTAGTAAGAAGTGATCACCCACACATAAGAGATACCTTTGATGACATACATATGAGTGGGTGAATATTTAGTGATTTATCTACACATACATTCGTGTGTGGTTAAATCTCTTTCTCTGCAGAAATATAACCACACATGTTGACATTTATTTCATGTGGACAAAAATTTATAATTACACATAACCATATTTTTAGTGACATTTTCATGTGTAGGTAAAAAACTTGATTTCTTGTAGTGTAATATTTGTAATAAACTAATTATATTAAACAAAATATTTTACGCGCAACAAGATTATACGTGCAACACACGTAATCTCTACTAGTACCTTAAAAAGGCACAACTTGCACCGTCCATTTCCATCGATCTTAATTGGTGGATTAAATAAGTCTTAAGCACCTTTATCACTCCATCGATTCCGACAATTGAGAACACGTGATAATTGCATTTAAATACTCCATTTACTTGTTTCAAATGGGCCAATCCGGCCCTTCCCAGAGTGGCCCATTAGCTGGTTTTATGGGCCGGGCCGATTCCCGTAACATGGAAAGAAAGTTCTGTAGAAAGATACTGTAGAAAAGTGTTAAATTAAATTAAAAGATCACATAGCTACCAATTTCTATATACTCCATTCGTTCCGCCGAAATGATCTTGTTTTCCTTTTTGGTCGTCCCACCGAAATGGCCTTGTTTCCTAAAAAGGAAATAATTAGTGAATTAAAAAATTTAATTAATGAATAAAAAATTTAATTAATGACATTGTTTTCCTTGAAATGTTTATTTAATATTAAATATATTTATATAAAATTCAAAACTTTAATTATCAAACACATTTTACGAATTAGACACTCTCTCCTTAAATCTCATGCCAAAAAAAATCAGGCCATTTCGGCGGGACGAAGGGAGTAAATAGTGTTGCATTGTGACATTGTGAAAAATACTGTAGAAAGAAAGCAAAGCCCATTATCTGAATCCAAAAAGGACCTATGTTTGCTTCGTCTTTATGGCCAATTTATCTTTTTGAAGGATTGTTTAATAATTTAATAAATTGAATAATTGAAGAATGTCTAATGTTGTGTGTGTATGTATATATGGCTAGATCGGCAGGTACGTGTGGGAACCAGATCAGCTGTTCCGAATTCAGTATATCAATCGTGTCATAAATCTTAAATTTTATATCTTTTATAGTATTATTTTTATAAAAATATTAAATTACTATAATACAATAAATCAGGATAAACATTTATAAATAAAAGTTAGAAATTTTGATAATTATATTCACTGATTTTGAATTTATCAACCCTAACATAAATAGTAAAAGTGAAATTAAATACTAAAAAATAATTATGAATTCTAATTTTCTGTCATAGTATATAACTTCGACACCTCTTACTTTCAACAATGCATCCACCACTGCAAATGGGTACGTATGTGCTAGTAAAAAAGTACATAAACAATGTCAAAAGTAATTAACAGAGTAAAAATTAGTATAGAAAGTAAAAATGAGCCACGCCATTATTAACTTGTTACAAACACGATAATTTTTTCGATATCACTTGAAAAGGCCACCTGAGTACGCTTACAAGCACCCAAACCTGCATCGGTGCAACCTCAAATATTATTCACCCCTATATATATATATATGAATATATCTATTAATAAAAAAACAAAAAACAAAATAAAGCTGCAGAAAAAAACCCCCCAAAAAAATAAAATTCAGATTTCCGAAATTAAAATTAATTATTCCGAGGCAAAGTCCAAGTCAGCAGCTGTAGCCTGTAGTATATAGAGTCGTCTCACACTTTATGCTGCATGTTGGCCATCTCATCGCCGCCGTAGACGGAGTTGTGCACCGACCTCTCGAACTTCTCGCCGTCGCCCCATAGCGCGTAGGCTTCCTCGCCGTGCACGGCCTCGTCGCCGCCGCGCAGCTGCTCCTCCGACATGCGGAGCGGGATGAAGAGCTTGATGAGGTTGCAGATGAGGCTGGTGACGACGACGTTTAGAACGGCGATGTAGAGGACTCCGAGGAGCTGGATCCCCATCTGCTTGAATCCGGCGGAGGCCTTGCCGTTGTGGATGCCGTAGGCGAGGCCGACGTAGTGCTGCCAGTTTTCCACCATGTAGAAGAGGCGGCAGAGCTTGGGGTTGGCGAAGAACCCGGTGAGGAGTCCGCCTAGGGTTCCGGCGACGGCGTGGGTGTGGAAGACGGCCATGGTGTCGTCCACGTGCTTCAGGAGTGGGACCTTCTTGTGCAGGACCATCATCGTGAACCACGGGATCGAGCCGGAGAGGACGCCCATGATGATCGCGGCCCACCCTTGGACCACCCCTGGTTCATCAATTCATTCATCTTGTTAACTTTCTTTGTTTACGATACATTTGACTTTTTTTACCTAGTTTTGAGACATTGCAATGATGGATTTTTTTTTTTTATGACACTCGAAGTATTCTATAGAAAATCAAACTCTAAAAATCGACTTAGATCCACTGTCCTAAATTCGGTGTCCCAAATCGTAAGTTTTATTAATTTCATGCATTTTTCCAATAAATTTATTTTATAAATGATTTGGTTTAATTTTATAATTATTTTCAAGGTTCACCTATCCAATTATGATTTATAATTTTTTTTAGCATTTAATTTCACTTTTATTAATTATGTTAGAGCAGATAAATTCAAAACTAAAGTATGTAATTTTTAAAAATTTTAATTTTTACTTATGAATGTCTATTATGATTTGCGAAATTATAGCAGTATTTTTTGTTTTTATAAAAATCGATATAGAAAACTAATATAAATTAAATTTTGGGACACCGAAATCGGAAAAGAGGATTTCATCAGCTAAAAATTGATTTTAAACTAGTTGAAAAAGTTAATTGTGACTTATTAATTGAATGCAAAAACATACCTGCGGCGGGTGTAATGCACACCAAGCCGGTGATCATCCCCTGGGTGGCGCCGATGACGGAGGGCTTCTCGAAGAAGATGATGTCCAGCATCAGCCACGTCAGCAGGCTGGTGGCGGCGCACACGTGTGTGTTGAGCACCGCCAGCGAGGCGTCGATGCTGGCCATGTAAGGATCGCCGCCGTTGAACCCGGTCCACCCCATCCACAGCAATCCCGCTCCGGCCAACATCAGCAGAATGTTGTTGGGAGGGAACCTCTCCCTGTCCTTCGTCTCTCTGGGTCCCACCTGATCTCATCAAATCCCACGTGTCAGCCAAGTGGCATTAACTAATTAATTAATAATTAGAAAACAAAATTACTCTTTCCTCTCGTTTATAAAGAAACACAAAAAGACAGTCAACTATCTAGACGGAACGAGTAACAGTTAGGTTACCCAATAGGCAGCAGTGAAGCCGGCGACGCCGGAGGAGAGGTGGATGACGTAGCCGCCGGAGTAATCGATGAGGCCCTTCTTGTTCAGCCAGCCGTTGGGGCTCCAGATGCTGGCGGCGCCGATAGTGTAGGAGAAGGTGAGCCAGAGCGGGACGAAGACCATCCATGCAAAGAAGTTCATCCTCCCAAGAAGCGCGCCGGCGATGAGGATGACGGTGATGGCGGCGAAGACGAACTGAAAGTAAAGCATGGTCGCCGTCGGGAACTTGTAGCCGCCGAAGGCCTGCTTGAGGAGAACGTGCTGGTCGAGGGCGTCGTCGATCTTGTTGAGGAAGGGGAGGAACTCTCTGCCGAACGACATCTGGTAGCCCCACCCCACCCAGCAGAGGAGGACGGCGGCGAACGCGTACAGCGCCATGAACGCCGAGTTCACCGCCCACTTCTTCTTCACTATGCTTCCGTACAATATCACCAGCCCCGGTATGCTCTGCAGCCCCACCATCGTCGCCGCCGTCAGCTGCCATGCATTATCTCCCTTGTTCATCCATTCTGGATTCGCCTCGTCCGGTTGGAGATTCTTCGGCAGCCATGAGTAGTCCGGCGTCGACATTCTCTCTCTAGATCCTCTCTCTCTCTCTAGAACTATATGTGGAACAAGTGTAGTGTGAGTAAGTACAAAGTCGGGTGGATTTATAGTGGTGTATTAGGGCATTGTTGTTGCAGTTTTTGGAATGATTAGTGTGTATTAGACAGTAATTAGGAGTTAATTAAGCAAGAAAAGTGAAGGGTATAAGAGTAATTAGGGGAGGGGCGATGAAATCCATTGGTATACAAAGGCACAGGTTGTAATGTGGGATTGATTGTTCCAATGGAGAAATCTAATGCTATTTCATTTGTCACCTTGTTGTTCATCAATGGGGTCGCTTTCACTTGCTTCCTATTTTTTTATATTTTTAATTTGTTTTTCTTGATTATTTGGTTTCTTTGCGTTTGTCTTGATTCCGACGCAGAGGCAAATCTTCCCTAATCAGTACAATTTACTTTGATATTACAGCATCTGAGTAATGTATATTCTATATTAGGTTTATATGGATTTTCAGGCTTCCTCATCAGAATATGAGATTCGGATCCTCTATGTCTTAATGGTGTGACATCCTCTATTGCATCGTTAAATAATTGCCACATACATGTCTATAATATTTCCAAAATTACTATTTTTCAGTACTATGGAAAATTTTAACAGTGCAATAAAGGATGTCACACCGTTAGACAATAGAGAATCCAAATCCAAATCCCCGAATATGTATAAATTAATTCATTTGCTTGCAAAAAAAAAAATAAAAAAAATCCAACTTCTTTAAGCTTCTTGAAATCAACATGCATGATATAGGGTTTTCACTTGGATTCTATATACTCATTTCTGTGTTCCAACCGTGTACTAAATTTTAATTTATACGTAGTATTGTACTAGTTGTATACATTTTTTATTCAACAATTTTGATTTAAAATGACTTAGTATAATTTTATAATTATGTTTAAGGGTTCACTCATCTAATTAGGATTACTAGTTTATATTTTAACATTTAATTTTAATTTTATTAGCTAAAATGGGATTGATAAATCCAAAATTAGGTTATATTATATTTAAAAATTCCATTTTTTCGTTGTAAATGTTTATTATGATTTATTATAATATAATGATGTTTGTATAAAATATATTATAAAACTAACAAAAATTAATATTTGATTGAAACACCATTGTTGGTATATAGAGGATCTCATCCGTGGAGTTTGACTCTTTAAATATCAATATCGTTATTAGGTATTGAAAGAAGAGAAATTCCAAAAGTACGAGAGTATACAGTATATGATAAAAATATTCAAATGATGGTTCCTTTGTAAAGATATAAATTAACTGAAATTTTTTTGATGGGACAAAGAAGATTGTGTAGACTGGTATTATCCCAATCCAGTATTTCGAATTTGGCCCACCTTTTTTTATTGTTGAGGTCCAACTAGCGTTACTCGTAGCAAATTGAGTTTTGGGCTTTTTTTAAAAAAATTTGGATCTGTATCTTCTTTTAGGATGATGCACAGTCTATAATTTGGAACTATATAGCTAAAATACCACAACTAATACAAAATCACATTTGTTCTAAAGAAAAATAATTTTGTAAAATTATTAACTTATCATCAAGAGGAAAATTTACTAAAAATGAGTGCTACATAATCTTTGAAAAAGGAAGAGAGAGTAAAGAATAAGTTAGTACTGCATGATCAATTTGAAGCACTTTTTTTCTCTAAAAAAAACAACAAAAAAAACTCTCTATATCCCATTAGTAATGTCCCACTTACCAATTATATTAAATAAAGATAATGTATAAATTTATAAAATGAAACATTACTAGCGAAACAGAGAGAGTGCTCCGTTTGTCCCAACTCACTATTTAACTTTTATGCGGACTAATGAGTTGTGATAGAAGGAGTATACAAATTTGATGCACTTCTTTTTTTGAAAGGTTAAGACCAAAGAAATGTATAAATAATGAGTATGGGGTACTCAACTCGTAAACAATATAGAGTATGGGTCAATAAAATGTAGAACAACAATGTGTGTGTTAGCCTAATTGTAGGGTGTTAATGCCCGAAATTAAAGATCCCGAATTCGAGTCTTCTGTGGCACGATCTTTAAATTTCAGTTAATTATATTAAAAAAAATAAAAAAACAACTTATAGACAATACAATTTCGTGAACGCGCACACTAATCATTTGAGGCATTTTTAGGAAGCTGCCTCAATAAAAAATAAAAAGTGTAAAGAGTGGTCTTTTGAGTTTTATATTTCGAATAACAATAGCAAATTTGGGCAAAGATTGTATTATGTGTATTAAGTATATTATCATGTGAACGCAAGGATTAATTAAATTGCGTAACTTACGAATCAAAGAAGATCGAATGATTAAGAGTAACATGATGTGCAATTATTATTATTCCTATTATGCTTGATTCTTCTATTACCTACACAATCTTTTATATTTATATAGTTTATTTATTCAAAAAGAAGCGTTAACGGCCACTAAAATATTTAAACATGCCAGATTAATTATGGCTTGTTATGTATATTTGAAAATTAAAGAAATAATGAAGTTAGGTGTGCACGTCTTTCTCTTAGTCGTAATAGCTGGCGACAAAAGGCATTAGTATGGAGCACGTTGCAAAGCATTGCGCAATTTACGCAAAAATTCAAAAGAAAATGGAGCATATATTTTAATTAAATAAATTAATTCTTGATGTTTACAGTTGAAGCTGGGTCAATTTATTTAAGGAAAATCCCTCATTTATTGGGTTCGAGTATCGATATATAATAGTTGGGAGAAACGAATTATTGAGATGGGAGAAGCCCATTTTATTAATGCTACAGAATAGTAACTCATTAATTAACGGTAGCTATTTATAATACTTGAAGTCAGTACAGGCGATAACGTCTCTTTTAATTTGGTGGTGTACCCTGGAAATAATATTATTTCTAAGAATATATTTCAAATTTTTATATTAATAAATCATCAATTAAAATGTCTCTGGGCTTCCATTAATTTTTTTCAATTTAATCTTGATAGAGACGCTCCTACTAGCCGTGGACATATTAATTGATGATGTAACATTATTATATTGACATTTTTTTTATTAAGATCTATATTATTAATAAAATTTAATTTTTTTCGATAAAATTTAATTAATTTTCTTTAAATATATCATTGTCACGCCAACTGTGAATATACTAATTATTCTCACCATCGTTTTTCTTAAACATGATTTTATTTCTTGATTTTCAATGATCATTACTCATTCCGTTTACCAAAAGTGTGTTGCGTTCTTGGTGACATGAGTTTTAATAAATTAAAAAAAAGTATATAGTTGGTAATTTTTATTTTTACAAGAGCTGAGCCTATTTAAGAAACAATTAAGTTATAAAGTGTTGTTTTTTTTTTATATATATATAAATAATGAAAAAAGAAGAAGTATAAAGTATAAAAACATACATGGAGTCATTAACTAAATTAGATAAACAAAAATAACAAAAACATTGCACTAGCCACTAGCCGTGAAGAGAGGAAGAGAGAGAGTGTTCATATAAAGAGGGAAAAGAGAGGGGTAGTGGGATGATAAAAAATAATAAAAATAAAGCATTAGGATTGAGACACAGATCTAGAGTCTACAGATTGTATTAATTAGTCTTAATAATACAGTATCTGTTAAAGGCGGTATCTCCTAACTGCCGGCAACTAGTAGACCTAATAAGTGCGCGCACACACACTGTCACACACATACATATACGCATATATGTGAGATTGAAATTGAAATCGAAGGTGATTACATTTGCAGAGCAATTGGGGCAGAGATCCGAAGCAAACGGAAATGGCAGATTTAGGTTTGGTAAAAATGTTAGTAATAATTTTGAGTTGGAGCTTATTGGTTGAAGGAAGAAGCATGATGAAGAGCATGCACTTGAGCTGGGGCACTCAGCGCTCCGGCTTTCTTCAGCCCGCCGGTAGAGATGATGTCACGCTTTCCCTCGATTCCGTTTCAGGTCTCTCTCTCTCTCTCTCTCTCCTCTCTCTCTACGTATATTTACAGATCTGTAATTTTGGTGGTTTTGGTTGATTGAAGGTTCTGGAATCCAATCGAAGGATCAATTTCTGTTCGGAACGGTGGAGATGCAGATCAAGCTTGTGCCCGGAGATTCCGCCGGCACTGTTACTGCATTCTATGTAAGCATTACATATTTTGATTTTGATTTTGATTTTAATTTTGAAATGAAATTACTCTCACTCGCAGTATTAAGATTAAGGTCATGAATTAATTGAGAAATAATATTGAATTAATTGCAGCTGTCGTCACTAGGGGAAAAACACAACGAAATCGACTTTGAGTTTCTGGGGAATGTAACAGGACAGCCATACATTATACACACCAATATATACACACAAGGAGCAGCGGGGAGAGAAGTACAATTTTACCCTTGGTTCGACCCCTCCAAGGATTACCACAACTACACCATCCATTGGTCTCCCTCTCACATCGTGTAAGTTCCAACTTCCATCCTCCTCTCCTCTTCCTTTTTCATATTTTGAATCATAGCCCCTCTATCTAATTTTAATAGAGCTACTTAAATCCTCTCTCCGTTCGTCTGTTATGTCTCAATTTTTTAGATTCGAGTTTCAATAAATGTTAGGCGATTATGATGTCAGTGAAAGAAAATGTGAAATTGGGGTCGTGTGTTGTATATTTGTAAATAAAAAGGTAAAATTGGCGTAAAACAATAAGTTATGGTAGGATAGTGTTAAAAAAAAAGCATAGACATTTTCATATTCAGTTGGAACGATCCAAAATGAAAAATTAAGCAGAAACAGACGTGATGAAGGGAGTATTATAATATATACTCGGTTTGATTTTGGGCCGACTTTGTCAATTTTAGGTTGGATTGGGGCATGATTTTGGGCCTGGCTCACTTCTAGGCCAATGGCTTGATAGCCTTTTTTTGTATCACTATAAAATAGTTTCATTTTCAATGAAACACTTCACCGCGTGACACGATCACATTTAATGTATTTATTATTGATGTGACAATAGCGCGTTTATAATCTTTTTTAGTTTGGATATATTCTTTTACCACGTTAACTGTGAGTATATTAAGTATACACTTGCTAGTGATTTTCATATCGACATGTGCTGTCATCTCTATCTAATTTTTTTAAATTGACTATTAACTCAGGTGGTACGTGGATAGAATTCCGATCAGAGTGTACAAAAATTTTCTAGACGAAGGAGTTCCATATCCGGACCTGGATAAACCAATGAGGGCATACGCGAGCATTTGGAATGCGGATAGCTGGGCGACGAGGGGCGGCCTCGACAGGATTAATTGGAGCAAGGCGCCCTTCATCGCCAAGATGCGTAAATTTCGAGCTAGGGCTTGCAAATTCGGAGGGAGCATGAGCGTCAATCGATGTACAAGAGCTGCTGCGGAGAGTACAACCTCCGAGCTCAGCCTTAATGAACAGAATCAAATGGAGTGGATTAGAAGTAAGTCTTTGGTGTATGACCATTGCCAAGACTATGAACAGTACAAGGGGCTATTGCCTGGTGAATGTTTCAAGCCACAATATTAGAGTGTGATGTGTATTATCCTTTTCTCTTTCTTCTTATGTTTCATTCATTCTTTATAGGAAATTAATGTCAGAAAATTATTTCCACTGATTATACTCTTTGCTACGGGATATAAGAATATACTCTATAATACTAACACATTAAAGTTAATGTGTTCATTGTTAGACCTAATGTTTATATTATTTTAAAAAAAATAAATAAATAAAGAGACATGGTGTTGTTCAAAAGTAAAAGTAGTTTGTAAAGTTTGCGAAAATAAGAATAATTTGTTTATCATTAAAATAAATCATGCCTTTGATTGTAATGCAAATAATCCGTCATTTCAGGGTAGCAACTGCAACATGCCAAGGTTGTGATTCTCTGAAAATTTTGAAAAAAATTAAAAATAATATTACTAATATATATATAATTAATATATTTTTCGAGTAAAAATAAAAAAGGTTATGTGGCTAATATCACTTGTAGCAGTGGTTGCTGTCCGCGCGTCTCCCTCCACAGAACTCTCTTCTTCTTCTTCCTCCTTCACCTTCTTCACTCTCATTCTCCACTTCGTTTCTTTCTCCATATTTAGTAACTTAATCAATCCCTAAAGCTGAATCCTTTCAGCTCCGGATTCTGCAATTCGGTGCTTCAATGGCTTCCGCAATGCTCAACGGCGCCGAAAACCTCACTCTCATCCGAGCAATCGCTCCAAACCCCAAGGGCTTAGGTTTTCACGCCTCCGATTTCCACGGTAAGAATTTCACTCCAATCTCCCGCGGCAACGGCAACGGCAAGCTCTCGATTCGGACCTCAAGGAGCAGAGCCCTCACCCTCACCCCCAAATGCAGCATCTCAGCTCCCAGGCCGGCCTCGCAGCCGAGATTCATCCAGCACAAGAAGGAGGCCTTCTGGTTCTACAGATTCCTCTCAATCGTCTACGACCACGTCATTAACCCGGGCCATTGGACTGAGGATATGAGGGATGACGCATTGGAGCCCGCGGACCTTAACCACCGGGATTTGACGGTGGTGGATGTTGGCGGTGGAACTGGGTTCACCACTTTGGGGATTGTCAAGCACGTCGATGCGAAGAACGTGACGATTCTCGACCAGTCGCCTCACCAGCTGGCTAAGGCTAGGCAGAAGGAGCCTCTCAAGGAATGCAAGATTCTCGAGGGGGATGCGGAGGACCTCCCCTTCCCCACTGACACTTTTGATCGATACGTTTCAGCTGGGAGGTATATTGTTTGATTTTGTGAATTTGTTCTTGTTTAATTAGGGTTGGATTGTTTGTGCTTTGGCTTGTTTTCTTGCCTGTTTATTAGCTTCATTGTGGCTTGTTCTGGATTGCTACTGCTTAATTGGCCGACTTTGAAAATGTACATCTCCATAGTACTTGAATTGGAAATCTTGTATGGTTGTGAATTTTCAAGATTTTACCTTTTGTTTGTGATTTGTTGCATACTGAAAGTTGTTGCACATTCAGGACTTGGAGCGCATTAGGTAACATTCTGTATTGTTACCAGGGGATAAGCTATCAATTGATTCTTTGTGGAGATATATATTTGGGAAATCCTGTTTAAGTTGGAATATTCATGTTTTTCTTTTCAGTATTGAGTACTGGCCAGATCCGCAACGTGGAATCCGGGAAGCTTATAGGGTTTTGAGACTTGGGGGAAAGGCGTGCTTAATTGGCCCCGTTTATCCAACATTCTGGTTGTCGCGTTTCTTTGCAGATGCGTGGATGCTCTTCCCTAAGGAGGAAGAGTACATAGAATGGTTTGAAAAGGCGGGATTCAAGAATGTCCAGCTCAAAAGGATTGGCCCAAAATGGTACCGAGGAGTTCGCAGACATGGGCTCATCATGGGATGTTCTGTTTCAGGTGTGAAAGCCAACTCCGGGGACTCGCCTTTGCAGGTAATCTTCTTATTTTTTCCCCAAGAACACCGTATCATGCTGTTTTATGTTGTCACCTCATATTAAACTCCAGAAGTTAATTTCTGTGTGATGATGAATCTTCATATGTAAAATATGGGGACAACTTTTGGTGCCTTAATTGAGATTGAATATAATCTTTTGTTTCTATAATGAGTTTCTTCGTTCGTTGCTGACGCCTGAACCACAAGTCCTTAACTCAATACAAGTGCATTCCACATAACAGACATATTCCACTTGTTTTATAAGTCTCTTGCTGCTATGGTGTCATACATTTCTTCCTTAGTTTGGCACAGGAGTGATTTGTTGCCTTTTGTTATAAAAACAAACATCAAACTCTGACGTATTTGGTTTGCAGCTTGGTCCTAAGGTCGAAGATGTAGCAGAACCTGTAAATCCATTGGTGTTCTTGGCACGGTTCATCCTCGGTGCCTTGGCAGCAACTTACTATGTGTTGGTTCCAATATACATGTGGCTCAAGGATCAAATTTTCCCGAAAGGTCAACCCATATAGGAGGCCGGCACGAAAATAACTATGTTTCGTCCTACTGTTGGAGCTCTCTCTACTGTATTCCTCCTCGAGTTCATGGGCAGTTCCCAAAAAAATTTAAATCCTTGTCATGCAGATTGATAGGCAGCTTCCGTTTTAGTGTTCAAGGCATGAACTAAGATCAGTGAACTTAATGTTACAAATTAGGTTAACTGTTCTAGAGCTGAAATCCAGAATCCATGTTTTGGTGCTTTTCACGTAGAAAATAAGTCTATTTCTAGAGATGATGAATCTGCATTCGTGCTCTTTTTGTCGTGACTTTGTGCAGTTCTTGTCTTTGTTTTGTTTTCTTTTTTCTTTTTCTTTTTCTTTTTCTTTTTTTTTTTTTTTTTTTGTGGAGAAATTAAGCTTATGATCCGTATTGTCATTTCTGTTTAAATTTGCTGGGAAATAGTTCTTAATTCAGATTCACGTAAATTTTTTCCTAAAAATTCTTAGAAATATTGCTGATAAAAATTTCATGTTATTGTTATTGACCACTTGGTTTCAGTTTTAGTCTCATAATAATCAAAAGTGAATTTATTTTGCTTTGATTGAAAAGACTGACCATTTAAATTTTAAATGTATCTTCAGATTAATTTTATTTAACAAATCATCAAATCGCTCCTTTATTTGTCCTGCATAAAAAAAAATTAATGAAAACAAAGTTGAAATGAATCTAAGCATTACTACAACTTTTTGCTTTGGTTGCCAAAAAATTAAACAAGATTTTGATTTTAGACACGTACAACACATACCTAGGAATAAAAATAAAATATTTCGAAATGTAACTTCATGTAATTTACGCCAATTATTATAACGAAAATATAACCATAAAATGAAACTATGAAAAACAAGTCTAATAATACTCAACTCGGTCAAAACAAAATATTCAAGATTTAGAATCCATAGATTCAGGACAAAGCAATAAACCAATTTTACAACAGAGAAGAATGATCCAAAAAATAAACGACCAAGATTTCATGTTTTAATATAATTCCTACAATAGTAACTTAACTCACGCCATTATCAGGACTCAAATCTCCATATGATACCAGCCCTCGTTGCCCAACCAAAGGGCTCGACGCAGGAGAGCTCCGAGGTGAAGTCGACGTCGCTTTGCGTGGGTGCTTTCTCGAGGCACCATTATCAGGTGATCTCGATCTACGAGGGCTGCGGCTCCTCGACTGTGACACTGACCTTCCACCTCGAGGGGAACCATTGCTCTTTGGAGGGCCGAGTCGAGATTTCAGCCTGTCGCTAATCAACGGGCGCCTATCTGGAGGGCTAGGGCTGCGCACCGGACTTCTACTGTAGCGCCTGCCACGGCCCCGGTGGGACCCGGGGCTTCGAGAAGGGCTCCTGCTCCGGCTCCTCTTTCGTTCATATCTAGTTTGAATAAGGAATTATTAGATCAAGATATTTCATTATTGACCTATTTTCGAGTATCTAATGGCTTCACCGCGTAATTTATACATACATAATTTAGGAATTAAAAAGAAGAGGGGGAGAAGGGAATATAGACCTGGGAGGGCTTCTTCCTCTTCTAGGTGGACTCCGGTAACGTCTTTGTGGTGAGCGTTCATATCTGCCTCTGTAGCTTGAATACCTGAAAGAGACATTGAATCACACGATCAAGTAACGACATTAACCATATGTTTTACTGGTTTCAGACATTTCTCATAAGAATGATATATATTTCTTGCGGTTAGAAGATGAGTACACTGTCATAAAGCATACGCCAGAATATAAATTCAAAATGTTAGATGTCGGAATTCCAGAAAATATAAATAATGCTTTTGGTAAAAAAAGTAAAAGTCTGTTCTTAAAAATAAGAGGGAAGGAGAGTATGCATTATCCAGATTTTCCAACAACTATGAGTTATATGCAGGTGGCAATTACGAGCTTACTAACTGGAAGGAGCACACATCATGATAAATCATACAAAGCAATCAAAATATTTTACCTGTACTTTGAAAGAAAGCATCAGAAGTTACCTGTCTTGATTCCTCTGAACATTTCTTCCACTGTAACGATAAGATCTATCAGGTGACCGACCTGGAGAAGGTGTACGATATTTTCTAACAAAAGCATATTCAGCAGTAAAGCCTCGGCCTTTTCTAACACGCTTCGGTGTTCCACCAGGAGAGCGGCTTCGTGACACATCGCGACCATGACTAGGAGCAGAAACCTGGGTAACTTTGCCTCCGGGACTCCTAATTGGGCTCTGAGAATGATTTTTCTCGATCTGTTGAGTAGTAGCTTTAGATCTGGGACTTTCAATCGGACTACTTCGACGACTTGGGCTCAAACTCCTGCTAGTCAAAAGACACACAAGTATGGTTAATCACTAGCGTTATAATTTTGCAAAACGAAGATTATCAACAGAACCGAACTGATCTCAAGTGCACAATATGAAGTATGGTGTGGTCCAAATTGCACGAGTAAAAGGTAGATAAATAACATAAAGCAATTCCTTAATTCTGAAAACCTTGATCTGCTTGAATCAGCTCTTTGTCCTCTGGTGGCAGTTTCCTCATACTTGGCATGCCCTTGGCCATTATTCATACGGCTGCCATTCTTTTGAGGAAGTTCACCCTCTTCGTGAGACGAATCGTCCCCAGCATGTTTCCTACCATCACCTTTTTTATCCTCTCCAGATTCTATGCCTCGCATTGGTTAGTCACATGAAATGCACATATCAAATACTTGGCTAAATTAAAAGTTAAGATACCTGATCATTATCGAAGTCATGCAAAAGGGAAAACAAAATGACAATGCTTATCAAAAACCAAAGAATTTAAGAGTCAACAAGTACCGTGACTGAGGACAGGCTTCTTTTCTTGTTCACTTATCCTGCTGCTTTTCCGTGAAGACTTTCCCTTGCGTGCATTTTCCTCGTCGGAACTGCTGGTTCTGCTAATACTGCTCCTATTGCTATCTATATCACTAGAGCTTTCCGAGTATCTAAAAATTAAATTTCAAAATATATTATAGCAACAGATAACTTATTCTACAAAATAGATTTTGGAAGACAAGTTGCAGGACTACATGAAAAACCAAAATTATCAAGGATATGATAACATCAATGTTAAATCTTAAAACTTCCGAACAGATAAGACAATTATTTGTTTTCTTTTAACGTAACATATAGCAGCATATAAGTAAGAAACATTAAGGTATATTCAAGAGAAAATAGCACATAAATATGAACAAAAACTTGCTTGACAGGTGTGATAAGGATTGGATATACGAGCAGCATTTACTAAGAAGACAACAAATAATGAAACATAGACAGACCTTTTAGAACTTTTCTTAGATCTTCTACTGCTATGAGCTCTTCTCTTCTTCCTTCCTCCAGCTGTCCCTTTTTTCCCATGTTTCCCTTTAGCCTTCTTTGTCAATTTCCTCTTCTTCCTACGTCGTCCATCACTGGATGAATCAGATTCTGAAGAAGCATCAGACTCATAGTCTGAAGATGAATCAGTCTCTGATGAATATGAATCCGAATCGGTCCCAGAGCTATCAGAACCAGATGAGGAGTAACTCCTCTTTCTCCTTTTATCTTTGACCAATGCTTTATGCTTCTGTTTGACACGACTTTCACGACCATCCTTCGATGCATCTTCTTTTCCTGATTTTTTCTTCTTTACTGAATCATGTCGCAAGAAAAACTATTAAAAATTCAATTAGACATAAACGCAGAAAACAACCTTTTCAATTTGACAAGTTCAGTACCTTTGTCAGCCACAACTGAATCTTGCATTTTCGCATTAGGCATCTCGCCGCAATCCACAATCTTAACAAGCCCACTTGATCTCCCATCAGCCGTTCCAAGCTCTTCCATTTTCTTAACGACATCCATTCCACTCACAACATTTCCAAAAACAACATGTTTTCTGTCACCAGAAAAAGAAATTTGAGGGAAGAATTCAGTATACAATCATAACCTACTTACAAGCTACAATGTAAAACCTTATGAAAATTAAGAAGATAGTCTAACAGATGAAAGAACTGATTACCCATCAAGATGAGGCTGCCGCTTGAAAATTATAAAAAACTGAGATCCGTTTGTGTTTGGACCACCATTAGCCATGGAGAGGAGACCAGCCTTACCATGATTAAGCTTGAAATTTTCATCTGTAAGGAAAGATCAATTTTATGTAAGCAATACCGACTAGCAATCAGGGTTGGAGGAGATCAGATACAGGAAAACATACCAACAAATTTCCCCCCATAAATGCTTTCTCCACCAGTTCCTGCAAACCATCAAGAAGTAGTGATGTACGAGTCAGCATGAAGATGCAAGTTATATCGCGTATCAGCATCATTTGAAAGCACCACATCCGGGAGAAGAAAAGCGTACCATTTCCTTTTGAAAAGTCACCGCCCTTCAGATGGAGAAAGAAAAGACCAAAATGTATTAGGCTTTCCAGAATACTCTTCAATTTATATATTTGAAGTTGCAACTATTTGCATAAACAAGATTAAGATACAGATATGTTGCATCAGCTTTCACAACTCCATATGAGAAACTTCTTGGACCAACAGTGACAAGAAAAGTATCATGACTATTGTGTTGATTAAAGGCATGAGAAAAAGAACAACAGATTAAAAGATAGTTAATAAAAGCAGTAATGATATCTTCTCTCTCTAACAATAATTTAAGAGCAGCGAAAACCATACTTGAGCCATAAACCCTTTGATTATGCGATGAAATGTGGATCCCTTGTAGTGTAAAGGTTTCCCTGTTGAGACCCCAACACCCTTCTCACCTACAAAGGGAAATGGAATACTGATTAAAAGACTGCCAACTAAAAGGATAATGCAACTCTTGAAATGATGGTCCAACCAATGGATTCTTCTCATGTGGGATCATAAGTAGATTTTATGAAAAGAAAATGAGGAAAAGAATCCAACATACCCGTGCAGAGAGCCCGGAAATTCTCAGCAGTCTTAGGGACAACATCAGCAAACAACTGCATTACACGTAATCATGTGAGAGCAAGATCAGAAGGGAAGGCATAAATTACAAGCACGAGATTCCAAAATTAAAGTTTAAACCACCTAAAGGGTTTGAAGGTGTTTCCAATAGGATAAGTACCTCAATAATGATTCTTTCAGCAGCATCCCCATCAATGGAAACATCCATGAAAACCATTGGGTTCTTTGTCTTCTTCATAGTGCTTACGATGTTAGGATAGCTGGCCCTGGAAAAGATTTCCTTGCTCTAACCTTTTCTATAGAGTCGACTGAAATGGCAGGCCAGAAAAATATCAAAACCTAATATCAGGAGTAAGTTCAGCTAGTACAGACCCTCAAAATATTCAAACTAGTTTTCAATATGTAAAAATAGAAAAGTAAGAACAATACTTGCAGAAATGACAACATGAAGAACACAAATAAACCCCATAAAGCATAACATCAAAAATTCTCATGTGTTACGGAAAACAAAGCAACTTATAAACCAGCAAGCAACAAAGAAGAGACAATCTAATCTTGTAGAAATAAAAGATTAAGCAATAACGAGCACAAATCGAAGCAGACAACAAAAACATTTACACAACTATCGAAACATGAATAGATTGACAAACCCTGCAGCCAAAGTCCTCACAGAAAATTGTTTTATTCATCAAGAGGCACTTACATATTTAAATAAACGCCCTAAATAGTACGGACACCCATCAATCGCTAACAAAGAGAACTGAGTTCACACTAAAAACCAGTAGTACATAATTCATTTTGCAAGTCCGGACACAGCTGACACATTTATCTCCTAATCGCATCAGTTTTCCCAATACACTTTGAGAAAAAGCAAAATCAACAAAAAAAAAAAAAAAAACATTAATGGAAACCAGAACGCGGAACGAGAAAATGAACTCACTCCAGTAAAATTAAAACCCACGTCCATGTGTAAAAATTATACTCTACATTTCCAGATAGAGATAGGGAGAAGAGGAGAAATCCAATCTACTTTGAAAGCCAAATGGAATCAATAAGCAGAAATCGAATTCGGATAATGCAAGAAAACATAATAATATATATATGGAAAGTGTGAGAACTCATTAGAAGCATAAAACCCTAAACCCTAGTGGCGCATAATAACCAAAATTTGGTATATACCTCGACCGATTCAGCTCTGAGCGAGCGGGATTACACCGCCTCTGAGAACTTTAGAGCCTTCGTTTCTCTCTACCACGCAATGAAGAAGATCTTTTGCTATTTTGAGGAATTTTGCTGCTTCGAATTCTATGTATTTCTGATTCTAATACTACCTCCATCCCACCCCATACTTGCCTTGTTTCATTTGATAGACATTTCGCGCACGCATTTCCACCGAAACCTAGTACGGGTTTTAAAATATAATTTTGAAATATTTTTTTTTTACGGGATACTATGAGTGCGCGAAATGTCTATCAAATGAAACAAGCCAAGTATGGTGGGATGAAGGTAGTACGTGAAAAGGGTAAAAACGACGGGTTGCGACCCCGTAAATTTGTCTACTGTGATTGTGTGAATTTATCGGAGAAAACTTGCGCCCCGCGGTAAATTTGTTTATCGTCACAACTCACAAGTTAATATACAAAAGTTTTTAATTAATTAATTAATTTATTATTTATTATTATTATTTTCTCTTGCACGGGTAATTCTACTGACCGGTTCAATAAATTTTTTAGTAAAATTTATTTTCAATTTAAATTATGATAATATTCTTTTTTATTCATGTCGTATGATAATATTTTTTCGCCCGTTTTTCACCCTAGAGTAGTGTACATGAAATAAAAGAAGCGAGATCCACTTTGTAAAATAAAATAAAATAAATATCTTTTTTTTATAAAATTTCTAGATTTTTATTTTTTATCTAAGAGAACACACCCAATATATAAAAATAATAAATAGATAAAAACAATAGAAAATGTGATACTTAGTAAAACACATTGAATGCACAAGAAGAAAATTGAAGAGAAATGTACAAAAACTTAATAAATCAAGATACTTATCTATCAATTTAACATCTCAAAATCAAAATCACGCCCCAATTGTAAATGCTTGAATTAATATTATTCGACACACACATTTAGATATCCATCGTGATATTACTAATATAATCATTGTTGATGTAAGAAGTGTCATCAACAATAAAATCATCTAAAATTTCTCGCAACCTTAATATTTCATTAACGAACTTAACGACCTCCCTCTCTCTCTCCCCCTCCTCCATTTCTCTCTCTCTCTGATGTTGCGATGAATAATCTCCGGCTAGTTACGGCCACCCCGGCCGGGCCCTTCCTTCATGGGCACCAGCATGAATGGTGGCGGCAGGTGCTGGATCCGAGCGGGGAGATCCTCAACATGTGGAACCGCATCTTCTTCCTCATCTGCCTTCTCGCTCTCTTCGTGGACCCGCTCTTCCTCTACCTTCTCCGTGTGGAGTTCCAACCCATCCATTGCCTCGGCATGGAGTACCACGTCGGCAGTTTTCTCGTCGTCACCCGCACCATCGTCGACCTCTTCTCCGCCTTCCACATCGTCCTCAAGTTCCGCACCGCCTACATCGCCCCCAACTCCACCGTCTTCGGCCGCGGCGACCTCGTCACCGACCTCAACCTCATCGCCTCCCGCTACCTCAAGCGTGATTTTGTCGTCGACCTCGCCGCCACCCTCCCTCTCCCCCAGGTTAATCCCCATTCTCAATCTCAATTATTTCCTTTTTTTGAAGGGATGGAAGCGTCTCATCAACTGAGTTGCGCTTCGCTATCCTCAATTAATTTTGTTTTCCTCTCCAATATTTGATGTATATATATATATATATTTTTTTTTTTTTCAATTTATACGATAGTGTGTTGTTTTGGGCATCATGCCCCTCGCACAATCTCGAACCAACAACCACGTGAATCAAGCCACTGCGCTGCTAATCATCCTTCAATACATCCCGCGCCTCATCGTCCTCTTTCCCCTCAATTGGCGGATCATCAAGAACACCGGCGTCGTTGCCAAGACTGCTTGGACCGGAGCCGCATACAATCTCATTCTTTACTTGCTAGCAAGCCATGTAAGAATAATTAATTGAACTTCACTTTATGTGTGTTTTTTTGTTCGGTATTTTCTCAATCTTAATCAACGGATTAGACGCTTCCCTGCAGGCTTTAGGGGCAATATGGTATCTGATGTCTGTGGAAAGAGTGATGGCATGCTGGAGAGACTACTGCTCAAAAGAAGAGGGTGTTTGCGAACAGGCCTATTTCGATTGCACAAACAATGACCCAAAACGTGGTGCTTGGTATAATTCCACCGCTATCTTCCGAAAATGTGATTACAGAGCCGACTATTATGACTACGGAATGTTCAAGATTGCTTTGCACGATCAAGTTGCCTCAACCAATTTCATCGAGAAATACTTCTATTGTCTCTGGTTCGGCTTGAAAAGTCTTAGGTAATTAATTACCTCCAGGGATAATTTCCCAAAAAATAAAAAATAATAAAAATATATAATACCTTTCATCAAATTCTTATCTGCACATGGGCTTTAAAATCTGCTTATAAAATTAAATACATAACCTTTTAGATGTTTTCAGTTTTGCATACGGGGTTGATTTTTTTTATTGATTTCGTTAGATTTCGTGAAAATATGAGAGTCAAATTGGTCGAACGATTAGTGACATTCTAATTTTCTCACATACATGACTGCCATAATTTTCAACAGATCTAATTTTCGACTTCCTTATCAGCATAAAATCTAACGAAATTAGGAAAAATTCGACCTCATGTACAAGACCATAAACAATTGAAAGGTTATGTATTTATAGACAAATTTTGAAACTCGTGTGCGAAATCAAAATTTGACGAAAAATTGCGTATTTTACGACAATTTTCCATATTTATTAGTATCTTGAATTGATGATCTCTGCAATGAGGTTTTCTATTGTAGCTCGTACGGGCAGAGTATGGAAGCGAGTACTAATATAACAGAGACGATTTTTGGCATTGTTGTATGCATTATGGGTCTACTCTTCTTCTCCCTTCTCATAGGCAACGTGCAGGTACATAACCATATATATATATTAATCATTGATTATGCGTGAATTGAATTTTATGAGTTCGTTTGATGTTGATAGACGTATCTACAATCTACAACAGCAAGACTTGAAGAATGGAGAGTGAAACGGAGAGACACCGAGGAGTGGATGCGCCACCGCCAGCTCCCGCCGAATCTCCAGGATCGCGTTCGACGTTTCGTTCAATACAACTGGCTCTCCACCAGAGGTGTTAAAGAAGAAGAGATTCTCCAAGAATTGCCCCTCGACCTCCGTCGAGAGGTCCAAAAGCATCTCTGCCTAGATCTCGTTCGTCGCGTAAGTTCATTATTTCCCCCTCTCTCTCGGGATGAGATCCTCCGTCCTATACTTGGTGTCCCAACCGTGTCCCATAATTTGGATCATTCTTTTTGGCCAGTTCTGTCTTAACCTTCACACACTCTCTTATCTTCACATCATCTTCTACCAGGTACCGTTCTTCTCCAAAATGGACAATCAGCTCCTCGATGCGATATGCCAGCGCCTTGTCTCGTCTCTGAACACAAAAGGCACGTACATCGTGCGCGAAGGCGACCCGGTGAATGAGATGTTATTCGTGATCCGGGGGCAGCTCGAGAGCACCACCACAGATGGTGGCCGATCCGGCTTCTTCAACTCCATCACCCTCAAGAACGGGGACTTTTGCGGTGAGGAGCTGCTCACGTGGGCACTCATGAGCAGCTCCCACCTCCACCTCCCGACGTCCACGCGGACGGTGCGCTGCCTCACGGAGGTGGAGGCCTTCGCCCTCCGTGCCGACGACCTCAAGTTCTTTGCCGCCCAGTTCAAGCGCCTCCACAGCAAGAAGTTGCAACACTCCTTTCGCTACTACTCGCACCAGTGGCGGACGTGGGGAGCGTGCATCCTACAGGCCGCGTGGCGGCGCCACCGCCGGAGGAAGCTGGCAGAGGAGCTAACGAGGCATGAGAGCATGCAGTACTTGCAAGAGCTGGATGAGGAAGACGGCGTGGATAAAGATGGCGGCTCCCGCCACGAGAGCACCGCGATAACGGCTACTCTGTTGGCGAGAAGATTTGCAAAGAATACAAGGAGGCGAAGTGAGGATCGGAAGCGGCTTCGGCTCATTGCCGGAGAGTCCAGCTCTCCCATACCAAAGTTGTTCAAGCCTGACGAGCCTAGTTTCTAAAATGTATGTTTTTGTTTAATTTTTTTATTTATATTTAAATACATATTTTAATTTATTACTATAATTTAGTTTAATTTTATATTTTTTTTAAGACTCACTCATTTAATTAGTGTTTATTATTATTTTAGCATTCAATTTTATTTTTATTAGTTGTATTAAGGTTGATAAATTCGTATATAATTATTGAAATTTCAATTTTTATTTTAAATATATTTATTATGAAAACAATTTGAGAAACGGCTACGACACCGAATATTTGTAGTGCGCTTAATTCATGATGACGCGAGCAGTAGACTAAATTCTGGCGGCAGTTCATCACCGGTTACCGCCGCAAGAACGAAATCGCACCCTAGCATATGCATATCCACGCTTCCGCCACCAAATGAACGGCGGCGCGGCGCAGCCGCTCCCAGAACCCGAAGACTACTCCGTCGCAGCAACCCTAATCCCCTTCCCCCGCCCGCTCCCCCTGTTGCGCGGACCAATCAAAGCCGGTCCGCTCGACAATCCGTCTTCCGGTCCATACCTCCTCGCGTTCAGAAACCGCCGCGCCTGGGCCACCGCGTACCGGAATTGCCGCGCCCAAATTATTCAGCAGTGCGAATCCGGGGCGCGGGTCGGGTGCTCTATTTCCGCTTCTAGCAAATGCAAACCCCCATGGTGGAAAGTTGTTCTAGGAGCTTATTCCAAACAGGACTTTAGAGAGAGGGAGAAGTGCGAGATGATTGAGATGGAAGCCTGTTTCGCGGCTGCCAAGGAAAGATGCCGTGGCTTCGCGAAGCAGAGGTGTGAGCCGGCGTTTAGGAATGCGAGAATTGAAGTGAGTGGATTTGAGCCGGGAGTGGTGGACTGGAAGGAAGTTTTTAGGTTGATTTCCACGGTGTCTTCTGCGAATGAAAAGACTTACGGGGTTGGATTTTGGGGTGTGAATAAATCTTGGGGTGAATTTAGGCAAAAATATGAGGTTACTACTCTTAGAGGGAATGATTTATTGAGTTCAGAACATTTGGATATTGAGGAATATCTGAGAAAAAACAGTTAGAAATTTATGTGCAGGATCGTATTGTAAGTTTTGGTGATGCTGTTTGCACAATTTTCGGGTTTGGAGTCGGTTGAATTATGAAATGGATTCTTTATGAGAGTTGAGCTTTTTCTGAAGCCAGAGATTTGGTGCAACACATTATGTGAGCTTTGTTCTATCTTTTGCTACATGATTTATAAATAACTTTGATTTTTGTAGGTGAATAATTGCTGTGCTTCTTATGTAGTATTATTTTGGATGTTTTATGACCTGTAAAATTTGATCGTTTATGTGGTTGTGATTGGCAATTTGTGTCTGATATATGTTGCATTTTCTACTATGCTCCCATAGCCATTAGTGCTTTACTTTCTCTGATTGATTCGACATAAATTGGTCTGAATTTTACAGTTCTTGGAATTTTACATGAAAAAGCATATGCATTCATATTACTTGCTGCCTACACTGAGCTAACAGGATCCTTTATTGTGGTTTGGAGAATGTTACGCGCACCTTTATATGCTTTGATCTAATCTGGCATTTTTACTGAGCTCAAATGAATAGCAGAACTTGTTTGATATAGTAGTCTACTATTCATACTATTACCTCTCATGTTTTAATGAATTCGTTAAACTTTAAAACATGTTGATGCTTGTTTTATATCTACAACTTCCTGCTACTTGCTTTGGAGGAGGATACAGTTAGCAACCTGTCCTAGGTTACAGTCTTAACTATGTGATAGTTGTTCATGCCATTAAAAGTTTCTCCACAAGCAAACTTCTATTTCATTGGGAAATTTCCATCTTGGTTTATAAGTATGTACCTATAAAAATAGATTAATCATTCCTAAAAAGAGAACAAGACTCTCCACTTCTGTATAGATCTGTTAGCAAAGGTCTATACATCATCTCCAAAACTCTTGCTTTTGATATGGGGAAGGTGTAATTAGAATCTTTGACTCTAACATAATTTCCAGTGGTAAATATGATAAGTCACGTAAATCCACATTGATGTAAATATGAAATTGCTAAAAGTTATGCATCTATGTCTTTCTGCTCAAGTTACCTGTCTTTCATCTAAGTTCTCATTTTTATGTCCATATATTTCAAGTGCTAGTTTGTACTTCTATTATATATATAAAAGCAGAAAACATTTCCATATGCAGTTTCCCGCCCAATTTCACAATACTACTTATCTAGATTTTGTTGTTATTATTTAAATAATAAATATCTTTAAATGCTGTTTTTCAATGCAATAATTATGTTTAAGTAGTATGATTAACAATGCAGCGCCTGTTCAGTTCCCCGATGCACCACTCAAAACCTTTCCCCCTACTTTTTTTACACATTTTCCAATTCTTTTCACTTAAAACTGATCTTTAATTCTCTTTTCCGCTTCAAAAAAAACTCAATTTAGAAAAATTGAATGCTCTAGATATCTCAATTTGATGAAAAATGTTTCTCCGACTCAGGAGATCAATAAAAATATCTACAAGGTCGTCTCAATCTATTCCTATATCTCCACCATTTTTCTAGCGTTTGTCAGTAACACACCACGCTGACTTCTCCCCGGTGTTTCGACACCTCCCCACTCCCTTCTTCTTCTTCTTCTTCAGCGGCGTTAGGCAGTACACTAGGTCCCTGGACTCCCAACCTCCACCACTGCTTCGACCACGCCGTCGACCGTTTCGGCGGCCAACACGGTACGTAACTTTTCTTCTTCTTTTCTCTTATTTCTTTCTTACTTTTAATTTGTTTTGTTTATTTTTTATTTATTATTATTATTTTTTTGGTAGGTAGTCCTGTATTAGAGATCTCCGCATGTTCCAAATAAATTCTCCATCTTATGTAAGGAGTATTACTTTTCCTTTAAATCTTAAATCCATCTTCACCCTTTCAATTTTAATTATGCGTCTGAAGATGTTATCCCTTCTCCGATTTTTCTTTGTCGCCTTAAAATGGAGATCAGAGAGAGAGACACGAGGGATGAATTGCAAGGGCTATCACCTTATTTTTCATTACTGTTACAGAAATTTAGGTCCAATTTGAATCCTTTTTGCAAATAAAAATCCTTTACTTGAAAAGAATGAGGAGATATATGTGTATATTTTATCTTGCGTGCTAAAGCCTTGCACTCTGAAAATTTGTATTAGGGAAGTTTAGGATATTTGATAAAAGAGATAGGTTCACATAAAATATCTGATTAGAAGCTTTGACCCACGTTGCTTATACGATCCCAATTTATTGTATTTCAGCCTTTTAGCATAGAGATGAAAGGTTTGTCCAGAATGGAAGCACTGTAGCTGAGCAGAGAACTTAATGACTTTCTTTAGTATATAAATTTCTTTTTTTATCTCATATTTAAGTCTTATAGATTTTCCATTTTCTAAAAGACTGTTAATATATTTAGTTCACTACAAGAATATTGTTCATCGCCGGCGGATTCGCGATGGACAAAAAAAAGAAACGCCACGGATCTCCGGCGGATCCTAGACTAGGCGGATCTGCGACGGATTCCGTCGCCATTCCGTAGCCAAAGTTTGCTGACGGAAAAATCCGTCGGCGTTTGCATTTCCCGACGCCCGTTTTGCCGACGGATTTTCCATCGGCAAACTTTGGCTACGGAATGGCGACGGAATCCGTCTCGAATCCGTCGCGGATCCGTCGCGGATCCGCCTAGTCTAGGATCCGCCGAAGATCCGTGGCGTTTCTTTTTTTTTGTCCGTCGCGAATCCGCCGGCGATGAACAGTATTCTTGTAGTGGTTGTTGGGTGCAGTTATACTAGGAGAAATTCGGGCAAAGGAGAATAGAGTTATAACTCGTGTACCCCCTGAAATGTTCAGATGATTGAAGATTGTTCTCAACTTTTGTTAAACAAAGTACTGGACTGTTGCATTTTCTTTAAATTAACGGTTGATGCTACTTATAATATGATGATTCTGGACAATATGTGCTTAAGTACTGCTTCTTACTTCAGAATAATAAGTTGAATACCATTTTTATGCTTCCAACATGATTTGTTTAGTAGGTGTTTTTCTTCTTATTTTTTAATATGTTAAGTTTCCTTATGTCTAGAATGATGTGTATGTCTAGAATGATGTGTATTGTGTGGGCTTGCATAATTCTTTGAAGGAATAATTAATGAAGATATAAACTTCTCGGCTAGATTTGATTCCTTCTGCTTATCTGATACAGGTTATGTATTAAAAATCTTTAGATCTGATTTACTTTGTGAAGTTAGATTTGATTCCCTTTGTGCGTCTCTAATACAAGTATTGTGTTATACGTAGATATCTTCAGCACTAAGATGAAGGCCTCAAGTGTGCTCTGCTGACTTGTGTAATTTTTTAGAGGAAAAATTAGCTGCTTCAGGAGCTGAGATTATTGTGCTGAGAAAGAAGTTATTGGCTTCTAAAAGGTCCAGACCCATTCTTTTTTATGGTTTTGTTGATAATGTTCCATCCTTTTTTAGCAATAAGAAACCAGGCATGCTAATGGTTTTTGCTATTTTTTTTTATCATGCTCATTTATATATAGTCATAGCAGCTTTTACTTTACATTATATATAAAGCCACAGCAGTTGGAATCTATTGTCATTTTGATTTCCATTTTCTTACTTAAGTAATGGAAAAAAAGTGGCTTCTCATTAGGTGATTGAAATATTCGAAAGCATACATATCTTTTTAATTTGCACATACATGCACATAGAAGAAAGGGTCTTCAAAATTAGAGATTATAAAAACATCCGTTCAGGTATGAGATATGTATGTCATGAGACATTGTGAAAAGATGCACTCTGTTTAAATTATTTTCTTGATTAATGACTGTTTTTAATAACTATGATGACTTGCAGTACTAAAATCAGCTGCTGTTACGACAATCACTGAGATGTATGATTATATATGATGCTAAGGTTATAACTCAATTAATTTTAACTGGATTATACTAGGAACTTCTTTCTCCTTTGAACACTAATCAGTTATTGACCATTGTAGAAATTATGAAAATTTAATAATGTGAAACGTCATATAACATTATCGATTCAAGTTGGTGATCTTATAGAAAGATAATTATCTAACACAATTTTTTTTAAAAAATTTAATCGAGTGAGTATTCTCATTCGAATTATGGTATGAATATATAGATCACACAGCACTTTCCGTGCATCGTACGGGTAAAATACTAGTAAGCTTAATAATTGGATTATCAGTTAGTTAATGCATGGTTTAGTTGGTCACTAACCCCTTCCCAGCTACTGGCTTCTTCCACGGATAAAACTAATCTCATAATTTTGGCAACCTGATAATACAATGTTTGAAAGACTGTGAACGTGAGTTACTTCTCCAGTCCTTCTGTCATGCTTGCTTTTTGTTGTTTAGTTTAGTAGATCATTCCCAGAACTATTGCACAGTTGATAATCATTATTCTGGAGTAATTGCAATTTGCAAATGATCTATGATTGTTGCATGACTTAGTGTTGTCTGCACGACCACAACAATAATATAGTCTTCCGATTAAATTTGTATATCAGTGAGTCACTTCCTTCATTCCTTCTCCACCTGACTAATAGTATTGATTTTCGTCCGTGTGTGTAGCTAGAGAAGTTACTCTTGTTTTCACAAAATGGTATAGATGCCTTGGTTGCATTATACTCAAATCTTGAGCTACTTACTTACACCAGTTTCAAATTATGCATATCCAAAATATGTGGAAATGTAAATGTAATATGTTCTATGTCTCGACTGGAGAGTCATTGTATGCTGGCAAACTTCAGCGCTTTAGAATGACATGTAAAGGACTGTCTATTGGGAGATACATGAGCTGGTCAGCTTCAACACAGTCTCATTATAGTGTAACAATAATATTATTGGTGTAGCTGAGATTTCTGTTGATCCACTGTCGTACAAATCCCACATTTTATCATGATATTCAAGCAGGTTAATCAGCCACTTCTATTAGTTGATGACACATTTAATGTAAAGGGGAGTTCGAGCACTGCTGATCAGGTAATTTTCTAGGCTTATATTTAGGAGCACCATCAATTTATCTCCAGATAAGCCAAGATGTCAGTGCCTTATAAAAAATATAAAACACGATCAATATGCTGGCTTCGGTTTAACTTTTGGATCCAGCAATATTTCTCTAACATGTTAGATATATCTCTTCTTAAATGTTTAGTCTTCTGTGCTGTTTTGTGATTGTTGTTGCATATAAGATAATGTCCCAGATGGGCTGGTAGAAGTAGTAATTCTAGGAGGTTCAACCAACAAATCTGGTCAAGTATTGCTTAATCTTTTCTGGTTTAATTACGATTTGGCTTGTTTGTTAATTTTTATGTAGGCTAGAGGCATTTTATTGAGATAACCACTAGGGGTTATTCTAGCCTAGGTAGGAGGAGTGCCTTCTCGATAGTTGACGAAAAATACATCTTTCACTTCTTCAGAGTATTATCAGGAAACATGGGGAGGTGAATTTGTTATTAGTTTTATGTATGTACTGAATGAAAATTGTTTAGACTTTGGAAATAAACTGTAGGCACATAAGTAAAAGTAAAATACTAGCAAATCACAAGAAAATACGGGTACATCACGTTATTGACAACTGAGAAAGAATGTATCAACTTTCAAGTATTCACATCTGAGTAGCTGTGAGCATATTGATACTGCTTTTGCTTATTTCTTCTCCATGGTTTTCTTCAAGAGATGTTTGGAAATTTGGTGGCACGTGTTTAGTTACTGACTTGTAATCCATTTCGAAGAATGTTGATGCTTGATGTCTATCCATCAGTCGACACTTTGAAAGTTTATGATACTTAATAGTTTATTCTATTGACTTGTGGAAGATGCTACTCAAAGAATATATAGATTATGTTACTTCTTTCTACACTCGATGTTGATATATCGGTTTTTTCTCCGTTGCTTGTGCTCTTCAAGTTGTTGAACCTTTCAGAGTATGTTATTTTACTCAAACCTATTTTTTTCTTCCTTTGAAACAGGTAAATTTCAATATAGAATGCCAACATCCTACAGCTGCACTCGACTCGAAAGTCATCTTTCACATTTGCTGCTTAATCGAGTATCCAATGGAGAAATTTTTTCCAATCTGTCGATTGAGGAAAAAGGACTCAAGAAATTTGGTACGAGGTAGGGGGTCTCTTGCTGGTTCATTACTTCATTGACTTGGTTGCTTGTGTTTTTGAGTTTTGCTTTCTAAAATGAGAGAATGAGCAGTGGGAGTGATGTGGAAATTAGTTGTGCACTCATAAGTTATTGAATAATAACCATTGGAAAGGGTCCCTTTCCCTTCCCAAAGTAAAGGAATCTGACAAAGACCAAGATATTGGGCTTTTATAATGACTTTGCAGTATAGTGGAAAAAATTATGAGTCTCAAGTCTGAGTCTTTGCATTTGTTTTATTTTCATTTTTCAATAGTCATTTTTTACATTTGTTATTTCCTTTTTCCGTAGTCATGTAAAGTAGTTAACAGAAAATGAGGCTAGCGTTGCTTAAAAGTTAACCAATGTATATTTTATGGATGGTTGTGGTTTTGAATTTTGTAACACTTCTTTTTTCGGTTTGGATTTAAGAAATCTGAAAAGAAAAACTACTAGAACCTAACTGAACCAATAATCTATCAATATGAGACTTTGGATGTTTATTTTACCTAATTAGGTAATATTTGCACTAACTTTTTCGATATTGAGCATTGCTAAAGTAGTATTATTGATTTCTCTAGGGTTTGTCATGCAAATTTGTTTCGATTTTGAGTATTTATTGGTTTGTGACTGAAAAATCGATCCGATTATTCTAAAAGAAGATACTTGATCATGTGTGTGACGGTGCTTCATACTCCGATAGATCTTGACCCATCACACGATCTAATTTAAGTCTTTGTACTAACATCCGATAGATCGTGACCCGTCACATGATCTAATTTAAGTCTCTGTACTGACCTAGTTGGGTTGGGTGACAACTAAGTTGGCCATTGGCGTACTCCATGTTCTACCCTTTGACACATTCATGAAAAGAATGTGATGGAATTGCTATGAACTTTCCAAGTAAGACTTTGCTGTTTTCATTTGATTATACTGCAGCGTGCAGCGTGATGTTTACTGCTGGAAATTTCCTAGCAATTTCCTTTAGATTGTTTAAGCGCTAAATATTTTGAATATTCCGCCTTTATCATAATTGCCTATTTTATATAGTAGGGTTGATAGTTCGAAACTTTTTCTGATAATAAAGGTGACCGTTTTTTGCGACTTTATTATTATTGTTATGGACCCTTGTGTGTATCTGTTTGTTCCCTAGCGTATATGATTGACTTGATCCTCTCGGCTTCGTGTTTCGATCTCGTATTTTATTTTGTTGCTTAACTATGTTTCTTGTGATTTGTGAATGGAGTTGGTATGCGACGCAGTATAGCAATAGCTTGTTTTTCTTTTGATTCTCGATCACGGCTATTTGCCGTCTCAAAATCCATTTTCAAATTCTTTCAATCGGATGTAGGAGAAATAGAATTAGATGTGGGCCGTTTCTTTGATTGAAATATTAATTGGTGAGAAGTAAGTGCGCTCTCAAAGGCGTGTTTAGCGCCTTCTATTGCTCGAGTGCCAAAACGTCACCGTTTCATACTCTCTCCGTCCCACACCAATATGCATGTATATTATATTAGGTCGTTCTACACCAATTGACATGTTTCCTAAAATAGAAAGAATTAGCTATCAAATTAACCATTAATCATCTCATTATTCACTCACCTCTTAGTATATATCCTAATATAATTTATATCCTAAAAGTTTAAATTATCATAACTTGCTCGTTTGTTTTTCGATTTTTTTAATTTTTATACCAAATTAAAAGTCTTGATATGATCTTTCATTTAAGATCAGACATCAATATATTTTTATTCATCTATGATGGTCTAGTTTTGAAACAATGGAAGTTGCATTAAAATATTAAACATTACATTTTATATCTACACACACTCTCCTTAAATCTTGTGCCCAAAAGAAATAAGTCTGTTGATTTGGAACGGAGGGAGTAGTTAGTAATACACTCTCTTTGTCCTCTATATATTTGTTAGGTTTTGGTTCAACATGAGTTTTAAGAAAAAAAACTAATAAAGTTATTGTTAGATTTAGATTCACTTATATAAATGAGTGAGAGTATTTTCTAATATTTGAGGAACGTCCCAAAAAAGAAAATTTTCACACGCTCATTTATTATTTTTTTAAAAAAAGTTACACCATACGTCCCAATCTAGTAGTCTTGTTTCTGAATATATATACGAGGTACTCCCTCTATCCCCTATATTAGTATAGTTATTAACCGTTTGAGACGTCTTTGATATTAGTGTGTATACCTAAAATGGAAAGAAATTACTTATTCGCTCTCACTTTATTCTTATTTTTCTTATTTTTACTTACCTTTTTCACTTTCTCCTTATTTTATCTTACTTTTTTTACTTTACACTATTTTTTTCTTAAATTGCATCCCCCATATATATATATAGGGGACGAAGGGAGTATAAAATAGTGAAATAAGATTTTTTTTATTTTTATTTTTTATATATATATTTTTTTGAAAAAGTGAAATAAGGACGAAAGGAACTGACCAACAAAAATTAATGTGCACTTGATATTTGCTAGGAAAGTGTGTCTGACATACATTTTTTTCCAAGATCCGCAGTTGTCTACCAACATAAATATGCGGAAATAAAGGAAATATTAAGGGTTATGTGTGGAAATATATATCGCCTCATGTACACGTAATTTGATACTCATATTAGAAAACTTGATATTCATGGATTGAATAACCGTTCATTTACATAAAATAGGTGACTTGTAGTATAATTAAGATATATAATAGTATTTAAAAGAAGTACTTATATTGTTTGACAAGATAATGATGGACAATTGTCATCGTGAACTTATTGACATGATAGACTGGTCCAAAGATACGTGGAGAATAATGGTAGTAGTAAAAATATCATATAATCTATAATGCTCTAGGTTAGTATTTCTTCCGTCCTAAGTTAATAGTTATGTAAAGACTATTAATTTGAGACGGAAAAAATATTAAAAGAATATATGATCGTACCGGTCTATAAATCAGTCTTTAATATTAATTTAATGAGAATCTCTCTCACAGGGCCGGTCTATAAATTCGGTTTTTACTTTAATAATGTTGCATTATATCTATATGTATAAATTCTAATTAAATACTTTAACATTAATTAAATAAAATTGAGAAAAAAAAAAATAGTGGAGTCGGCCATATTCTTTTCAAGTATTTTTTTTCTTTTTCGACAGTTCATATTATGTATACATGCAACATGCTATCACAAAACTGCGCGTGGCCGTTGGTAACGATTATAGATCTGGTCAAATACACGAGGCGGTGATAGAAATTTATTTTTTGCAAATGCATTTTCTTTTCTAATTTTTATTTTATTTTATTATAGGCATGCACTTATTCGACTAATCGTAAACAAGAGCTGCTAAACACACACAAAAAGGCAAAAAAGCAAAACGCTTTTGTCTCGTACGGAATTTGGATTCTTTGAAGGCGGACTACATAACTTAATTTATCAGCACTGAATAAAAATGAATATCAAAATCAATAAAACAAGTGTATATATTCAAGTAAGAATAGCTTCCGATGCACGAAAAAAAACATGATAAGTTTCTGAGTAAGAAGATTCAAACTACGAATAGTAGAAAAGTAAGGTTGCAAATTTTGAAAACTACTCTTCAATTCAGACTATAATTACTTCTCAAATCAATCTATACATAGTCCAAGTTGTTAGACGATGATTGACCAAACCCAAAGGTAGTTTTACAAACAATTAATAAACTAATTAACCATATATATATATAGATAAACTAACCACCTCCTTCTTCTTCTTCTTCTTCTTCTTCATTGTTTCTTTAGAGATACACAGATTTATGAATTCAGTGTGAATTTGCAGGAACTGGTTTCATCTTTCTTGAACGCTAAGAATTGTAGGAAAATCATGATCACTTTCTTTCAATACTATATTTGTTCTCGTTGTAGGCTGAAGATAAACTCGAAGGCATAATTGTGTTTACATTGAAGCTTCCTGGAAATTTCCTCATTTTAATTTGCTCTGTGCATGAGAGCTATAAAGAGGACGTTCGTTCATCAACTTTGAATGAAGTCTTTACTACTTCTTTCTACATCCCTCTTTAATTTCCAATAGTAGGAAATTAATTAATAAATCCATTTCCAGAATGTCTAGTAAACTCAAGTATTCATCCAAGGTTTACTATGGCGGCATTCAATCTGTGCTGCTAGCCATCCCCATTACAATTACAAAGTCTCAGAGGAAATGGAGGGTTGCTTGCATTGTCATATATGTCTCCTTATCCATGGCTAAACGCGTTGGACGCCTTTCCCGAAGAAGTCCAACTCGTTTAGCCTCTCCTCACACTATCCTCGAGATCGAGCCTTTTCTCGAGGATAGTGTGAGGGACCAGAAGGGGCTCGCAGAGATGGTGAAGTCGAAGAAACTTGACCATCTTCGCGGACTTGGCGGCCTTGAGGCCATAGCTAGGTTGCTCAAGACCAATACGGAGAATGGCATCGATGGAGACGAGGAGGACTTGAGGAGACGGCGTTTGGCCTTCGGCTCCAACACTTACTCGAGGCCGAAGCCGAAAGGGCTAATCCATTTTGTGGTGGAGGCTTTCAAGGACACCACCATTGTCATCCTCTTAGCTTGTGCAGCTCTGTCCTTAGCCTTCGGGATAAGGGAGCACGGGGCGAAGGAGGGGTGGTACGAAGGCGGCAGCATCTTCGTGGCCGTGTTCTTAGTCGTTGCCGTCTCCGCAGCAAGCAACTTCAGGCAAGAAAGGCAGTTTGATAAGCTGTCAAAGATAAGCAACAACATTAGGATTGATGTTGTGAGGCAGGGGAGGAGGCATAAGGTCTCCATATTCGACGCCGTCGTTGGGGACGTCGTCTTCTTGAACACGGGAGATCAGATCCCCGCGGATGGAGTCTTCGTCGATGGCCACTCGTTCCAAGTAGACGAGTCGAGCATGACCGGGGAAAGCGACCATGTTGAGGTGGACTCAAAGCACAATCCTTTCCTCTTGTCTGGATCCAAAGTTGCCGATGGATACTCAAGAATGGTAGTTGTTTCGGTTGGGATGGACACCGCTTGGGGCGAGATGATGAGCTCGATAACTCAGGATTCGAACGAGCAGACGCCGCTTCAAGAACGCCTAAACCGGCTCACTTCCTCTATAGGGAAAATAGGCCTAGCTGTCGCCTTCTTCGTGCTTGTAGTGATGCTCGTTCGTTATTTCACCGGAAACACGGAGAATGATCAAGGGTTAAAGGAGTATAACGGAGTCGATAAGGACTTGAACGATGTTTTCAACTCGGTTCTTAGAATAGTCTCAGCTGCAGTGACTATAGTAGTTGTAGCCATTCCTGAAGGGCTGCCTTTGGCAGTCACTTTAACGCTTGCTTACTCGATGAAGAGGATGATGGCGGATCAAGCCATGGTGAGGAAGCTCTCAGCTTGTGAAACCATGGGGTCTGCCACAGTTATCTGCACAGACAAAACTGGGACTTTGACACTAAACCAGATGAAAGTCACCAAGTTCTTCTTAGGAAACGAAGAAGTCGGGAAGGACTCTGCCTCGTTCCTCGACCGCCATCTTCGCGAACTCTTCTGCCAAGGAGTTGCCTTCAACACTACAGGTATGTATAATGTACCCTTGCATTTTTTTGTACAAATGTGTGTGGTTTTCCTGAGGTTGTAAACGAACCGAATCGAATCGAATATCACACTATTCGAATCGAATTTGTTAAATTTTTCGCGAATTCGAATATTATGCGAATTATGAAACCCGATTTGTATTCGAATTCTCGAATAATTTAACGAATCCGAATCGAATACCGAATCGTTTATATTCTATATATAATTTTTTTAGTATATTATAATTATAAGTAAACAATCATTTTAAATGTTCGATTCAAAAATGACCCCTATTTGAAATTATTCGATTGGATAATAACATAAATTAATAGGTTGAGTGTGGAACTATAAAATATACAAGCATTTAAGAACTAAAATTCCTAAATAGACTTATAGAAATTACAATTTATAATACTCCTTCCGTCTCACATTGTTAGTCACATAGATCAAAAATAAGAAAAGAAAAGATGTTGAGTGATTCACGATTAATCTGTTTAGTTAATTGAATTTTCTTGTATTGTCATTTTATTTGCTTTCGTTTTAGTAATTAACAAAAAAAATAATGTTCGGACTTTGAGCTATGAACTTTAAAGTATTTAAGAAATCAGTTTTTAATTGGGCTTCATAACTATATATATATAGAGAGAGATAGGGGTGAGTTATACTAAAAACTATTTTCCTCGTGTTAATTAGAAATAGTTATAGACTATTGATTTTGTACACTTGTGGGGATGAGATCAAAATGGTAAAATTGTAAAAATTGTAGTTAATTATTTATTCTTTATTAGAAAGGGCAACAAGATAATTTCCACTATTCAATCTACACGATTCATAACAACTAGCGTTAAAGTAGGAAGAAAATTCAAACATTTTTCAAAACATAAGCATTATCGTTAACTTTATTTGTTCTAAAAGTAATTCTTTTATGGCATATTGTTTTATACAAATAACTTGTTGCGTATTATACTACTTCATCTCACTGAATTAGTCTTATTTGCCGTTTCGGTCCGTCTCACTTATTAGTCTCATTTTCTAAAATGGTAAAAAATACTTGGCTACAATTAACTCTCTCTTCTCATAATTAGTTATATCCACATATCCCATTTTTCTTGGTTTTTGTGCATTTGGAAATGAGACTATATGAGTGAGATTGAGGTAGTATAAACTAATATTTGCAGTAATATTATTATAGTATATAATGTAAATTATTACTTGCACAATATATGTTTCGGTGCTGCATATATATAATAAATTATTGCATATTATACAATAACTTATTACGGAGTACATATTAAATAAATAAACGATTATTGCATTATATTTGTAGTACTATTATTTTTTATTTTTTATTTTAGCATATACGTAATAAAAATTATGCATAGGATAACTTATTGCATATTATATAACATATGATTGTATATATTTGTAGCATATAACGTAAATTATTGCATACTACTGTATTATGTTATTTTAATGAATCTATACAATATATAAAAGTAGAATTATTGACAAAAATTACAAGAATGCTATCTTTCCTCTAAAAGTGACCACCAATTGTCCAACAATTTTATGAAGATGATTTATTTCAAAGAGTTGTGAATTGTCCAATGAATTTGGTAATAAATGGATTTAAATTATAAATAGTGTTTCATTATTTGCTAATATTCTATTTTTGCATTAAATCATTCTATTAATTTTTTTATTTTGCTATATCCATATGTTATTTCATTTTTTAATATTTTTTTTATTAATAATTTGTGTAAAATTTTATTGTGGCAATAGAAAATTTGGATACATTGTCACAGATAAAGATAATTATGATCTTTTGTGACATAATATTGAGTTAGATTTAAATTTATTGATCGATAAATTTACCGTGATCATTATTTATTGCTTAATTTCTTGATGTATTATTTTTTTCAAAGAAATTTATCAAATTAATAAAGGAAAATAGTAATGACTAATTATTTAAATAACTATTACGAATTTAAGTATAATACCAAAAATATAATAATTCAAATATTATAATATCAGTAGTAGTTTCATATAAATGTAGTATAGCATATGCTTATATTTTTATTGCATGAATATTTAATATTTTATTTACTTATATTCTTTTAAAATTATTTTAGGTTTTCAATATTATAAAAATTAAATGTTTATTGAAGATAACAACAATATATAGTATTGTGTTGTTCAATAATGACATGAGAGAAAATATATAATTTCAATTTTTATTTATTTCATCACTTTTTATAATTTATATGTTCTGTGCAGCGCATGGGCGCAATACTAGTAATGTAAATTATTGCACATTATACTTTTCGATATTGCATATTATATTATAATTTATTGCATATTATTATACTACACTTGTGGCATGCGTTTTTTTTTTTTTTTTTTTTTTTTTGTGCATAGCATTATATTAACATTCAGGCTATGTTCTTAAAAAAACATTCATCCTGGATTAAAAAAAACAAAAAAAATTCATCCTATGTTATTGCTTATTATTAATGCCTGCTTGATGTTTTCTTTTAATCAATTTTATAAAAAAATATTCAAAGATTTTCTCATATAGTTTTAAATCGGTGCATTACTCAAATAAAATAACTGAAAATAAGCATTCAATCCCACAATACAAGGAATGCAGCGGTTAGAATTTAAGATAAAAATACTAATCTATCATTCTTAGGGATGGTAATTTGGGTTCGGGTTTTCGGACAGGGACAAAAATATCCGAGCCCGAATGGGTTTTTGGGTACCCAAAACCTAAAAATTCGAGTTCGGGTTTGGAGCCGGCTAGTGAGATTTGAAAATTTTGGGTATCGGGTATACCCAAACCCGAAAAAAAAATCCTAAAATCCTGAAATTTATATTTAAATTAATTATAAAATAAATAAATAATAGAGTTAATAAATAAAATAATTAATAATGAATAATTAACTTAGCAAATTAACACTTAGATTTCAACCACGACTCTCATTTCTCACTTCTTCATTTGATGTTTTATCAATTATGCAATTATAATATCCTCATAAACTATCGATATGCATTATTTAAAATAGAAAAAAATAATAAAATAATAAAATATATATATTTTTTCTTTTATATTTTTGGGTTTTTTCGGGTATCCGAATACCCGAATGGAATACCGAACGGGTATTTGGATACCCAAGAATATTTTCAAGTTCGGGTTCGGATAGTAAATTTTAAGATTTTTGGGTTCGAGTACCCGAAAAATTCGGGACGGGTACCCGACCCGTACCGAATTACCAATTCTTATTTAAAAAGTAACCGAAAGTCACTGTATATTATTTGATTAATCTACACCCTATATCTATCTAAATGGACGCTTGAGATTTATTTTTAGTTAACACGTATGAATTCATTTCTATATGATCTCCCTCCTATATATATATATATATATATATATATATATATATATATATATATATACGAATATCGAATCGAATATCATAATTTCTTATTTATATTTGAATATTAATCGAATCATAAAAAATATTTATTTTTGAATTAAAATCTTAAAATATCGAATACGAATTGGGCTAATCGAATACGAATCACGAATCAAATCAAAATTGTTTGATCCGTTTACAACCCTATTTTCCTCTTTAGCTAATGTGAGTTAACCATGGTTTAGGCAGCATATACAAGGCTAAAATAGGGAATGTGGTTGAGTATTCCGGGAGTCCAACTGAGAAGGCTATTCTCTCATGGGCTGTTGAAGATCTAGGCATGGATATCTTCCGGCTGAAGCAGAACTACACGGTTCTTCACGTCGAGACCTTCAGTTCAGACAAGAAACGGAGCGGGGTTTTACTTAAAGACGAAGCCGAGAGCTGCTGCTACGTGCATTGGAAAGGAGCTGCAGAGATGGTGCTAGCAATGTGCTCGAGTTATTACACGAACACGGGCGAAGTCAAGAGCATGTCGAAGGAGAAAATGTCCGAATTCGAGAATGTGATCCAAGGAATGGCAGCCACCAGCCTCAGATGCATTGCATTTGCATGCAAGAAGGAAGCAGAACACCATAGAAAGGAATCAACATCAAATGAAATCACTACCACCTCCAAAAAAAATCTAAGTGAAGAAAATCTAACTCTTCTTGGCATAGTAGGCATGAAGGATCCTTGCAGAACTGGCGCCAAAAAGGCAATCGAGTCGTGCAGGATTGCAGGTGTCGATGTTAAGATGATAACCGGGGACAACGTCTTCACAGCAAAGGCCATAGCCACAGAATGTGGGATCCTCAACCCGAACCAAGCATCAAAGGACGAAGTAGTTGAAGGCGTGGTGTTCAGAAACTACACAGATTCGGAGCGAAGGCTCAAGATCAAGAGCATCAAAGTGATGGCAAGATCCTCCCCTCTCGACAAACTCCTAATGGTGAGATGCCTAAAAGAAGAAGGTGAAGTAGTGGCAGTGACCGGAGATGGAACAAACGACGCGCCAGCGCTTAAAGAAGCTGATGTAGGCCTCTCAATGGGGATCCAAGGCACAGAAGTTGCAAAGGAGAGCTCTGATATAGTAATCCTAGACGACAACTTCTCCTCCGTGGCAACGGTCCTTCTATGGGGCCGTTGCGTCTATAACAACATACAGAAATTTATTCAGTTCCAACTCACAGTAAACATAGCTGCATTAGTCATAAACTTCATTGCTGCAGTTTCAGCCGGAGACGTCCCTCTTACGGCCGTGCAACTGCTTTGGGTCAACCTGATAATGGACACTCTAGGAGCTCTTGCTCTGGCCACGGAGCGCCCCAGCAACGAGCTCATGCTCCGGCCTCCGGTAGGGAGAACCGAGCCTCTCATAACTAACATCATGTGGAGAAACTTGATGCCTCAAGCTCTTTACCAGATATCCATTCTCTTAATCTTGCAGTTTAGAGGGAAAGAGATTTTTGAAGTGAGTGAGGAGGTGAAGAACACTTTGATCTTCAACACTTTTGTGCTTTGCCAGATTTTCAATGAGTTCAACTCTAGGAGTTTGGAGAAGAAGAATGTGTTTAAAGGGATTCTTAAGAATAGGCTGTTTGTTGGGATCATTGTTGTGACTGTGATTCTGCAGATTGTGATGGTGGAGTTTCTCAAGAATTTTGCAGATACTGTGAGCTTGAGCTTTGAGCAATGGGGGATTTGTGCTGCCATTGCAGCTGTTGCTTGGCCTCTTGGCTGGGCTATGAAGTTTGTGCCTGTTCAAGAGAAGCCATTTTTGAGTTACTTGAAGCTCTCTTATTGTAGGTGAAATTTTATTTTAGTCGTGTGCTTTGGGTAACTCTATATTTACTTTCTTGTTTGTGTGTGTTCTTTGGTTTAGTTTAGTGGTAACAGGTATGTGTACTAGTTAGCTAGATATTATTTGTCTTGTTTAAATAATTGTTATTTTCATTTTGTATTCTCGTATAACCAACGTATGTCACGTACATACTGATAATATCAGTTTATGTACGTGACACGTGTTGGTTATAGGAGAATAGAAGATGAAAAATCAATTGAATTTGAGTGTAGCATTATAGATCGATGGCTTGTTATATATCACCTACCTACTTAGCCCTCTTTTCTTATTTGGTCATTTCAGTAATTTAATTTTATATTTAAAATGAAAAAAAAAATACTCTGAAATAAACACTCTCAACATAATGTAAATCTAAATATATAATCTACTTGAGTTGCTACACCAGTTTTATGTATAAAGTAAATATACATACTCATGTCCAAATATAAATACCTTAAAAAGTATTGGTTACGTACTTGTAAACGAGCTAGGTATTAGCGTACTCAAGCTGAGCTCGATTAAAAGTTAGATTGGTCAAGTTCGAGCTTTAACTTTATGATCAAATTTGGCTCGGCTTATAATATTCAAGCTAGAGTTCAGCTCGGCAAATATTTGATTAGAACGTATGCTAGCTCGAGCTCGAACCCGACTCGTGAAAAAGCTCGAATTTCATTTAAATTCTACTCGGCTCTTTGTGACCATGAAGCTGGAGCTCGATTATGATTTTTCTTCCACATAACAGGCTAAAGTGCTCGATTATGGGCTCCATATAAAGCTCACGAACAAGCTCGAAACATGCTAGATATGAAGCTCACGAACAAGCTCGATTATATAAGAGCCGGAGATGTTTCGCGAGAAAATCAAATTGAATACATTATGATCGATATGAAACTCACAAACAAGCTCAATTATAACAAACTCGATTACACACATCTAAAATGATTTGAATCTCCAACTCATTGATCGGAGAAAAACCTCCACATTTTAATAGTAACAAACTTTCAGATATTAAATAGGAAAACTTTCACATTTGATTTCTCTCAAAAAGTCGGTAAATAGTTCCCCAATAGAAAAGTCACTAAAACAATTTTTTTTTTTTTTTTTTTTTTGGGGATTTAAAGACTTACATACGTCGATGACGTCACCTTCATCCGAATTTGGTTCGCTCATCCAAATCAAAATATTAACCCGCTCTTGGAAGAAACGGTTAAAATAAAATTGATTTCTCATTTTATTGCAGGGGTTAAAACTTAAAATAGAATTTTCAGTAATTAATCCTAATTGAATTTGAAGTAGAAAAAAGGAATTATCCTTCTTTTAATCTAAACAACTAAATCAAGTAAAAACGGCAGAAGCAAACTTTATTCTTTATAAAATAAAATTATTTATCCATAATTTTTAATTTATTTTTACTGTCGCTGCACTTGAAAGAGCGAAAACTAATCGGACTCGCCTTTCGTTGTGTTTTCCTCCCTCCCTCTTTCTCTCTCTCTCTGATCGCCGGCTCTCAAGTCTTCGATTGCGCTTTCCGCCGGCGAGATCTCCGATTAGGTATTCGTAATCACAGTATTTCTCCGTTAAATTATGTTGGTGGATTGTTCGAATGACGAATCTCTCTGTCTTTTTTGATTGGAGTTTGGGTTTATTGTGTTCACTTGCGAGATTGTTGTTATGTTGAATCGTTGTGATTGTAACTTTTAATGGGTGAATGAGGAGTTATGTGGTGTTGCCCGATCTTGATTGATTCTGTCCTTTTTTTTTTTTTTTTTTTGCAAACTTAGATTGAGTGCATGTGTTGAGTTGGCGCAGTCAACAGCAAATTGTGGATTCTCGAATTTCAGTTCTCTTCTTCTGCTTGCCTGTGAACTAATTTGGTATTGGTTAGGGTAGGTTTGGCGAATTTGCACTTTAGGATTGAAAAGGATGCAGCTTCGAGAGAATTGGGTTGTGACTTGTGTGTGTATAATTGTGTTTCAGTAGTTAGGGTACTAACTAGTCAGAGGTTATCCTAGGTCAGTATAGGTGCAAATTGCTCATGTTAATGTGTTGCTTTTAGCTCACGAGAACCTCTGCTTTTAAGTGTGTTCTGTCTTCTGCCCTTGTATTGCCACGCACTCCATTTGTACTTGATAGCATCATAAATATACACTTGGCGTGTGTTTATAATCTTTTGAAGCCACGACTTACCTTAATCTGCAACTTTACTTAGTCATCTTTGTCTGTAACTTGGTGGGAAAAAGAGAATGTACACTCCTAACCTTGCAAGTTCCATAATGGGCACGCTGTCAGTATTCCCTGATTAGACTTACGTATTTAGCTCTTGTTATGAGTATGGCAAGGCAGGCCTATGTAGCTAGTCCACGTAATATTACTGGGAAATGAGGATCTCTCTCTGGGCAATTGATAAATACATCGGCTTCCTGTCTGTAATATGTTATTTATGTGCGTTATCTTGAATTTTGTATTTATTAGATATCTAAATCTACTTTTGCATTTTTTTTTCGGGTAATGAGTCTTGATTTGAATATTGTAAGGAAATCCCTTTAGAAAGTGTGGGGTTCCCTGAGGTTGAAGGTTGCTCTGGTGGGTCTCAACACAAAGATTTCAAAACCTTCCCTGTTTTAGATGTTGTTAGATATTGGAATATCAGGCTATAGTATGACCTTTGCTCCTCTGATACCCCTCCTCTCATCCCGTCTACTTTATAATTTAATTAACAAGCGTTATATTATTTTGTCTTCAGTTGTATCTTCACATATGCATATTTTGTGACTTGTGCTCCCTAACTTGCAGAAATTCTACCATTTACTCAGTGACCAAGCTTGAGATAAATCCTTATGGGGACTGAAAATCCTAACCGCTCAAACTATCCATTAAGACCAGCTGCAACACCCTTTGCCTCTCAGCAATCTTCAACACCTTTCTTATCGTCTGGTCGTGTTGCTGGATCAGAAGCATCTGTCTTTAGGCCTGGGCCTCCTACAGTCTCGAATTTTCAAGCACCTCCCTTTTCTGGAGGACCTTTGGCTGGAAATGAGGCCCCTGCTTTTAGACCCCCTCCATCAGGTAGATCTAATGAAGTGGTACACCCACCTCCTCCATCATCCACTTATGGCCCACCACCTACCTCAAGATATCAGAGTTTCCCAACCCCCCCAGTGACCTCAACCGGCCAAATACCACCTCCGCACACCTCCTTTACAGGTCAGCCTGGTATAGCTCCGCCTACCAGACCTCCTGCTGGTCCTCTTCTTTCACAGCCCCAGCCACCTTTGGTACCCATGGGATCTCCACCTCAAAGCATAAAAACTGGACAACCTAACCCAAATATCCCTCCTTCCGCAGATCACCACTTCTCAGCTCCCAGGCCAAATTCCCAGCCTTCTTCGCCCCCAACTGGGACATCTTATGCAACTGGCAGGGGTCCCTTTCAAGGGTATGCCAACATGCAATCGAATTCTGTTCCCCAAGCTCCACCAGTGCAGCCTGTCTCCTTTCAACAAGGAGGTTATGCTCCACCAACCTCCTTTCCTTTACAAGGGGGCTATGCTCCACAAGCACCCCCAACATCTTTTCTAGCTCAACAAAGAGGTTATGCTCCTGTTCCACCTATTTCTACTCCATCTGGCATGTATACAGGAAACCAAATCCAGCAACATGGCATGGCACCTCCGCTTGCTGCTCAACAGGGCTTGGCTGAAGATTTTAGTTCACTCTCTCTTGGGTCTGTGCCAGGATCATTTGATGCAGGAATCGATATCACGGCTTTACCTAGGCCATTGGATGGCGATGTGGAACCTAAGACTTTTGCTGACATGTACCCAATGAATTGCGATTGTAAATTCGTGCGACTAACAACAAGTGGAATACCAAATTCTCAATCATTGGCATCACGGTGGCAGTTGCCTTTAGGGGCTATTGTTTGCCCTCTGGCAGAAACTCCTCCTGGGGTTAGTTTCTATTAAGATGCTTTTTTCATGTATATACAGAAATGTCACTTGCAGTTTATTTGTTCTGATTGTAAATTAATGTACTTTCAGGAGGAAGTTCCCATAGTTAATTTTGCCTCAACTGGCATTGTTCGATGTAGAAGGTGCCGCACTTATGTGAATCCATATGTCACGTTCACAGATAATGGAAGAAAGTGGAGATGCAATATATGCTCAATGCTAAATGATGGTAAATCATTCTCAAACTACATATATATGATCTTTCAAGTTCTCCCAGAACACCATGCTTGATTTAGTAACCATTATTTCTGTTGATAATCAAACCTTCATTTTTTTCCCGATGGTGTCAGATGTGCAATGTGTCTTCTGAATTCAACATCTTTCTAGATGATCATAGATAACCTTATGGCTTTTTTTGGTTAAAAGTAATTTTTCCGATCTAAGCTGCCTCCATGAGCGGTGAAAGGCTAGAAACCGCAAACTTCTCAGTTCTGATCTGACTAAATTATATAAGTTGGAAACAAGGTTTTTTAACTCTCTCTTTAAAGTATGCTTCTTCTTCATCATGTATTGTGTATTCTTTAATAGTTGATCTACAACTGTGGCATGATTGACAGACATACTAAAGGGATTAATAGTTTCCTTAGTTCCAGCCATGCATGCCTTGTTATCTAGCATGACCTAAAAGTTTGTGAAAAACATAAAAGCAAGAGGAATTTATTTTGATGCAACTTATTTATAATTGCAAAAGGTTCTGCTCTAATTACCAGTAGCTTCTCATGTACAGTTCCGAGTGAGTATTTTGCCCATGTGGATGCTAATGGCAGAAGAGTTGATTTGGATCAAAGGCCTGAACTTGCAAAGGGTAGTGTTGAGTTTGTTGCTCCGGCTGAGTACATGGTCCGCCCTCCAATGCCACCAATGTATTTTTTCCTCATCGATGTATCCATATCTGCAGTTCGAAGTGGAATGCTCGAGGTAATTTGTTATACTGATTGATCAACAGATTGTGTTTGCATATATTTGCCAGGACCGAGACGCAGCATTTGTAGGGTACATTACTTTTATGTAAGAGCTAATCATATTGTTACCCTGCAGTAGAAATCATGAGACTGATCTTAATCTTACAAAGAAGTTGTGAGTTTGGTACAGTTTCTAGGTTATATTTATTTTTTTATTCTTAAATCAAAGCATTTGGATGGACTCAATTGTAGTTTTCAAAAAATTATAGCAGCTGCCTAAATTTTGTTGTTTCTGAAGTTATTTGGTTTTCAAAGAAATACTTTCTCATCTCTTACTCAGAATAGGTTATTGTTCTAAAAATCAAATTCTCGTTCAAGATAAGCTACTTTAAGTGCAAATCATTTCAAGAATCTGCTATTCTAATTCTAATATTTGAAGACTCTCCAATTGATGTTAGCAACAAATTTCATTATAATAAATTCAGGTGCTCATTTTATGCTACTGTCTTGTTATATATAAGGTTGTTCTTTTATGGCTGCTTTGAGCTCAATAGTTTAATGAATGATATGATATACTCTCTCTGTCTCACCTTACCTTAAGTGAGACCTTATTAAAATATACCTTACAAGGGTGAGACGGAGGGAGTAATATATTTGAAAATTTATTCAGTTTTCTGATTCCTATGTTAATTCCATATCATGTAATATCTGAGACAGCCCATCAAATGTTTTTTCTTTACTTCTCTCCTGGAAACAACATAGCATTCACTACTACATCCCAATTATTTGCCAGTTCTTATATTTACTGAATCATGCTAAACTTTTTATATATTTCAGGTTATGTCACAGACTATTAAGTCTTGTTTGGACAGCTTACCTGGTTCTACTCGAACACAAATTGGGTTTATAACTTATGATAGCTCCATACATTTCTATAACATGAAGGTAAATGGTTGCTCATAAGAGTTATTTATTGAAGTTTTGTCTTGCTTAAACCTAACTTTGGTAGCTTTCTCTTGCATCAGTCATCATTGGCGCAACCTCAGATGATGGTTGTCTCAGATCTGGATGATATATTTGTTCCATTACCAGATGATCTTGTAGTCAACTTATCAGAATCTAGGAGTGTGGTGGAAGCATTCCTTGATAGTTTGCCCTCCATGTTCCAGGAGAACATGAATGTTGAATCTGCATTAGGTCCAGCTCTCAAAGCTGCATTCATGGTTATGGTGCGTCCTCTATTATTTGCCTTATAACTATGAACTACTTTTTGAAACAATATTAAGGCTAAACATCTCCTTCTATTTAATATTCCTATTAGTACTCTTTCGTTTGCTTCTGGATTTTACCGATTTGAAATTGCTCTCCCTTTTTAGCTTGGACTAATAGATTTTAATTTCAATTGTCAGAGCCAACTTGGTGGTAAACTGTTAATCTTCCAGAATAGTCTACCATCTCTTGGTTCTGGTCGCCTAAGGCTGCGCGGGGATGATATTCGAATTTATGGAACAGATAAGGAGCATACTTTACGAGTATCTGAAGATCCATTTTATAAACAGATGGCTGCTGATTTCACTAAGTATCAGATAGCTGTAAACGTATACGCGTTCAGTGATAAGTACACGGATATAGCATCTTTGGGTAAGTTATACAGTCCTTAAACCTTTTATTTTAGTTGGAAAAATCGATGGCTTTTGTTAGCAATACCTTGATCTTTGATTTTGCTTTTTTGGGTTTCCGACATCCTTGGTGATAATTTTTTGTTATAACTGATTGCTTTAGTATTTCGTTGATTGTTCATAAGATTGAAATAGAAGTCACTTATCATGCCTCTCTATATTGCTGTCATTGTTCAAGTAACCAAAGCATGCTGAGTACATAAACCTTATAGCTATAATAAAAAGAATTAGATAGCTGATTAGTCAGATGTAACTGTAGAATACGATGTACATGGGAATTGTGCGATCCTAACCAATATTGAGAATATTGGAAAGAGATTAAGCAATGAAGTGACAAGAAAATGAGCTCAATATTTTTTTGCATAGACTGTCTTGACGTCTCAAGAGGGTCACTTCCTTCTTCTAGTGGAAATTGATGTTTCAAGAGAACAGGATTCCAATCCAAGTCATCTTGTCCTTTCTTTAGGACAAATCACAGTGCTATAGATGGTTGAAAATGAAATGCTACATTTTGTATTCTTGAGGCAATTCTGATGCCTTGAATGAATTCCTTGTATCTTTATGAGTCACCACTACTTCTTTGAAAGATGACAGGATCAGGAAAGGTGTGAAATTATTTCGTGTGCTTTTATTACAGTTTGGACTTCATGAAAGATGAATGGCTGAAAATAGACGTATCTCCCGTTTGTCTTGGGACACTGTTTTATATAGGAACTAAAAAATGTCACTGGAGTGTAATATATATTGATTTATCATGGTTTAATAAAACTTCATTAAATTGCCTACTATTAATGCTGTTATTTGACATAACCTAGACCTTGACATGATACATGATACATGATTATACATTTCACTTTTTTACTCTGCCACCTTTGATGTTTCCTAGGAACGTTGGCAAAATATACTGGTGGTCAGGTTTACTATTATCCGAATTTCCATGCTAGTGTCCATAAAGAAAAGTTGAAACATGAGCTAAGCAGAGATCTTACCAGAGAAACTGCATGGGAAGCGGTCATGCGGATAAGATGTGGAAAAGGTAGATTCTTATAAGTAACAGGTTTAATAGATGAAAACGAGTTGCTAGGAAATCCATGTCCATCTCTCTCTCACTCACCTACACACACCCACCCACACCCACACCCACCCACACCCACACGTACATGCAGATATATTTAGTATTGTTGGATAGGCTTCTGATGCTGCGAGCTTGTTTTTTTTACTGTCTGTAGGGGTACGATTCACATCTTATCATGGGAATTTTATGCTAAGATCAACAGACTTACTTGCACTTCCTGCTGTGGACTGTGATAAAGCTTATGCAGCACAGTTGTGTCTTGAAGACACACTGTTGACAACCCAGACCGTCTACTTTCAAGTTGCACTGTTGTATCCTTATCTAGCCGTATTTTCAGTAAATATCTAGCATTTGTGATCATGTCTTGCAACTTACTATAACTTTCAGTTTCTCTATGTCATTACCTTGCAAGGCTGTTTCTTTTCTTCTGATAGAGTTATTCACATTCTATCCCATTGTTTCTTCTCATGAATTTATTTCATGTTATTAAGTGGCTATCTAGTCTTTAGGCATCTTTTGGGCCATCTTCATGATCTTCAACTGAAGACGTCAGATAACTGAAGTCCTTAACCATTTCTAAGATACACATCATCTTCTGGAGAAAGGCGTATTAGAGTACACACTGCGGCTGCTCCAGTTGTTGCAGATCTAGGAGAGATGTATCGCCTGGCCGACACTGGAGCAATTATTTCATTGCTCTCCAGGCTAGGTAAGGGTGGTTGCCCCTCTATCACCTTCTTCTACCTAACTCAATCCCCTCTTAAAAATAATGCCTGTACACAAACATTGTTTCAAATTTAACATGAATTCAACATGCAGCCATTGAAAAGACTCTGTCATCCAAGCTGGAAGAAGCACGGAATGGGATTCAACTTCGGATTGTCAAAGCTCTACGGGAATACAGAAATCTGTATGCTGTTCAGCATCGGTTGTCTGGAAGGATGATTTACCCCGAGTCGCTAAAATTCTTACCCTTGTATGGACTAGCATTGTGTAAATCACTACCCCTCCGTGGTGGGTATTCTGACGTGCAGCTTGATGAGCGATGTGCGGCTGCTTACACGATGATGGCTTTACCAGTTAAATGCTTGCTGAAACTTCTGTATCCTGACCTGGTTCGTGTGGATGAACATCTTGTAAAAGTAAGTACACCGCATTCTTGTTTCCTTTCTCCGAGTATGATTTGGTGCAAGTGTATCTCAATCTTACCTGTTCCGCATGTCTCCTCAGGATGAAGAAGTTGACACCAAAAGGAGGCTTCCACTAACTGCAGAGAGCTTAGACACCAGAGGTCTTTATATCTTCGATGACGGTTTCCGAATTGTGGTGTGGTTTGGCAGATCGTTTTCACCTGACATAGCTAGGAATTTGGTCGGGGAAGATTTCGCCTCAGACTTTTCAAAGGTGAAGTTTGTCGAAAATTCGATTGGGGAAGTTATTTGTATATGTGCAAAGTAATAGTACTAAAATAGTAGTAATTGTGAATATGCAGGTGAGCCTTTTGCAGGGAGAGAACAAGATGTCAAGAAAGCTAATGGAGATTATGAATGAATACAGGAAGAGTGATCCTTCATATTATCAGTTATGCCATGTAGTGAGACAGGGTGAACAGCCCAGAGAAGGTTTCTTTCTCCTCACAAATCTGGTGGAGGACGCCATTGGTGGTGCTAATGGTTATGCTGACTGGATGTTGCTTCTCTACCGCCAAGTCCAGCAAAATGCATAATCATTTTTTTTTATTTTCTTTTTTAATTTTTATTTTTGGGGTACTGCATAATTATTTTCGCCTTAATTAATTTTGAAACATCAAGTGTTTTTGTATTCTTTTTTAGTTTGGGAATGGCTGTGAGAAAATACTCTCTCTCTCTCATTTCTGGTAATGTAAGAATTTTGAAGCGAACTGTGTCTGTAGAAAGAAGAGTAAAAGAAATACTTAGATGGCGGTGATGCTGCACATAATTTTATACTTGTGTAGAAAGAGTCTTAGTTTATGAATTTGGTTTGCTTGATATCATAAATCATTCCCTTGTACTATGTGTTTACTACTATTTAATTTAGGACAATGATGTAATATATACTTACATAATCAATTAATTTATCGTAATTCATTAAGAATTAAGTTTGTCTTACATGGTTAAATTTTATAATTTGAAAATATTCACCATATCAATATGGTTAATATCCAAATTAAAAATAATTTTATATAAATAATTTTTTTTGAAATGATAGTCTTTCATTCTAAAAAGTACTCCGTAAATCATATGTAGTCCCAGACTCCCACTTGAATGAGTTTGTAAATTTTGAAAAATAAATAAATAAATAATAATCTGTCTTACCTGACTATATCTTGATTAATTCATTCCAAGTCTTTTAAAATAATAAAATGAGGAATATTTAGACTAAACAGAGAGTATAAATAAATTTTATAACCATTAATCATTACTTTTGAGCTAGTCTGAATATAATTTTTGATTAATGCAAGATCAAGATCACTTGAAAATAGGTTTTTTCCAAGTGCCATTAATTATATTGATAATCCTATTTCTTGTGGTTTGTATTATACTATCATTCATTGTGTCCGTCTCTCGTGACTTGTCTAATAATATTTCTTGGAGCTTCTGTGTCCACACTACACACTTCCAAGTCTATGCAATATTTGGTCAACCAAATTATATATAATATATACATGGAACCGATAGAATTTCATGTCATCTAAAAGCTTGAACTTATAGAGAGGTGTAGAATCTATTCATTTGTATTATTATTCTCAATAGGAACCTTTTTATTTATATATATTTTCATGCATTTATGTTTTTCTTTGCAATAATGCTTATGAAATTATAATCTTTTTTTTTTACAAATCATACTTATTAAGAGTTAAAATCATGTTTTCTATCACGACAATGTTGATCTTGCAAAAATCAACGGTTCGGATTGGTATCCGGTTCTCATGAAAGAATTGGTTATCGTATAACTTAATTCACACATATATATAATACTCCCTCCATTTCGCTTAACTTGACTAATTTGAATAGTGGCTTTTCTGGCACGTTTTTCCACGCTTCTTGAAGATGGGTTTTAAAATGGATTTTTGAAAAATTATTTTTTTACGAGATACTACAGTCGTAGTATCCGTAAAAAAATAATTCTTCAAAAATCTATTTTAAAACCTATCATCAAAAAGCTATGGAAAACCATGTCAGCACAAGCCAAAAAGTTTTGAGCCAAGTTAAGCGAAATGGAGGGAGTATGCAATATGTTCTGTCAAGTATGAAAGGTCAAGCTTTGGCGGCTGGTTGAGTTCACACTCACTGAAAATTCAATTAGTTACTGTCTTATATGAAGCTTCGTTCACATCTACATTAATTTCTCCTACCACTTAATTATCCTCTCTCTCACCCCCACATATATATAACAGCATTCACTGAGTGAGTGAGTGCCACAGATCAGTATCTGTAAGCAATTTTTTTTTTTTATCGGGCAAACACAATACACTTACACACACGCACCCGAGGTAACTCGAACCCCCGACCTCTTGGTTAAAGGGGAAGCGTCTTACCAACTGAGCTGTGCTTCGTTGTCGGTATCAGTAAGCAATTAGCAGCTTGTATTCAAAAAATGCTGAGTAACTTGCATTGTCATATATATGTCTCTCTCTCTTTCTCTCTCTCCAAGAGGATGATGAGATGAGATGGAAGAATTCAATAAAGAGAGAGGGAGTTATATATATATGACAATGCAAGCCACCTGCCATTTTTGTTGAACTCTCATCTCCCACTTCCACTCCCTCAAATCTATGATGATGGTATGAAGTATTGTAGTAATTAAGTTATGATATTCTACTTTAGTTAGCTATACTATACTATACCCAACATTAATCTTAATTTTATATGAAAACAAATGCTCCACTATTACTCTATACTTGTGCAGGCTGTTCAGCTACTACACCAATTTTCATATTAGCAAGTCTCTCAAGAATTTGTTAATTTGAGATATATATATATATATATATATATATATATATTGATCAAAGTTTTCCTTCTCTTTTGGAATTATAAATCTTCTCATGATTCACAGGAATATATTGGATATTATGTGAAGAAAATACTTAAAAGAATTGAGACTTTGTTTTGTTTCAGAATTACTATAAATTATAAAAATTATTACGACAGATCATTATAAATGCCAATATTTGGAAGAAACTGAGATTTTACAAGCTTTTGATATAAATTTTGGTTCAGTGCCTCTCTTTATACTAAACAATATATAGTAATATTATTGTTGAGTGATTGTGATATATGATTTCAAATACATTTACAATTTTAGTAATAATCACTACACAATCAAAATATATATTCTTTTTTTTATTTATAAAATTTGTTTTCTTTTTATTTTTTCTTTGCTCTGGGGTGGTTCCTATTTACGGAATTAAATTCGTAGCTGTTCGTATTTTATGTCCTGTGTCAAAATTTTCCTCTCTTTTTTTTTTTTAATTTATTTATTTTTAATTTTAACGAGAAAAACGCAGACAGTGCATGCAGTGATATTCTATGTACTAACATGTGCCTTTGGAAGTAATAAAAGAAGCATTCTCTATTTATTTTGGTTTATATACAATTGAAAAGTGATTTCTTACATTCATGATTTAAGATTTTACTGTTATGAGATCAAATAAGTGAACTCTCTCTCTCTCCCTCTCTCTAAAAAGGTATAAGTCTCATCCTTATGAGCAGCAGCATGAACTGAAAGCCTTTGTTCCTTCACCTGAATAAAAGAGGAAATCAAGATCTGATGGGTAAATATATAGGTCATCAAATAAGCATTGTGTATAAGAAGTAAAAAAGAAAGCAGTTACATGGAATTCTCAGTGCGTTGGTTTACTTACTTTTGAGGATACAGTCCTACACAACAAGACAAGAAAATATATATCTATGTGTATATATATATGTGTGTGTGTGTATACATATGCTGATATGCAGCATAAGGTCCCCAAAGAGGAAGAAGTGATGCTGTCAGAGCATGACCTAGTTCGGGTTAGTTTTTCATTTCTTAAATGAAATAATGTTCCTCTCACTTCTCCTTTCTAGAAAAAAAAGAACAAGAAGAAGAACTAACTATCCCGACATAGATCATGCTGGCAGCTTCACTTGTTCCTCTTGTAGATTGATTGCTATATTTTTCATCCAAGAAGAAGAAGAAGAAGAAGAAGGAAGAGAGGGAGAGAGAGAGAGAAGAGTTGACAATGGACTAGTATTTGTTGACAGAAAGGAGTGAAGATTGCATGATATTTATAGCAGGAGAAATGAAAGAGGAAATAGGGAAAAAAAATTGTAAGAAAAATATATGTAAATTAGTAAATGTAGTAGACAAACTCACATTTCTTAACAGTGAATTTAAGACCTTGTCATGTGGGCAGCTAAGAAAGATACTCCCTCTATTTCTTTCAATTAGCTACATTTGCTTTTGGCAATTCTGGCACGCTTTTCCACGCTTCTTAATGATGGGTTTTTAAATGGATTTTTGAAGATTTTTTTCTTTTACGGGATACTCCGACTGTCCGAGTATCCCGTAAAAAAAAAATCTTCAAAAATCCATTTTAAAACTCATCATCAAAAAGCGTGGAAAAGCGTGCCAGAATTGCCAAAATGAAATGTAGCCTATTGAACGAAATGGAAGGAGTATAAAGGAAATATTTACAGCTAACAAGCTACATGCTCAGTGCATCAGTGCATAGGTCTATAGGTTTTTAGCACAATAATAAACATATAAATAAACATAAATAAATATATATATCTACACATGTAGATTGCAAGGGTTTGGGGGGGACTTCTGTTTACTAATCATCAGAATAATAAAAGAAGGCAAAGGTAGGGTTTTGGTCAACTGTAGATTCAGCTATAATTTGACTATTCTTGTGTGTGAAAGAGTAGGATAAGCAAATCAATTATAGACATTTATTAAATATGAAAACTTATCTAAGAGTGGATCTCAAAAAACAAAAAAAACAAAAAATTATCTAAGGGTGACATCAGTTTGAAAACTTATCTAAGAGTGACAACTAAGAAATTTTAATTTAGTTTTCAAAAAAAAAAAAAAATAGTTTAAAAAAATCCTACTTTCAAATAGAATGAATTTCAAGAAAAGTTAGTCAAGTTTGCTAATCAATTAGTTATAAATCCAGGAAACAGATAGTTTTGCAGAGCAGAATTTAAACTAAAAAAAAAATCAATAAAAATGAGTCATGTTTCAAATAAAGCATAAAAGGACAAGGAAGAATCTATCATTAGTCACACACAAGAAGATAAGAAAATAAAAACAAGAAAGAAAAAAAGAGAATAAATTTGTCAGGTTATATAAATAGTAGAAGAGGGCCACATATAATCATAAGAGTTGGTCAATGACACTTGTCCATATAACTGTTCAGAAAAAAGAAATGGACTGTAAAATTGTAAATGATACTCACATGACAAGATATTTCAGGTGTAGAGTCTTAAAATCCTATTTATGTAGCTGCAGCCTAATTCACACATAGCCCTAGAGTGATTTGTAACCTAAATAGGAGCATAAGAGTAAATTAGCTTAAGCTTTACAAAAGATTCAAGAATGGAGTAATAGAAAAAAAAAAACATAAAAAATTCTTGCACCCAAATCTGCTTAGTAGATCCCAAACAAGTTTCTCTAAGATAATATATGTACTTGCATTCACATTTTACAAAAAAAAATCCACACTGAAACTTTCATAATGGGCTGTACTGGATTGGCCAAAATTATTTTTGAAATCTTAAGATTAATTAGTAAAACTATGGCTAAACACTATAATTAACAAAAGGAATAGATTCCAGTACAGCACCCTAGATAATAGCAGCAGAATACAGGTAGAGTGGTCCTCAGGCTAAGAAACCTACAATTAAAATGAAATGATAAGACTGATGAAGGTGAAGCAGAAGATGATAGAAAAGTAGATTTAGTTATTTCATTTTTTTTTCCCTTCTTATTTTGCATTTCTTGGTATATATGCTAACAATAAATAAAGAAAACAAAATCTCTCTCTCAAATCATAAGGAAAAGAAGGGTTCACCCCCACCATCAATCAGCCAACACCAAACTCAACAGTAGTAATTGCCTCATCAATGACATTTATGCCTGCTGCTGCTGCAGCTTCTGCTGCATGCCTCATTTATTTTATTAACATTGCCAGCTAACTTTGAGCCCATTTTTCACACACAACACACTATGACAGAGTGAATAAAACACCTATAGGGGCAGAAGTTGCAGATGCAGGAAAAAACAACTCAATAGAAGGACAGACATTTTTCACTCAAAAAAAAAAAAAGGACAGACATCAATTGGGCTACTTATTAGGAGTTATTAAAATTTCAGTAAATAAGACTATCTAAAAATACTAGTACTTTGAAGAAAGAGGAATTCAAGTATTCAAGAAAGTAGTTACCACCTGTAAACAACATTTGTTAAAGCAAGATAGGAATGATAAGATAGGAACAAGATCTTTTTTATATTTCTTCTCATTTTTCCCTACTTTTTCTTTGAGAGGATTCTCATTTTTCACTTCTGAATTTGTTGTGTTGGGTGAATAGCTGAGTAGTGTATATGTGTAAATTTTTACATAGATGAGAAACATTATTTTTCCAGAAGCATGAAAAATGTTTCATTGTATAGAATGTAACAACTCATAACCTCATGAATGAGGATCAGAGGTAAAAGAAAAACTGAGTTGTATGCTTTCATTTTCAAACTCATGTTTCCAATTTTTTAATATGCTAACTACTTTTCTAAAATTATATGCTTTATCATAATTATATGACACAATTAATAGAACATTTTTTACTTTTGAAACTCATGACCCTATATTCGCAAGGAAGAAAAGAGTGGAGTCACACACGACAGTTATAACGGCTAAAAACAATTTGAGCAAAAGCTTTTATCTAATGTTGTTTGCATCTCAAGAACATAAAAAGTAAAAAATGAGAGATGGTAGAATAGGTATTAACAAAACAAACATTTAATCCTTGTGTACTGAAAAATTAATTAGAATAAGAGCTTTCGCACAATGGATCATCATCTCAGGAACAAAAAGGAGGAAAACTATAGATGGTGTTTTACAAAACAAAGAGAATAACATTTTAGTTTATATGTACCTGGGATTTTAAGTCCCCGATTCACAGTTGCTGTCGCAATCCATGTCACGCTTCATGTTTGAAATGTTTTTAACTCAAGGGCTCATTTTTGGTTCTCATTGTATTACAGTGATGGCACCTGAGGTTTTGAGTTTCCCTGCACATATCATGAGATTCATAAGCAAGAACAGAAGCCATTAATTCAATAATTTTCATTGCCAAAGACTGTTACCTTCAGCATTTGAAAAATCACCAGAAATCTCCACATGAGCAAGAGCCATCTTTAAAATGATGAAATCTATTTGTGTCTCTCACAACTATTTCTCTTCCAAAATACTTGGAGATAAGTTTTGTGAAATTATGGCAATCCCCACAGACTCTTATGTTCTTTGTGATCCGAAGTGTCGTTTTACGTGGAGTTGTAAGCAAGCCATACGCTAGAGCAAGTCTTTCACTGTGGCTATGAAGCATCTTCACTTTCTCTTCCTCCTCCACATTATGCAATACATAACTAGTTTGTGCTTTATAACCTGCATCCCTCTCTAATTTCTCAGTGATCCCAGAGAGTTTGTCGTAGATTTCATCACACCGAGGGTGAGACCTGTCCCTCGTGATAAACGTATGGAGCTTGTTTCCAACCTCCATCCAACTACAACCAGGATCTTTTTTAAGTCCCTTAGCTTTCATTCTCATTCTCACTTCTTCAACATCTTCCCATCTCTTCTCCGCTGCGTATATGTTGGAAACAAGCACATAATTTCCTGGATTCTTTGTATCCATTTCAAGAAGCTTTCTTGCCGCTATCTCTCCTATTTCAATGTTGGAATGAATTCTGCAAGCACCGAGAAGAGCACACCACACAGCAGAAGTCGGCTCCATTTTCATGGATTCGATAAGTTCAAGTGCCTCTTGTAAGCAGTTTGCTCGCCCAAGGAGATCAACTAAGCAAGCATAGTGTTGAGGCCATGGTTCCAAATTATATTGAAATTGCATAGCATTGAAAAATCTTCGTCCTTCATCTACTAATGCAGAATGACTGCAAGCACATAGAATCGTAAGAAAAGCAATATGATCAGGATGGATGTTCTCAGCCTCCATTTTTCTAAATAATTTCACAGCAATTTTTCCCTGACCATGCATTCCATATCCATTGATGAGGCTAGTCCACAGAACTAAATCTTTATTTTTGACAGAATCGAATACCCTCTGCGCCTTATCTACAGCACCACAGCTCCCATACATATCTACAAGTGACCTTGCAATGGAGTCCTCAAAATGCAAGATTCTCCTAATCAAAAAGCCATGAATCTCCTTACCTTTACTCAAGGCTGATAAATTAGCAGCAGCTGAGAGAATACTCCGAATTGCAATAGAGTCTAACTCGACACCTTGTTTAATCATGCGATATGAAAGTTCGAGCGCCTCGTTTGCAAGTCCATTATGGACAAAACAATTAACCATGCTCGTCCAGGATACAATATTTTTTATTTCAATTTGTTCAAAGATATTTCTAGCATAATCCACTTCTCCACACTCTCCATATACATCCAGAATAATGTTCTGCAGAATAATATCAGATAATTCCATCCTTATTATGTAACCATGGATCTCTTTCACCACTGATACACATTTCAACTCACGGCAAGCTATAAGAACACTTTCAATCATCATTTTATCAATGAAATGGCCTTCCCTCAGCACTTCCCTCAGCAGATCCAAGGCCTTCATGTGGCAACCGTTCTGAACATAGCCAGAAATGACTGTTGTACAGGAAATAAAATCATTTTGGGGAATCCTACGGAACGCAGATTCCATAAATCCTGTCTTAGAACACTTTGCATACATGTCTGTGATCGTGTTTCCCACTTGAATATCCAAGTCCATCCCATTTTTCACAGCAAATCCATGGACTTCCATTCCATTCAACAGGTTTCTTGCTCTTCCACAGGCTGAAAGAACACTAATAACCGAAACTTGGTCAGGTTTTTTCCCATGCCTTGTTATTTTGCGGAGTAGGTGAAGTGCTTCGTCAAAAAGGCCTCTTTGCACAAAAGCAGCTAACATGGAGTTCCAAGAAACACTATCCATATCATCAATGTTGATGAAAACTCTTTCAGCCTCATCTACTCTACCGCATTCTGAATACACAGCAACTAAAGCATTTGCAACATATCTATCACAATAAAGACCATACTTAAGCAGAACAGCATGAATCTGCACGACAGAAGAAAGCTCCTCACAAGCTTGAAGAGCTGCAACAAAAGTGTATGTGGTAGGTGTGACAGTCGCGCTGAGCATTTCATTGAAGACCATTAAAGCTTTCGTGCTATGGCTATTGGCAGCATATGTAGAAATCATTAAATTCCACAACACCGCATCTCCTTTCCCACTTCTTCGATCAAACAACAACTTCACTGCCTCTACATCATCACACCTGGCATAGACGCTAAGAAGTGAATTCACAGCAATATAATTACAGAGCAACCCACACTTTATCATGTACCCATGAATCTCTGTGCCGCAACTCATATCTTTCTCTCCAGCACAGGCCTTTAACACACAACTACAAGTATGTGCATCCACAGGAACATCCAAAAACCGCATATCTGCGTACAATCTCATAGCTCTTCCAGTCTCCCCGTTTGAAACATAAGCACCAAGCATCGCATTATAAGCGAAAATACTTCTGTCAATCATTTCGTCGAACAACTCCTCTGCATCCGACAAGGAGCCGCACCTTCCGTACATCAGCACAAGCTTGGTAGTCAAGAACGTCAAATCATGCACATTGCAACGCTTTATTATGTGGGCGTGAATCTGTTTCCCATGCAACAGCGATTTTCGGGCAGTGCAGTGATCAAGAACGGACGCGTAAGCTTCGTCCAAAGACTTGCTTGGGGCGCTACATGTTATTTTGTGGGAGAGTGAGAAAAGGGCTTCGCGCAAATTGGTTGGTTTTTGCGGGAGTTTGAGAAGTGAGAATCTGTGGGATGTGGTGGTGAGAGTGGGAGATGATATGGAGATTGAAGCAGAGCTCAAGTTGATGAGTTGTGAGGTCGCCATTACGTTACGCTGCTCTCATGCAAGAAAGTAACTATATTAACTGCAATTATTAATCAAAGCTAATTAAAAAATGTGACAAAATCATTTCAGTAATCCGTTGTCGTCCAGCGGTTAGGATATCTGGCTTTCACCCAGGAGACCCGGGTTCGATTCCCGGCAACGGAACCTTTTTATTTTTATTTTTAAATTGCTTAAAAAAGTTTTGCTTCCAACCATTTTTTTCTCAAATAAAATATTGGACATTTTAATAATATCAGGATTTTCTATCAGTCTCAAAATCTCAATAACATTTGGGTTACTGATCGAAAGGAGATATTTTAATAATATCAGGGTTTTCTTTCAGTCTCAAAATCTCAATAATATTTGGGTTACTGATCGAAAGGAAACACTTGCTTGGAATTTGATGTCTTTGGGTTATTGATCGAAATGAAACACTTGTTTGGAATTTGATGAACTGAGATACTCACTTTGACTTCCTCAGATTTACTACTAGACAATTGATGTTAGTTCCAACATGAATTTTAAAAAATATTAAATGAGTGTGATGTTGGTGGGTCCACTTTAAAAATAAGGTGGGTTAAATGAGGTATTTTTGTAAATAAATGAAGATAGTCGTGTTAAATCATAAAATATGATGATGAGGTAATAGAAAGTGCATAATCTGAAAAATCGTTCAAAAAGGAAAGAGTGCATTGTCTAAAAAATCATAGAGGGTATTTGGCAACACTATTTTTGTACTATTTCTTCAGTTGAATTCGAAGTGGAAATTCAAAATAAAATAGATTCATAAGTTTGATGCCTTATCTACAACTTTGTGTTTGAAAGATTCAATCATATAAAGACAAATGGAGTATGTTAATTTATTAACAGGCGAAAAAGGGCAAAATAGAAAGCATTCACTCCTCTTCTATAGTATCTTGCATATAACAATAGTAGATTGGAAATAAGTCATAAAAAGAATGGAGCTAAGAGAGCAGATAAATGAAGAGTGCAAAATAACAACGGGGAAAATTTAGGCCCCAAAAGTTTAGGGATATATATATAATTTTATATTATATACCAACCCAAAAAGGTTCTTGATCTTGACTTGTACATCTCATTTCACAGCAAAAAAAAAGTGGAGCACATTAGGATTATGCCCAGAGAGAGGGGGGGGGGGGTCTCTCCTCCATTTGTAATAAGAAAAGCAGAGACCTACAATTTCTTCAAACACTTACATATATTATATCTGTACAAATAATTTTACACTGTCAAATCCAATGTACCCCAAAAACCCACACCTCCAAGCAGCACAACCTCTCACGTTTCGATCACGACACCACATTTACCCTTCGACCACGACGAGCTCCTTCGTCCTTGCAGGCCACTCAATGCCACCTGGCATTTGTCATCTTCGACTGATCATTTGGTTCCAAGATCGTGACCTCTGCCTGTAAACAATGGCCGAATCTAGCTATTCCTATGATCAGCCATGGTTCGTGAAAGATCTCAAGCTCTCATCTGGTAACGTCCATGAGAGCAGGTGCCCTCCCGAATCCCCACTCAGTAACTGTTTTAGATCGCTCGAGAGATGAAGGGCCGTGACTGGAAATTTGTGGGACTTCAACACCTTATGTAGGATTAGTCGATACTCGGGAACTTTAGATCCGAGCCCTAGACCGGCTCTCGGACTCGTGTTCTGCTTTGCTTGAGCCGACTCTTCGCTGGTAGAATGAACCATTTTCCAGATTTTGACTGCTCCACTTTGATGACCAGAAGCATACCAGTGCGTATCTAGCCAATCTGAATAGGTACAACCTGTGAGTGAGAGAATGGAATCTGAAGGGAGCTGTGATGTGTTCACTACGGAAAGGCAGTCGCCATTAATGCTCCAAACAGCAAGCATTACTCCTGCAGCAGTCAAGATTTCTCCGGTCAAATCATTCACGTAGATGGCGGTAACAGGAGAAGGGAACTCCGGCAGCTGCCGTACGAAGGTTAAAGAACTCAGATCCCATATTATTACAGAGCAGTCGTCAGAACCACTCACGATCATCATGTATGGCTGGCTTACATGAAGGCACGTGATTTTACCAGTATGCCCGCAGAGAGCCTTCTCCAGCAGTAACCGTTGGAGAGAACGGGGCCCCTCTTTTCCGATTCTCCACACGCAGACTGTACAATCATCAGCTCCGGTAACCAGAGTCTGACCATCGTGGGTCGCACCCACACACTGGATCTGGTTGCCTCCATGGAGATTTTCGTGAGTCGAGAGAAGTCTTTCTTGATCATACGTGACAAATCTCAGGCTTCGATCTGGAAATCCCCATGCGACATTTTTGGTAAATGTTCTTGGTTTTAGTAAGGTGTTGGCACCGGCTGTGAGGATTTTGTCTACCGAAAGTTAGGATTTGTGATATGGGAGAGGAGGTCTTGCGAATCTCGTGAGGAACAAGGAGCACAGAGTGGCGGAGTGGGTGAGGGAGCTGCCTCCTATCTGTTCTTCTCTTGACGTGGGGCTTCAAGAAGAGTTGTTTTGGTGTTTGTCCAAAGTGGTTGATCTGTGCTAGTATTGAAGCTTTCATGGCTGGATCTGAGACTGAATCGATGTCGACACTGCCTTCGTATGTGTAATGGTAGAAGACGTTGACAGCTTCCTCAGCAGCCTGGGAAACACACGTCATCAGTTGAAGAAAACGCCAATATACATGAAAAAGACCATGAATGCATCTAGCAAAATGCCTATACTAATTACGGCATATATATGTAAAGGCTCTGTCAAATAGTATCTTTTGAATTGTCTGCTAAGGTAACGCTTTAATGCAAAGAATCCGAAATCCCCTCAAGGACCAGAAAAGGTTCAGTTTGACTTAACATAAGCATATCCTTAGATAGGAGATATCGATAATACATGCGGCTTATTTGGAAGGAGGAAAGGAAAACAAATGTAACCCCAGAATCAGAAGAGAAGATGGGGAGGAGGGGAAGAAGCATTTGGAGATTCAGAAAGATGATATAGAATATAGCTAAATTTCCAGGTTCTATTCAAGAGATTATAATCGCACCCATCAAAAGAAACAAGAGGGAGTAAATGTAGGAGTATCCATAAATTGAGATAATCATAATACATAACAGATAAAACGCAACAAAAGGTTATTCAACGAGTATAATAATATACTTTGACATTATCATGAAAAACATTGTAGGACACGTACCTTTCCTCTCTGTTTATATCCAAAAATAAGATCTATCCAATGATGCAGATGCTCTGAAATATAATTAGACTCCAAAGCTTCCCTGTGCTTCTTGATGAACTCTCTAGCACTGCCCTTGGCCCACGGTGGCAACACAACATCACCAACCTGGTAGATGATTAAGCTCTATCAGCATACTCAGATATAAACTAAAACTAATAAATAAGGGTCAAATTGGGAAATATTTTTTTGAAAGAACTTCCACGAACCTTCTCTCCTGATTGTTTCTCTCCCAAGTCAAGGTTGAACCTGTTCTCGAGGAATTCAGGCATGTAGAAGAACTCGGGAATTAGTTCCTTGACATCTGAAGTGTTGCCTTTTCCAGCAGCACTCGACCATGTATCCCGTATACTGTTGAAAAGGCGATCAGCATGGTCAAATTGTCCGCCCTGCAACTTTTGGTTTTCGATACTGAAGGGAGGCAGGCGTAGGAGGTAGAAGAGAACTATCCCAGCACTAGAATAATGAGAACCGTAGTGGAATTTGGGGACTTCTGGATCATCCCAGCTGTCGTATCTGTATGTCCATGAATAGGGGGGGGGGGAGTATCAGAAAAATTATATTATGTTTCAAAAGTTGGTGCAGAGAAGCAGGGATGAAGATCAGCATGACAAAACCAGGGAGTGATGAAGTAATAAAAGCATTGCTAACCTCTTCCTGAACTCTTCTTCTCCTTCTAATGATTGGCATCCCATTGGTTTATCAAGTTTCCGGAAGGTTTTTGGATCTGAGAAATTAAGATTTTCACTCTCGTAATCTTCCAGCACCCAAGGAAACACGGGATACTGCGTAAGATCACTGTATCCACGGCCTGCGAGTGTGTTGAGATGCATGATATACTGAAAATTGCTAATTTCTCCATTTTGCCATCTCTTGGAGAAGGACTTCGCCATAACCTTGAAAAGACGGCTGCCTTCATTGCTTTCTTGTTTGGTTGACCCAGAGATTGTAGAATCTAAACTGTAAAACAGCATGAATATATATTCAGACTTTGATAATTAGAAAACCATAAGCATAACAGCAACATAAACAAAACAAAAATTAAGAAAAAACATCCACTTCTCCCTACAGCCATCATTTCAGCAAAAAATAATCAGAAGAGTTCTCTAGAGACCAAAACAATTCTGAAAAGGGCAGTAACAACATTCACTTGCCCACTCAACCTATTATCCTAATGAAAAATAACTCTCGAGGAATGGTCACAACAAAGTATTGTCATTTCCAAAAGCAGAAGTTCTAGCAAAGAGTTAGAGAATTGATTACATATTTTTCTCAATATTGCTGTAAAATAAAAGCAAAGCTTACCTTCAATGCTTTCTGAAAAACATCACTGTATACAGGAAACAAACATGATGGACCGACTAGGTATAGTAACACAATCAACACATAGAAGCAGTAAAGAAAAGCCAGGTAAAAAAGTAATTATGGAGCCACTGAGCCAGACGAAAATTAATACAACTTACATGCTGTTCCTAGGTAGATTCATGGCCACCAGATTTTTGAAAACTTCTTCTCTTTCTTTTTTGTGGAAAACCAATAGGTCATTGCATCCATCCATGCTGAAAATCTCAATAGCAACTGGTCGAAGCTGATAGTCACGTTTTAGAAGCTCATGGACACTATCAAGCTTCCACATACGCCAAAGATGAGGTACATTACCGATGCTCCCCACTTTTTCCTTCCCCCAGGCACCACCATTGTAAGCCCAGGCCCTAGCCCCACCATAAGCTTTCGCTGTAGCACTCCATGACAAATTGGATTTGGATTGAGAATCCGTGCTAAGAGAAAAGTCTTTCTTAACACCCAAAGCCTGATCAATGACAGAGAGGTCATCTTCACTCTCTTTTTCACATATGCAACCAGATTCATCAACGTAAAAGTTCTCGATGACATACAGGGACAATTCTCCGATCAGAAATATACCATCATGCTTGTCAAGGCCTACAACCCTTTCGCAGTTGTACTTATACTTGATCCTTTCAAAAGGTTCCAGATAAGGTCTGATCAAGTATTCACCATTATCATTTAGTTCTTTATCTGATTTATCCTCTGGCACTCTGGCTTCATCAATTCTTGCAGATCCTACCTCAGACTTTCCTCGAACACTTTCATCTCTTTGAGTGGATCCAACACTTGACTTGACACCAAATTCAGTAGCTGAATGCAGACTTGCTTCATTTATGCTACTCTCACGATCATCGTTCCATCCAACTCCAGAAAAGGCTATATCCCTAGCATCTTCTGATTCTCTGAAAGTTGATGCATCATATAATTCAGAACTAAAAGATTCAGCATTTGGTTTGGCAGTTAGTATATTAAAAAAGGTATCTGATTCGGTATCAGAGTCATGGTCTTCATCTTCAATTTTCTCTTTGGGCAGTTCTCCTTCCCCTAACAGAAATTGTCCATTCAGAACATTTTCAATTGAATCGATCTTCAATTTACACCGCTCAAGCTTTTTCCGCATCCTATACGGACCTTCAATAGGGCAAAGATGCCACTCAGGCTCCTCCTCATTGATAGAAGATTTGTTGATCAGAAATATTCCTCGCTCATGCGCAAGTTGTTGAAGGTGAGTTTGCCACTCACTTTCGGCATGAAGCACCCATCCATATTTATCCTGACGGATAACACGTAATTCAGTAGCCATGGCATCACGAACCAGTTCGAGTGCAATTCTCCGTTCATTAACCTGCTCCCAATGTTTTTGTTCAACTTTTGACGTGTCCCTTGATTTTTTTCCCACATCTCTCTTACGACGACTGTCCATGCCCTTTATCCTCACTCCAGGAAACTTTGATGACCCTGTAATATATTGCACCCACATAATGGCAGCACACTGTTCCAACACTTTATTAACAATTGACTGAGAATTATGAAACCAGTCAAAGAATCCAGATAAGTTTGCAGTCAAAAGCCTATCAAAACCGCCGTGTAACACATCCATTGCAGATCCTTGGTTGGGCTTAGAAACAAAAAACTCTTCAAGTGCAGCCCTGCGATGTACCAAAAGATATTTGAGAATATCAACAGCTGCATTTTGGACATTCTGTCTTTGATCGTGGAGAAGAGATATTAGATTTATACAAAGACAACAATTTAGATCTGTCTCAACATTGCTGGGGCAAAAAATTATTCTCCTGTGAGCGACCAGTAACTGCAGTACTGTGAAAATATCAATCCCTTCTTCCTCTGGTAAAGGGTTTACAAACAATCTTTTCTTGGGCTCATTCAGCAGGCCCAGACGAGAAAGAAGGTCATCTTCCCCTATGGAGAATAAGAACGATGGAAGGAAACAGAACAATATCATACGATTAGTATTCTTGAAGAGCGCATGTATGTAAGCCTCAAGTTGTTTGCTTCCTCTCCCAATAGAAAGAAGCCCTTTGCCCATTGGAATTGTTTCTTCAATCCTTCCATCTTTATTTGCCAACTGCAGCATGGATAACAAGAACTCCAGCGTCTTTAATACGCCAGCAGGCTGAGGAAAAGCTCCCATATACACACGATCTACTATCATCCAGGACAGTACATCCAAGTTTAAGGACCACTTGCTCTTATCTAACTTCTTCTCATCTTCCTCATCATCACGTAAGAGACGTCTCTCAAGAAAGTTCATTAATCTAGTGAGGCATAACCCCTGAAAAACTAACACAGATTCAGCATCAGCATATAGAGGTATACTTTCCAGCACGGTCTCGACAAGTGAGGCAGCTTTCATTTGCTCAGTGACAAAATCAGCAAGAACTTCTGCTACAAAATCTAAAACTGCAGTAGCACCAGCAGAGCAAGGACCACCACCATAGCCACAATCATCCACTTCCAACAGAAGCTTTGGACTGATTGCAAACATGTTTGAATCAGGTTGAGGCTGATCAGAAGACTTCAAGTCTGGAGTGTAATTGGTATCATTCAACGATACATAAGAATCCATGGATCGAGTTGATTGCGACTTTAGATCATTTCGATTGGAACCCCCAAGCCAAGATGTCAAACCTAAAACTGGAGAAGAAGATGAGGATGGTGAGATCAAGGAATTAGATTTCTCAGAAAACACAGGAGATTCCAGCATAGTGTAAGGTGAAGAACTATGCAAATCATTTTGGTGACTAGGATCTGTGTTTTTTGTATCATGAAAACTGAACATGTTGCTGCCAGAAGTGGCATTGGATGCGTGCTCATCTGCTTCAACATCAAAATTCCTCACAGCATGTGTCTCTTCTTTCACTGGTTTGTCTTGTGTTACCATGATACCAATATCTGCTTTCTCACTGACCATGTTATTTGGGAAGGTAGGAATATCATCTGAACTAGCACTAACATTCCCCTGGGCAAAACTCCCTATACTAATTGACGTCTTTCCTGAAAGCTCATGTTCTTGAGGCAAGCTAGAGAAAGTATTATGGGAGCTACTGCTATCTTCTCCACCATCATTGAAATTCTTGTCTTCAGTTTTTACAGAGAGTTCCTTGGCCATCCTCACAGCATGCGCAGCCCTGGATTAAAAAAGAGAAACTTAGTCAACCAAAATAAACCAGCCACAGACAAACTCATATGCAACACGCATCAAACGTAATTAATAGCTACATGTTATGGATTATGTTAGGTATGGAAATGTCAGAGACCTGACACAGGAAAAGTAGAGGTCAATGCAGCTTTCAAGAAACTCCAGACGTCTGCAGACAGCAGAAAAGGGAAGACACATTTTTGCAAGATCAACCATAAATCTGAGAACCGAAGTGGCAGCAGCAGGGGCTGATGCCTCTCCACCCATCAAGCGAGCAGCATAAGTTTTGTGCATGAGAGCTTCACCTTGGAGCTCCCCAGACATGTCTACATGCTCATCTGTGAGCTCTGCTACAAGGCTAGCACCAACATGAGAAAGATTGCCAGTTTGGTGAGCAAGCATTGATTGCTTGCATAACCTGTCAAATGTTGATTTTGCCATAGCAATTACAGATTCCATAAGTTCTACAAATTTCAACTCTATGTAGCTACCGTCACTTGGCATGAGTGCGTGAAAATCAAGCATGCGGACTTCAGGTAATCTCGGATATACAGGTTTCCCGAATATCAGACAAAATAAAATGTAATAGATATCAGGAGAATCATAGAAACTAGGGAGCACCCTCGCCAAACCATGATAACCTCCACTTGACCGAAATTTAAGTGCAAATGTAGGAGATGACGTAAGGCACACACCCAGAAGAGTCATGATCCACCGCATGCTGGTAGGATGAACAGCCTCATCAAGAAAATAAGTGATTAATTTCGATGAAACAATTTTATGCCATTGCTCAAGTACCTCCTCTGATTGAATAGTCACCTGAAGATCAATCAGCATCTCAAGTAACATATTTCTTACAATAATATGCTTCCCCATTGCTTCCCGTGTAATATGATCCCGAGATGCTAGCTCAGGAGGATCGAATGTCATAATTACAAACCGCACGACTAGCTCCAATTCAGAAGGAAGAAATCCGTCCTCCAAAATGACACCCAGCAACACAACTAATTTTTCTAACACTGGCACTTCAACATCACCCCTCTGAAGGGTAACAAGCAAGTGCTGAACAAGATTAATTCTGCGGAGGATAGTCAGATTGTGATTTCTGTACCAATGCATGGAGACGAGATGCTCAAGGAATCCAAGTAAAGATATTTGAATTGGGACAGGAGCTCTCACCCAAAGGGTCCAATCCAACAACACATGCTCAACCATATCAGCATTAGATAGAACAATGCAATTAGATGTCTCTGTCTGCATGTCTGTATTCTCCAACTCTGATATATGACTAAATGAATCTTTGGTTGCTGAAAAATCATCGATATCCCCTGGAGACCCAACTGACGAAAATTCATCCCGAAACTTTGATAAAGTAATATCCTCAAAGCTGGATTCATTAAGAGTGGCTGCAGGTGAGAGGCTATTGCGCACTGTCTCAATTTTTCTTGGTTCAGAGAATGAAGCCTCACATGCAGCAATCTGGAAGAAGATCTCAAGTGAATGCATGTCAAACAATGACATTCTGCGGAGAAGGAAAAGAGCTAGCATGTGGTATCCTCGGTACTTCTGCATGTCTCTAACATTCTGAGGATTCTGATGAAGCGCACATGCTAACAACGTCAAAGACATGTGAAGCATGTCCCTTGTTTCAGCAGTTTCAACAAGTGCTAGCACAACAGCCATGCCACCAATGGGGCGTATTGTATCACCAATGACACATTGCTTACAAACATAAATATCTCCGAGAAGTCTGCCAAAGCGCGGTATCCCTGGAAGAACTCCAAAGAAACAATATTAAATATATACATATATAACATAAAATATAGTATACAACAAAAGGCAACAGTTGTAATATGTACAACAAACAATTAGATAAAGCAGAACTATGGTATCATATGTGCATCTATTAGAAACATGCGGACAAGAGATGTATCTTATAGCATGATTGAGCTGTATTAATTCAACTCACCCCCTATAGGAGAAGCAGCAACTGAAAGAGGATCTACAAGATTGAGCATAGATAAGGTTCCAGATGCACGGAACATTTCTGTACTCGTACCATCAAATGCAAATATTAACTTTTTTCCCCATAAATGCTGTGATAGGTTTCCCAATTTATCAGAATCCCAAACAATTCCACTGTGATCCACTTTAGTGATCCCTTGTTTGCCAGCACTCTCAGGCTTTTGCATGTTAGAGGTCAAGGGCAGGTCTGTGTCTAAAGAATCTAAAATAGCCATACTACCCCCTCCACATGCCTGATTTGGAACAAATTGCAACAAGTTGTTATCCTGGAAAAGCCCTCTATATCCCCTTCCGAGAATGTACATAAAACATATGGAGCCTGATGAGAGTACTTCTTCAAAAAGGTAGCATGATCTGAGTTTCCATGACAAATCACTGACCTTTGCACAGGCAACTGGTGTCCCAATGTTCACCTGTAGAGACTTGCCCACAGGAGACGGAGAGTATCCAAGTTTTCCAGTGTGTCTCAGTTTTCCATTAAGATAGACATAAGCCACACTAGCTTGAAACAGCCCAGCCAAAGCATTTGGTTTGCTATGCACAACTGCTAGATGATGCCACCTACCCTCCTCCATTTCTAGACCAGAAAAAGTCAAGGAAGAAGTGTTACTTGTCGAAAGGGTTATAAATCCATCATCCTGCAGAAGTAGTTCTGCATAGAAGGTGTTTCCATTTTCCACAGCCCCAACAGAAAATATTCGCAGTGCATGGGCTCCAAGTTGCTGTCCTAGTGACGAGCTCCGCCTTCTATGATATCCAGCTTTGGGAACTTCAGTCTCCCTTGCTGATGATTTCAGAAGATTCCGGAATTGAAACCAACAAACAAAAGAATAGCCAGCGGCAGGAGGCCATGACCTTTCCCCTAGTGGCACTTGAATGGAAGCATGTCCAGTCTTGCTCATGTCCAACTCCACAAAAGGTGCAAGAGATACATCGTCAGAGCCCATGTCCTCTAGAAGGATCAATCTCTCCATCATTTCAACAAGATAACGACCAGAACCTGTAACTCTCATTTGAAATATATATCTGATAAGAATTCTAAGTTCCGGAACGGACAGCCTGTCAATCAAAATTTTGCATCAGCATACAGTATTAGAAAAATGGTTAATTAAATGGCCGAGAGAGATAGTACTGCATCCATGCCCAAACTATTTACTATCATTACCTGTATGCACCAAGAACTTCAATAATCTTCAAAGCATGAGAAACCAAAGGAGAAGCACTTGAAATGAAGGGGTAAATGGTCTCTAGAAGAAGTTGCACACAGCCTAGCAGCAGAAGAAGAAAAGTTAATACATGCGATCACTATAATCTGCAGAATAAATGAATTCAAATTTGATTTAGCGAATTCGCACCTACAGATGTGAGGTTTTCTTTATTGAAGGAGCTACTGCAAGCAAGCTTTTCAATAAGATTAAGCAATTCAAGTTGCACCTTTGGAGTGAATAGCAACAAAGCACGTATGAGCGCGCGGATAGCAGCAGCATTGTATACACGTTCCTTGTCAGGGAGAAATGAACCAGATGGTGTAATCAAAAGAAAACTAGCTGTTTCATTGTGCATCTCATTAGTTACTGTTGCAGAATCTGATGTTACGAATGGTGGAAGAACCAGCTCTACAGCAAGTTCCAGAAACAACTGTATGACTTGGCGCTCATATTCAACACAAATGAGTCCAGAATCACATACAAGATCAGAAAAGGTATGTGATGCCAATATTGTGTGCAGCTTTATCCGGTTCACTGCATTATCAGAAACCCCTGTTGTCATGACACGCATCATATATGTGAACACCTTGGCACTCATAGATATCGATGGCTGGATTTTCTGTTCATCGTCATTCTGAAAAGAATGAAGTGTGGTAAATAAAAGAGAAAACCCAGTTGCTTCACCAAAAACCCTCTGAGCCGAGCCATTGACTCCTAATATGCGCCATAATGTTCCAAAAGCATCACATTTTGCATCATCTCCGAGTGTATATTGGGATCCCGAATCACTCGTAACCATTCCACTTTTCAATATCTCAACCAAAAGGCCCAATTCTTCTGGATGAGCCTGACAGAAAATAGAATGCAAATCAGTAGAGTAGATTTAGCTAATCAAAAGAAACATCAGATTGGTTCCTTGGAACAGCATAAGTTATAGAACAAAAATATGATTCGGTAAGATGTGATCCACATAACAATTTAACACTATCAAAAGCCAACTTTAAGGCATATCCATCTATTCCCATACCCTGATTAATCCTGAGGATGTTTCAAGATAATACATTACATAGTTAACACATAATAACATCATCTTAAAACGGGGAAGGACGTGTAAAATCTAGTTCTAAGTTCTAACCATATGACCATAGAGAAGACTACTTTATTATAATTATAAAACACAGCACTTAAGGTAGTAAAAGATTAGACTAGAATGAATAAGTAAGAATTCCTGACCTGCTTGACATCCTCAATAATCAAACATGACAACACCCTCAGCGCACCAGGACGGTGTACATCAGAGGCCAAAAGAGGAAGTATAATAGAGACACCATTAGCAGAACGAAATAATGCTTGATTAGATTCAGCTTTCTTTAGCAATGAGACTAAACAGTCCCAAGCGGATAAGATTGTCCCCTCTACTTCAAAAAGAGGGAATTTCCCTGAACCAGATTCTAAGAGTTTTGGAGAAGAAAGAATTGCACCCTTGCTGTCGAGGTGCTTCTTAAAGCTGCTAGGGCTAGTTTTTCTCTCCAGTTGACCAGGGACACCAGTTAGCTGCTCGGTCCCCAGCAGAAATTTATGCTGCTTCAGATCATCTACTAGAAACTCCAGCATACCAAGTTCTCTTAGGATTCTCTTATATTGTTGATCAAATGATAAGAGTTTCACAAGGAAGGACAGGATTGTATGATTCAATTCAGCAGATTTTTGCTGCTGCAATAAGCAGCAAAGTGAAAGCAACTCCTGTTCAGGAACGATATTCACTACAGTAACTGCATATTCAAGAATTTTCAAGATTATCTCTTGTAGCGACAAAGGAAACCCAGCCATATTTTGGATCAAGAGAGGGACAGTTCTCAACTGCTGACACATCCTGTAGTTTTCAGGATGACCTGAGAATATCTTGAAAATTCTATTCAATACTTCCGCCTGAAGTTCTGTACTTTCTGCTTTGATTAAAATGTCCTGCAGCATTTGTACAGCTTCTAAATCTCTGACTTTGTCATCGTCTTTCTCCCAAGTGTCATCAACTAGCCGGTCACTAGATGAAGTATGGCTTCTGCCATGCCCATTCTGCTTTACATTAGAAGTTCTAGAAGCATCCAAGGGACCTATCCGTGCGAAATTAATAATGACATCAAGAAGCCTACAAAGCGTTGGGGAGAGACTGTGTGGTGAGTTATTTCCTCCTACTTTTTCACTTGAGTTTTCTCCCTCCACCATATTATCTTCATATAAACTGCCTGAAGCAGAATCTTCAGACGAGATGGAATAGAAAGTCTGGCCTGATCTGTTTTTTGACAGAGTCAAGGCAAAATGAACCAGGAACTGATAGCCATGAGCGTTATGAATATCCTCCCTGAGCCTGACACCACCAGCCTCTACATAAAAATACAAAATTAAAGAAAATTAGCATTCATATCTATTACGCAGCCATCTGTGTGACAACCTATGGTATCAAGTTGGGTCACACCATACTTCCACCTCAACCTCAAGCAATAACTGATTTAGAATATTAAAACAAAGAAATTCAAACATTAAACAACTTTTGGTCATTTGAAAATTGCAGCCTTTCAGATACTAAGACACAAATATTTCAAGTTCTCTTTCAGTTAAAGAAATATGTGCAACCTTACCGGGTCTGTAAGACAATTCCACACATTCAAGAAGCAAGTCTACAATGCCCATAGTGTAGGCCGGATCACCACAATCAGGGTTGAAATCCTTCACAGCCATTAGAAGCACTTTAATCTGCCGAAAAGAAAGATAAGAAGCAGCTTTACAATCAAGAGCTGGATTACATATTGTTAAGGTAACAATAAAAGAAGTGACAAAAAAGGAAGAAACCAAGGGATGAATTTTTTCAAGAACGAAATTTTGTATTTTGTCTTTGCCTTTTACATGTCTACCAACTTGGCCAACAATGGGCTCGACATACTGGCAAATTAGGTATCATATGGATGAAAAATGTCAAATATCTAATCCACAAATTTGAACATTTACTTGTGTAAAGGGGATCAGGTTGTAGTAGTGTTAGGTGGTTGCATTTCCTAATGACATAAATGTTTAATTTTCGTAAGCTTAAATGATACAGCCGAATGCTATGATAGTCATAGAATTAGAAACAGATTCATTCTTTGTGCATATAGGTCATATCACAGGCCATTGATGGTTTTTTGTCATTTGTTCTCTATTTCAAGAGAAAAGGCATACCAGGGTCAAAGTAGAATATTGTACAGAAATTCAATCAAAGCAGAATTAGCTATAGACAAGAAGAACATGGGTGCCAAACTTTCGTATTCTTAATGACAAGAGGAATACATTTAAGCTTTAAGTCACATTCCAGAGTTATCATGCTGGCTTCAAAAGGTAGAGATAATTTGGTTAGCTCTCAGTAACTAGTTCAAGAGACTATTATCTCAGTAACTAGTTCGTGAGACTATCAGCTCTCAGCATAGAAAAGTTTTACACAAATACGTGAAATAACCTCAGGATCTACCAGCAGGTCACCGAGATGTTTGTGTAGCTAAACTCCTAAAGTGAAAGAAAAATATTCAAGGGGAATACAAGAATTATACCAGCTTTCGTCCTCTTAATTTAGCCAATCCCAAAGACATACTATGAATGACAAAATATAAATAGGTATATGCATGCTAAGAATAAATTGTGTGCATAAATATACCAGATGATGCTTGTGTATATACTTGGCAGTGCAACCATTGTCATTAACCAAAAGAAGACTGAGGATCTGCAATAATAAGCCAGTGAGCCATCAGTTGAACAATTGCTTCAAGATGTGTTATCAAAAATAACTCGTCACTATTCCAATAGCAGGTGAAAATTATCCGTTACCTGCATGGCATGTCTATGAAGCTGAATGGTATGCAAAGGAACTAGACCTTCTTTAAATTGAGAGAAGACCGCCAAAGAACCATTTGCAACCATGTTAAACAGTAACTGAAGTGAGTTATCTTCTATCAGACTTTGAGCAGCTGAAGGATGGTTAGCTAATGCTTTCATAATATGTACAACACTGCCTTCAACCTGACAGAACAAGTTCGACAGGGTGAGGATTCTCTAAATCATAAACCAAAGGCCCCTGTATATTAAGCAATTAAAGTATCCAGGAATATATTTCCCCACTTAGCAGAGATCTTCTGAGTATAAAGATTAAAGAGACACGGAGAATAATGATGAACATATTTCCAATACGAAGTAATACTTGAACTAATTTAAAATACTAAAAGAAAGCGGGGGGGGGGAACCTCAAGCTTGCGAGCGGGTCTGGTTTCATCAATATTTTCATCAAATGTTGATAAATCTTCACTGTGACTCGACTTTTTCAAATGACTACCACCATCCGGAGCAAGAAGAGCATTTAGGATATGAATAAGGCAGCAAAAGATCCCAGAATCAAGAAATGATTGTTTATCAACTGGCTGCAACCACAAGTGCATCAAAAACATAAGTAACAAACAAGTAAACATAGTTACTGAAATAAGAATATATATATCCACGGTCGCATGGATCAGTAGGAAACATCACGAAAAATTACAACAGCCTACTTTGCTATACACAGAACCCACAAAATTTCATTGGATATTTCAGATCAATATCACAAGGGGGCATTATATTTCTATGTATGTATTGGATTTCATTCAGAAGTCTTCATCCAGAGTAGCAGAATAGGATAAGATTTGACAAGTCGTCTGGCGTGGCATATATTGGAAAATATTTAGAGTTGAATGTTCACCCATGTTTGTGTAAAGTATCCAAATAACTCATGTCAACTTGAGAAATAGAAATAAGTCAATATAACCAAATTATACATATCCTAACTACTCAAAGTAACCAAGTAATTTTATTGAACTCTTCATATGGATGAGCAAACAAACCCCGGATACAAGGACTTCCACTGCATGTAACAGATTTGCACCAGACCTAATGCTATCCTGCACAGAACTATCAGCATAAGTTGTGATTGAAGAACAGAACTCCACTAAATAGGAATAGTTTAAACATATAAACATCTAAGCACCTTTGTAACTTGTGAGAAAAATATTAAAACTTTCTCAGCTTCCAAAGCTCTTGTTTTACTGCTAAGCTTCAGCTTGTCTATATCAGTTACAAAAGCTCTTCCCACAACAAACGAAAAAATGTGTGTCTCTACCAACCTGCATTAGATGCAGTCCAGACATCAATTGTGGAAATCATTCTGACCTCAAAAGTTATACTCAAAGAGCAAGAGAAAAAGAAAATTAAATAGGTGTGCTTCATAATGCCTAGAAATATCATATTGACTTCAGAGTGTTTGGCTAAGCTTATAAGCTCCTTAAAACAGCTTATAAGCTGTTAAAAAAGTGTTTGGCAAAATAAACTCCTTAAGAGCTTATAAGTTCCAAAAATAAGCTATAAGAGCTTATAAGCTCCTTAAAAATAAGCTCATTCACCTCAACTTAATTTTACATTTTATAAGCTTCTCAAACATCTTATAAGCTCTTAGTGCTTATAAGCTCTTTTAAATAAGCTTAGCCAAACGCCCCCTTAGGCTGATAGTGCATCCCACGAGTTATGTAAGCAGCTGGAGACAGTAACAAACATGTCTTCTATGAAATAGCAAAAGTTACTGAAACATTTCAAAAGTAGTTCCCACAGTTAGTTTTATTGTATTACTGGCGCAAATTCATTTTTCTATAATATATAAACCAGGCATTTTTTAGGGTTGATTCTTCAAAAGACTAATAAATTGGTAGAAAGCAGTATAAGCATGGCTCAGAGAAAAAAAAAAAAAAAAAATCTGCATCCAGTTAAATCCATTTTGAAACATATATGAGTGAAAATGAAGCGAAGAAGAGAATTTAACTCACATAGAAATTAGTTGGGCGACATTTCTGTTTTCTCTCTCTAATCTACAAAAAATTTCTACAGTCCAAGTCAAGGCCCTCTCTTTCTCCTGTGACAAAAAAAACGTAATGATGATTATATCAAAGGAACTATTAATATTACTAATTGCAGCAACAATACATAAACAAAATACAACAGTAACTAAATCCAGACATCTTCTTTGACATGTAACCGTACCTTTTCAGAATTAGAGGAACGGAACTCTTCCCAGCATCTCTTAAAATCCAATTCCAGTTCATCCTTGTCTCTGCTTTAAAGGATTCAAAAGGATAAACAGAACGTATTACCTTATCGAATTCCAATACCCGAATACGAACATAAGCACTAACAGAGGCCCTACAACAATAGCATAAATAGTACGATAATCTGCAGCGTTTTAGCTGCATATTGCAGTATAAGAGGAATACAATATGAATAAAAGCCTACCAGAGGAAACGAAAATGTAAGAAGTACCCTCCCTAGTATTTTGGTACTTTAATTTACCGTTTCTAATCTACCACTATTCATTCATCTTTTACCTTCTAAAATCAACTAGAACCCATATCAATTCAAATAACCAAACAATAGTCATAAAACATCTCAACTTTTCAGAAATTACAACTGATATATTTTTCCAATTCACACCAATCTTGCCCAAATGATATGAAGTTGGATGTTGATAAAAAAAAACATAAGGTCCCTTTGAAGAGATTCATGACCAATGTCTTTCACATCAGCACTATTCTCTACCGGGGATAATAAAACATAATGTGTTGATTGTGGTCACAAGTAGCACTTCCATGAAACTCAAGCATCTTACACAAAGTATCATAGATTTTCCAATTAAAGTTTTTCAGTAGGATGTCCAAAAGCCAAGACTACTGGATATATCACACTAAATGGTATTGAACATAGAGTGAAATATAAAGAAAGCTCTGTAACTAAGTATTTAACATTACATATTTAAAACTGAAATGAAGCAACAAAAGCAAACCCACAATCAAGCATGTGAGGTATACATAATGTATTGAAACTGAAGGAGATGGCGATTGAAAATCATATCATCCTGAGTGCTGCATATTTAGGATTCGTCTACTTTTTACGATGGGGACAGAGATCAGTCCAGGATGAAATATTGGATTCAGATTAACTTATTAGGAAAATTTTGTGTATATGAAGAGGGCTTTTTATAACAAACCAAGACAAGAAATCATTGTAGTAGTAAATATATTAACATAGTACAAATAGAGGGTGGTTGTCTAACCAAAAGGATTACAAACGCGCAGAGAGAAAGACAGAAACTCTGTTCTAAAACATTTAGCTTCAAAGTATAATAATGGCATTCATAAATTGTTAATTTGATCTTCAATCTCTCTGATACATCCCTCGAAATCCTTAAACTGCATCAATCTACCATTCCTTCGCATCCAATCCAGACCAAAAATGGCATGCATAACTATTCCCAAATAATCTGCCTCTCTTACTAATACCATACCCCAAATCCGAATAACACAACCTTCTCTTGAAGTAGCTAAGGCCTATAGTATTCCTAGCTCCTTCATTACCCCGCAAACAGTACATTAACTAAAATCTCTAATTCAATTTCACATAGTAGGAAATGTGAAAGAGGTAAATATATCCACTAAGAGGCAGTCGGCCAACCCTATCTTATCCTTATCCGACCATTGATAATCTCAGGGAAGTGATTTTAGCTCATAGTATTTCATAAAAGCCAGTCTCCGAAGCAGTTGATAAGTAAAACTTGGACCCAGTTTCGCAAAGAAAACGATAACGTGAAACAGAAAAAGTTTCAGCAAAAAATAAAGGAAGTGACTACTCAGTCAAAGTTCTTCAGTTGAATAAAAATCTAACCTTGAAGGCAATGACCAATAGTCTGGGCTGGTCGGCGACAAATCGTTAGCATTGCCAGTGCTGCTGCTGCTGATTCTATCACTCGGGGGCGGAGGAGACGGAGTTGATGGGGCCGATGCCGGAGGCTGGGATAGACCAACTTTTTCCTTGAAGTCTTTAAGCAATGTTACCCATTTCATCGTTTTCTTCCCACTCGAATTCCCAAACATATATGAGTAAATACCTCAACTAAATGCAATCGATGGTAAAAAATAAATATATCAAATAACACAGCTCTCCCATCCGAGAGCCAAGATTTGAATTTCACCAAACATCAACAATCAGATCTCAAATCCCAACCCTTCTAGATGATGTCTAGAAGGATCTCCCAGCTCATCCCCCAGATTTATGTACACGAACAAACAAAAGATTTGACGAAACGCAAGAATAAACACCAAAATCAAAACAAAATGTGATCGACTGGAGTCGAATTAGGGATATGATCCGCAGAAACAGACGCGCGTAAATACGTGGATGTATATATTCAATCACTTCTTCTAATTTACAGAAAAAACAATCTAATCTATATATCTTGTATGTGGATTAACCTCCGTCGGGGTAGGGAGGGAGACAATCAAATGTCAGTCAAAGAATTTTCTTATAGATTATCGAGGCGGTCGTCAATCTTGGATTTTGCCCTAGAAATTGGGAGTTGAAAAAAGAAAAAGCTTAGAGCAAAAGAGAAAGAAGGAAAGAAAATGCAGCGTTTTTTCTCTCTTGTTTTCGGACGGCCTCTCCGCGCCTTGTTTCTCGCTCTGTATCTCTAACATGTTCCTTTCTCTCTCTAAAAATATATATATATATTATATTATACATATACTGTGTAAATGTGTATACAGATTATTTTCCTTTTCTTTTTTTTCTTTCCTTTATTTTATTTCTCCCTAGGCTTAAACCCTGGTTCCTAAAACTCGCGATATTCCACGTAGGACGCTAGGATCCACGTCCACAAATCTTCCACGTGGCGTAGGGAGATCGATACCCACAACGTGAAGGCCTGTTCTGCATTTCTTCGTTTCCCTTTTATTTTTTAAGAATCGATACTTATAAATAAATAGCATTGTGTTGTGCATGATAATTATTACTTGTCCATCCGTTGTATTTATACATTTTTGATTTTTAAACGCGTATTTTCATGTAAAATTTAGTACATTTAATATAGAGCATTATACACTACATTAAGTAGAATAATAGTATACTATATCAAGGAGGACTGAAGAACTTACAAATTATTTTAACATTGAATTTTCGACATATCGAAATACATATTAAAAGATTCAGTACGTAATATGGTGAACGGATGAAGAATTATAATACTCCATCCGTCTCATTTAAGCTGGCTTGTTTCTTTTCGGCACGGAATTTCATGGGTGTGTGTATAAAGATAGTAGTGTTTAATATTTTAATGTAAATTTTATTGTTTTAAAATTAGAGCATCATATATCCATAAAAATATATTAATGTTTCATCTTAAATGAAAGATCGTATCAAGGTCTTTAATTTAGTATAAAAATCATAAAAATCGAAGAACAAACGAGCAAGTTATGATAGTTTAAACTTGTATAATTTAAATTATATTGGGATACGTACTGAGAGATGAGTAGATGATGGCATAACTAGTAATGAGTAATTCTTTCCCTTTTAATAAACATATCAATTCGTGTGGGACAGCTAGAAAAACAGACATATTTAAATGAGACGGAGAGAGTACTGTATAGTATCTAAAATTTCCCACATTATCACTTAAGTAGCATTTTTGTACCCGTATTTATGGACAGTTATATGTTAGTATATTTTGCCCACCTATTAGGGGTGAGCACGGGTCGGTTAACCGTCTGTTTAGCATATAAAAAAGCCGACCATGCGGTTTTTAAGCGGTTCGGTTAACCGTAAAAAAATGATAAATAAAGACCAAAAACCGTTTATACGATTAACCTAAAAATCAGTTCGGTTAACCATTATCCAACGGTTAACCATAATCAAAATATATATTTAAAATTCATGTTATAAAAAAATTAAATTATAAAAGATTAATATGTATAACATACAATTTAGAAAAGTACATAAATCACGTGGTTAAGAAAATAAAATTTTAGTTCAAATAACAAATACATGTAGTATATAAGAATAGAGTATATATATATATACAACATCACATATGTGTGTAACGAGTAATAATTTAGAAGAAAAAATATGTTTGGATCGAAAAAATGTTTAAGGATAGTAAAAGAGAATAAATAACTAAATACATAATATAAATCTAATAAATACAATTCTAATTATTTAATATATACCGGTTCGGTCTGGTTAACCATCGATTTTTTGACATAAAAACCAAAAACCGAACCATTAACTCGGTTTTTTAAAATTAGAAAATTAAACCGTAACCATTGGTTCGATTAACCATATTTTCGTTTGGTTTCGGTTCGGTTCGGCGGGTGATTCGGTTTTCCGGTTTTCTATGCTCACCCCTACCACCTATCATGTCCTTAATTATGGAGTAAGTCTTCCAAATATTAATTTAAATATATGTTTTTCGTGTACACGTTGATCGTAATAATTTAAGTTCAATAGTTAATAATGTTTTTATATTCAACAATTAATAGTAAAAAAAATCGGAACACAACATGATAACATGAAAATATATGATTGTATATAGTGGTTAATTAGTGATCTAAGTGTAATCAAGTTTTAATTTATTTATTGCGAATGGTTTAACTAATATTCGATTTATATGTTTGGCATGTGGAGAAAAGGAGAGCCCTGGTAAAATGGTTGTTGCTGTTGTTTGATTTGGTTTAATAAAATTTTAATTCTGACTTCTTGGGGTCGATAATTGACTTATTTTGTTTGGACTATGCGGGGTTTAAGTTTAACCTTGGTTTGATTTGAATTGTGGGGATTTCATTTCATTTCCCTTTTTCCATTATAAGATCCAAATCTAGAATTCATGTATTATTAGTGTAATAGTTTTTTTATAATTATTATTTGTATATATAATTAAATTTCCTTTGAGAAGATATTAATTTTTTACACTTGCTCATTAGATTAAATTCTTATATTCTTAAATTGAATATTCTCATCGGCATATAATGTGTGATAGTGTCACGTCAATAATTTCCTCTTTTATGGTTTATTTTTTTAGTAAAGTTTTTTTATAGGGTCTTTTTTTTATAATGTATGTTAACAATAATTTTCCTTAAATATATTATCGTCACATCAATTGTTGACATATTAATTATACTCACGATGGGTATGAGAGCATTTATATATATATATTGTTTCTAAAGAGAAAAAAAATAGTGTATTATACTTTCTTTTTCTCAACTTAAATAATTCTTTCATTATTTTATAGCCCGTATATATTCAGTGAGGAATTATTCAAGTCGGTAAAAATTGGAGTATAGTACATATATTATGTGTTTGTGTGATATATACCTAAAAATATAGGCGTCTGGATTTCTTACAACTAGTCTAGGGAATTGATCATTGTCGTTCTTCGTCAATCTCTATCTTCGTAGGTTTTTAGATAGGATTGAAAACGAAAAAAACAAACTTATAATTAACACGAACCATTGTTTTTATTTTATTTTATTTTATCATTAATATTAATAATTAACCCTTTATAGTAGTTTTCAAATTCAATTTCCTTAAAGACACGGGATGCTTTATTTGTAACGTATCCTATTCAGTAAAAAAAATTACAATAAATCCTCAATAAAATTATAATTCAACGAGCAACAAAATCTCATAAAAGCCACTTATGGTTACTTCAACTCATATAAATTGTTTAGTAACATTCCACTACCTACCATAGACATACTTAATATGCTCACGACTGATAATTTTTATTTAAAGTTTAATTATTTTTCACAATAGGTAGATAAACATTTCTCGTAAGTTGTTAGCATGAACTATCTTTAATTGAAATCCACTATCCACGTGGAATTACCAAATTAGGCGAATAATGATCCACTAACTACATAACATCTCATCACATTTTCCAAAAATATCAAAATTCAATCTTCCACAATATACATCATTATTTCCGAACACAGACTACTAGAAGTGACATAATATTTCAATCTTAATCTTCGAACAATAAAATTAGTGCATGCAAAAAAAGAAGAATCTATGTCCATTTCTAACACACACAATGAACCAAGATTAGTAAAGAAGAAGATGAGTGTGACCCAACATCTAATCCTATGTAAGAAGTTTCCCTTGTAAATAAACAAGTCGGAAATATTTGGTGATCAAGTCAATATAATACACCCATAATTCATGCTGTTTCTTTATTACAAAGTGATGCTGAGGTTAGGTGAGAATGAGTCTTACTATAAGCAACGACCATATCAATACTGTCAACTATGATATTTATTTGTACGTTACATACTTTTCTCATCATTAATTTGGGCAGCCAACAGAATTTGGCCATCTTTTTTGGCTCTTAAGTATGTGATAAGTGATATGTATAATGTCTTTTTCAAAATTCAAGATTAATGTGCGGGCACCGTATATGTTTTTTATAATATATGGAATTGAATATTGTGAAATTAACAATGGTTTGCATTATCTTGTTGCATTTCTGCACTAAAGTATTATAATTATAAACAGCAAATTTTGCAGATTTCTAATAAATTCAGTTTGTGACAGATTTAGCTCAAACTTTAAATGTCTAACATGTTTAGCTTTATAAACTAGATGTATGACAATTTTAACCATTTAATAAATTTCGACATCGAAAAAACTAGTTGCCACCCGCCATTGTACGCTATAGAAAATGTATTTTACTTCTGAAGACTAAATAAAGCTTTAAAGAATATATTTCGCTTCTAGGGACTTCTTTGCCAGTTAGATTTTCCAGTGCAGATTTATTAAATGGCTAAATTATCACGCATTTAATTTATAAGGCTAAATTGTCATGCATTTGAAATTCAAACTAAATTTGTCACAAATTGAATTTATTGGGCTAAATATATGTATTTTGCCGATTCTAAAGCAATTTTTCTATATATCCATTATGGATATATTTTATGTTTCCTTTATAAATTCCAATACCAGGTATATTCTTCGGTTGAATTTCTTTAATTCCATTATATTATTATTCTGAACTAGCATTTGTACCCGTGCGATGCACGGAGAAAAACGTTAAAAATTAAATAATTAAATATTTTAAGGGATGAAAAATATTTAATAATTTAAAGAAATTAAAGACAGTGAAAAAAACATTATAATAGAAAAATTAAAATTATATATGTTGAAAGACCTATTTATTGATTTTTGTACATCTGTTTATCTGGAGAATATATTTTATTGAGTCAAATTTGTAGCCTTCATAAAATTTGAAAACTATTCCAAATACTACTATAATACTCACCACGTTCCCCAAAATGTTGTCTCGATTTGACTAGCAGAGGTTTTAAAAAGATTAATTTACTTGTATTGTTTATTGATAGTGGAAATTTGGTCTCACATTTAGTGTAGCATATATAAAAAATATGTAATGTTAAAAGGGTATAAAAAATATTGTGGATAATGAGTTCATGTCTAAAAATAGAAATGCAAAAATTTTAGAGGTAGTTCTAAAACTAAATTATAGAACAAAGTTTTTAGGGACAACGAAAGTAAAACCTTTTGCATCTTAATTTATTAAATTAAAATTTATTAAATTTGATTGTAATAATTAATATATGCATATTTAGATTGAAATATACATATCTAATAAAGTTGCATAGAACTTTTTTAGAATGAAACTATTTACTCTACTTAATAAAAATAAAGAGATCAAAGTATCAAACGTCATTTATCCGTACGATGCGCGAATTGATATATATAAAAGTAATATTAAAATTATTTTATTAAAAAGTAATATAGACATAAAAATTAAGTTTAGATATGTAAATATAAAAAAATGGATTGAATTATTAAATATTGTAGTTGTTGTGAATATAGCTTAACAAAACATTATTGTTTACATCACTCTATTAGATACGGAGTATTAAATTATGTAATAATTTCAAGTTGATATTGTATATAGGAGTATAAATTTTTTCATATGAATTGAAAATGAATAGATGAATTTAACTTCTTTTTTGAAAAAATAAAATAAAATAAAGGATAGTACTATATATCCATTTGCTGTAAAATTTTATAATAAATTACATCAAAGAAATAATAAAGGATTTGGAAAGGGAAGGGTTGGAGTTGGAACGTGCATGAATAGAAGTAGCATATAATGCCAGTTAATTATTACTCACTCTGTTCCATTTATATAGGGATAGTTAACTGCACTTTTGTCTCACAAAAAGACAGTCAACTATCCCTATATAAGTGGGACGGAGGGAAGTATTTTTTTGTTGAAATAAGGCGTTAGTTTTAATCATTCCCGGATAAACCTTCAAATTAAAATAAATTACAAAATTGTCACTCATGATTCCCTCTTTATATATATATAGATAGGTAAAATTATAGAAGCTCGACTCAATGTTGCCGAAAATAATAAAATAGTGCAGGCCCACGCGGTATTGGAATTTTGGGAGAGTGATTAAAACTTCAAACACGAGATGGCGCGAATATCACGCAGTGAATGATTGATCAACATTGAGCCGCGGGCGGTGGGTCCCATCGTGTAAATTAATAATAAAGTATTACTAGTATTTAGCTAATTATTTCCATTTCTATTCATTATGGAATTAGTGTATTCAAATTATATTGTATTCAGAATATACTACTGTAGTGAATACTGTACAATAAATATGCATACAACCGAACTTGGGCCAAATTTGTCTTGGTCCCTTAATTATTATAAGGCAAAATTGCATTAAAAACCATGAATTTTGTGTGACATTCCATTTTGCGCATGAACTTTTAATTGTTTCTGAATTCACGAACTTTTGAGTTGTTCAATTTTTCCCAAAATCGTAATTTCCCCCAAATCGATTTTGACGTGGCGCTGAGTTGGCAGTTCAATATATTACGTGGATCAAAACGTCGTCGTTTTGCTCATAGATTGTATTAGGGTAATTCCAACGCATTCATTAATCTGCATAGACGAAAAAACATCACCATTCTCATTCATTCTCAAAAAAAAAAATCTTATATGCACCATGTTAAAATCTTATCTTCATTCAACTCATAAACGAGAATGGTAAAATTCTTCCGGTGACCGAGTATATCGAAGGAATCGCGTGTTTATTGAAGGAATCGAAGTTTTCTGGAGTGTAAGCGAAACGGGAGAAAGAAATCTCGTGTGGTCCCGCTTTTGTCGTGAGTTCTTGTCTGTGCAATGGCGGACATGTAGGGCATCTTCCTCAATTATTTACATATCTTTCCTTGTCTTGTGTCCTATTAATTTATACATGTAGTTCATTTCCCCATGATTATTAAATTTTACGAGCATGATGTTGAAATAAGGGTTCTGTCGTTGGTGAGGGATTAGGGTTTGAATGTGTATTACTGAAATTAGGGTTTTTAACTTTTTCAGTAGATATTGAAATTCTGTTGCTGAAATTCAAGCTTCTGTTGCTGAAATTCAAACTTCTATTGCTGAAATTATTGTTTTAATCTTTGCAGAGACAGTTTCTCAATCTGTATAAATCACGGTGGTAAATTCATAGTGTCTGGGCAATCTACATTTTACAAAGGGAAGGATTTCATAATTAAACATGATTTTCGAAGAGATGCATTTGGGTATTCTAAATTGAAGGATGAAGTTGTGGCTCTAGGTTATGAAAGCTGGAAATCTTTAGCTTATGATGTGCCTAAAACACAGCCTTTCATGGAAATTCACAGTGATAGAGATGCTAGGCAGATGCTTGGCCTCTTATTTGAAAATTATAAATACTTAACTGTTTATGTGGATGAAGGAAAGAAGAAAGGTAAGGGGTTGCAGAGGGTACTGGACAATCTAATGTTGAAAGTGTTAGTGCATCTAAGAAAAATAAAAAGCCTATTAGTAAGCTGATGAAGGAAAATCTATTGTTGATGAAACTGATGAAGTGGGGGAAAGTGAAGATACAAAATATATTTATAATCTTGCATCGACCCTAGAGATACAAAATATATTTATAATCTACAATCAACAAACAATACCAAGAACATGTGTTCAAAGAGAGACATACCATTGCCTTTGGGCAAACGAGGTAGCGCCGATTAGGGTTCTTCATCGAATTCAAAATTTTCACACTCAAGGGAAGCTTGCATTCACAAACCATTCCATAACCGTAGCAGCTGAATTCGCTTGAATGATTGCTAACTCGAGAAGACCCCTCCATTCGCTCGAACTTCTTCTCCAAGATTGCCAGATTAAGCTGCAGATTGAAGAATGGAAGAAATACGTCATTTAAATCAGATTATTGAACTGCCAACTCAGCGCCACGTCAAAATCGATTTGGGGGAAATTACGATTTTGGGAAAAATTGAAAACACTCAAAGTTCGTGAATTTACAGAAAAAATTAAAAGTTCATGCGCAAAATGGAATGTCAGACAAAGTTTATGGTTTTTAATGCAATTTTGCCTTATTATAAATATAGGAGTACTATATTGCACGTTGTTGCCTATTTCTTTTGATAAACTAGAATTTGAATATGGTCCAATAAAATAACTAGACTACATTCAATTGGCCCAAACGCAATTCGACCAATTTCCTTGATATGCTAAATATTCGAGGGAAATTATTTATAGTACATATATGTGCATGTATTTACTTTTTTAGTAATCAAGATTATTATGTGAGAGTAGGGGTGTCAACGGGTGGGTATTACCCGGACCGGACCCGCTCAAAAAGTTACGGTTCCGGGTCCAGACCCACCCGCTACACTAAGGACCCGGACCCGGAAATTATAATTTGAACGGGTCCGGGTCGGGTAATTACCCATAAGTCTGGACCCAGACCCGGCTAGTTCTTTTCTCTCTTTTTATTTATTTTTTTAAATAGTTTTTTTCATTTTTTTAACTAATTGTTGTGTTTATTTTTTATTTTTATTTTTTTAGTTTTACCCATGTGTGAAGGTAGACATAGTATAATTACTGTATTTTTTTATTATTAATAATTATTTATCTTTTTGGTTTGTGATTTTGTCAATATTCATATATTTTAATTGAAAAAATATATATACCAAGGGGTGTAGCTCATATCGTAGAGCGCTCGCTTCGCATGCGAGAGGCACGACGATTCGCCGCACCTCCATCTTTTCATGATAACGTGGTAGTATTATTTTCATATATGGGAATGATTACTCCTTTTTTTTTTTTGGTTTGTTTTGTCCATTCAATGTACATTTTCATTGAATGAATATTAGATAGCATTATTTATTTACGTGTCAAACTAAATGTTTCGCAAAGACAATGAGAATAACATTTTTTTTCTTTTTTCCAACTCAACCGGCAGAAATTAATTAAACAAATCGACTTGAAATTACTCACAAAATGCCAAATAATACTAACGAATAACTTTTTTTTTCTTCCTATTTTCAAAGAAAAATAAAAAGAACTTGCTTTACTTCTATTATCATACATATCACTAATTCTACATGAACAAATTTTCGTAAAAAATAACTTAATTCCATATTGCTGGATAAATAAAATTAAAAAAAAAAAAAAAAGATCATATGAGCTACACATATATTTTCATTAGTTGTATACAATAATTTTAGTAGGTGTGGGTTCTTATTTTAATTGATGATAATTACATACTACAATATTACCATAAATTGTGGTGTTCAATAATAATATAATAAAATAAATAAAGACAATCTAAAATATAATTTCATCACATTGTGTATAGATAATAAAGTAACATCAAAACATGCAAAAAATAAATAAATAAATAAAATAAAAATTGGGCCGGGTCCTACCCAGACCCGGAAAAGGCGGGTCGGATCGGGTCATACCCGGTACATTTACGGTTCTGACTGGGTCCGGGTCCAACCCGGACCGGACCCGTAAATTAATTATTGACCGGGTCTTGAGCGGGTCCGGGTCGGGTCCGGGTATTACCCACCCACTGACACCCCTATGTGAGAGTAATGCTCCCCTACCCACCGTGGACATGCTTAATATGCTCACGGATGAGGTGGCGGCATTATATTTAAGGAAAAAATTAATTAGCATACTTATAAAAATAAACTCTACCAAAAAAAATTAAACCCTAAGAAAAAAAAACTAAACCCCAAAAAGAAAAATAATTGACGTGGCACTGTCATATCAGCCGTGGACACATTAAACGTCCCCACGGTGGGTAGGGGATTATTTCTCTATTATGTGATGCGAGATAAACTGAAGTCTTGTATTTTTATTTTTTGCATTCATTGTTAGAGGGCCTCAGTCCAATAGCTCACGAACCGCATGCGATAGGAGACTACATTTTCCTTGGAATGCCGATTAACGCGATTTATAACCTTATAACCCATTTTGGAGCAAGGGGGTCGGACTTTCTTTGAAAAATGTTGATTTCTTTATTATCTAAGTTGTCTAAATAAATACAAGGCTCGAATTCAATAACAAAAAGATGTACGAAATTGTGTTTGCTTTGTGTGTAAGCTAAGAAGTTGATTGTGAGCTTGTGAGTACCTTTAGGTGATTTATAAGATGTTTCGAACTCGCTCGGTTGAAAGTGTAAGACAAGCCTTGACATGTATAACTGAGATGATTTATGCAATATGAATCATCAATATTTTATACTATCTCCATCCCTTGGCATTAGTCTCATTTAGAATGAGCACAATAGCCAAGGGAAATGGGATAAGGGAATTGTTAGTACAAATTAAAGGACAAAATTAAGTATGCAATTACTATTTATATGAGGGTGATGGGAGGGTGGATGTGATGGGAGGACCTAATTAAGCATGATAGGATGATGAATGTGATGTTAATTTATTTTCTTTTTTAGAAATGTGACTAATAAGTGGGATGTCCCAAAATGGAAAATGGGACTAATAAGGAGGGATGAGGTAGTATTTGGTTAGATGTGTTATATTGTATGCAATATTTTATACTGCCTCCGCCCCCCCATATATGAGTGCAAAGAGAAACGGCACGCAGATTAAGATAAAGTTGGTATAAAGTGGAAAAAGTAGGGATAAAGTGAGGGTGAATAAGTAATTTTGATAATGAAATCTTTATATTTATGGAATGCACATATATATGGTGGACGGAGGAAGTAGTAAACTATTCCCACTTAGGAGTTGAGATATGTACAGTGGCTAAGAATTATAATTCGAGAGTGCGAAAAATAATTATATAACATTAATGGTACCATCTTACAATATATATGCATAATACTAGCATTTTTTTCTGTTAATATATATACATAATACATAATACGGAGTACTATTTTTTTTTTTGGGGTACAACTGTACCCCAATGACCCATGCTGGAGTCGCCATTGATTATGCAATCCCTCAAATCCGTATTATTCATATTGGGTCATTGCTTTATATGGGACCACGTTTTGAACCAAACAAGGGAGGCAGTATTAGGGTATCATAGGTATATTACACACCATATTAAATCTTACCAAAATAAAATTCAAACTAGATACAATACACTACATTCATCCCTACTATATGTGTTAGGATTAGGGCTGCAAACGAGCCGAGCCGAGTATTGGTAGGCTCGGGTTCGACTCGTTTAATATTATATATGTTCGGGCTCGGGTTCGAGTTCGATTCGAGCTTTAAATTTGTGCTCGAGTTCGGCTCGTGGTAAAAAATTTGAGTTCAAATTCAGCTCAAGTTCGGCTCGCTAAATATTTGATAAATGGTTCGGCTCGAGTTCGGTTCGGATTTGAGCTCGAATCCGGCTCGTGAAAAGCTCGAATTTTAATTCGAGCTCGATCTCAATTTTAAGCTCATTTAAAAGACGTGATTTAAAATATTGTCTTTTAACATTCCAAATGAACATAAATTAAAATAAAATTTATCAAACAAAAATTAAAATTATTTAATACTATAAAATAATAAATAAATATACAATATAATAATAATGAATTGATGATAATTGGCGATATATATTAATGTTATAAGTTAATATTTTCTAATAATAATTGTGGTGTAGTGCCTAATTAGTTTTGGTTGTGATTTGAAATTAATTTTACACCTAAATGCTAAAAGCTCGTTTACAGGCTCGATTAGAGGTTCGATTAAGAGTTCACGAACATGCTCGTGAATAGGCTTGATTAACATACGAGCCGAACACGTTCGCGAGCAAAACGAGTCGAACACCCTAGAGCTCGAGCTCGGCTCATTTATTAACGAATTCGAGTTCGAACGAGCTTTTACCGAATCGAGCACCGAGTATGTCCCGAGTAGCTCTACTCGTTTGCAGCCCTAGTTAGGATATATTGTTAAGGGGGAACTTGGATTCAATTGTATTTTGATTGGATTCCAAAACTCTCATAGAATATTTCATTTACTATCTTTGATGATCCAGCTCAAGTTACAATGTATATTTTAATGTATTAGAAGAGCTCGCTTGTTAGGGAGCTCTCATCTTAAGTGTAACTTTAGAGCGTTTAATTGAAAGCGCTTGTTTGAAAGAAAGCCAAAGTGCATGTCTGAAGGAAAGCCAAAGCGTCTATCAGGACCAGAGCGCGCTTCCAAAGTCAAAGCGCGCGCTTCCAATTCAAAGCGCCTTTGAGGACTAGAGCGCGCTTCCAGTTCAAAGCGTCTTTCAGGACTAGATCGCGCTTCCAGGTCAAATCGCCTTTCAGGACCAGAGCGCGCTCTCAGGTCAAAGCGTGCTTGCAAGACCAGAGCGTGCTTTCATAGGAAAACATCCGCAGCAAAGCCACATGGAAACGGAGCGACTGAACAACTCAAAGAGCGTGCTTAACTTAAAGCGTGAAGGAGCTCACTTTCATCACGCAAAACGTCTCCACCCTTAGCCGCTTGAGCTTCAGTATTGAAGCAGTCAACTTGAGCGAGAGCGTCTGACAAGCAGGTGAGAAGCGACAACTGCCAGACCACGTGTCCGCTCAGGATTGCTCAACGGACTGTGATATGTCTAATCGCCGAATTTGCAGGGCTAGGCTCCACTAGTCAACGACTATCTTCCTAGGACTGTGCTCTATCAAGGAAGAATTCAAATTTAGATTAGACAAGTAAGGAACATGCACTCTATCTCTCCAACGGATAGATTAGTGTCCCTTACTATAAATAGAAGGTTCAAGCTATATAGAGAGTATGGTAGAGAGATCAAGCAAAAAAGGTGAAAACCATCCTACATCTCTCCCAAAAGATCTTCGGATCTCAACCTTCTAGTTTATCAATAAGGCTTCAACTTCTATATTCATAAACCTTAGAGAGAAATCCTAGCCTTCTACATTATGCTTCATTGTAAAAGGATTTCTCATTAGTTGGAAACTATACGAACCCAAACTCAAACCTAGTTTGAGAGTTTAGTTTGTAAAGGTTGTAAGGCTCGTGAGTGCCTATCGCATAAACTCATAGGCTCGTGAGTGCCGATCGTATAAACTCACATAGGCTCTTGGGTGCCCATTGTAAACCCCAAGCTTTGAGTGAAGTTCATCACTGAGTGAAGGTGATGAGAGTGGATGTAGAATGTAACCTCCGAACCACTATAACTCTTGTGTTATGCGCTTTACATTCTTTATGCTTTGATTTATTGCATACATACACACGCGCTCTAAGTGATAAACTGTTTTAAGTGCAAGATAACTAAAACGAGTATAATAGCTCACCACATTCCGCACCACACACTCGCCAAGCGAGAAGCTTTGAAAGCCTCACAAGCATTCAAAGCGTCTACTTGGCAAAAAAGCTGAAAAACAAAAAGAGAAGTTAAACACGTATTCACCCCCTCTCTACGTGTGTTACTCGCTATCTTTCGGGACTAACAATATGTATGAAAGTTTATTTGTGGGACATCTCCAAATACTTCCTCTGGCTCAAGATTGTTGACCCCTTTTTTTTGGCATTTTCGGCACACATTTCCACGCTTCTCAGTGATGGGTTTTAAAATGAATTTTTGAGGTATTTTTCTTTTTACGGGATACTACAAGAAGCGTGAAAATGCGTGCCGAAAATGCCAAAAAGAAAGGGGTCAACAATCTTGAGCCAGAGGAAGTGTGTGTTACTATCACCTGAAATAAAAAATACTTACTCATATACACAAAATTCATCCTGATCGTCCGCGTACAATAATTTTACCAATTTATACGTGTGATTCATCCTCACGATTGAAAAGGAAAACATATTCCCTAGAAAACATCTTAATTTTTTTGGACAAATGAAATAACTTATCATGTTTTTATTTTTATTTTTATTTTTTTAATTTTAAAGATGATCAATAATGGTTCCCCATTTCCTCCTTATGGTGCTCTACCTCTTAGTTGGAGGGGAAGCGTCTTACCAACTGAGTTGCGCTTCGTTGTCAAATAACTTATCATGATTATCAACATATACCTAGAGAAAAAGAGATTAATGATTAAATAGCTAAACACTCTTCTAAATAGATTAGTATGTGATAACCGAACGCTCTTTTCATATCTTAATGTTTACAAATATGTACTCTCTGTTTGCTATTTAGGTGCTTACATTTTTTTGGTACGATTTTAATCAAGTGTAATTATAATGTTAAAAATTTAAAATGATACTCCCTCCGTCCTGGATTTACTGACCCTGTTGATTTTTTAGATAATTTTAAAGCTTTGTGATGATGGATTTAAAATCAATTTTTTGGAGTTTAGTTTTTTTTACAAGGTACTACGAGTGTTGTAGTATTGTGTAAAAAAACTAATATAAAAAAATTCAATTTAAAATCCATCATCACAAAGTTCCAAAATCATCTAAAAAATTAACATGATCAGTAAATCGATGACATAGAGAGTATTTGAATTGCACTTGAGGGAGTGTATTCAATTGGGATTCTTTTAGACTTCAACGTGAATGAACATTAAAGTGAAATAAATATAAAAAAATATATTTTGTTTATTTTTGAATTGAAAAGAGAACGAAAATAAAAATTAAAAACATGTGTAATTCACGGATCTTATTATTTTCTTTTTTTTGTTTTGAAAGAGAAAAAGCGTGTCATCCTCCCGGTTTTTCAGTTTAGTCTTTCTTCTTTGCGGGGTTTTTTCTGTCTACTCCTTTAGCAAACTCTCTCCCGCAGGCAGCAGAAATGGAAGAGTCTCTGCAAATTCGCCGGCTTATCGGAATTCCGTCGCCGGAAGAATTCGCCTCTCAGATTGAACAGAAGAATGTTCCTGCAGTAATTACTTCACTCTGCTCACTCCGAGTTCACGCGCAAACTCACATACTACACCAACACAACTTATACTTATAGGGATTTTAGTATTTTTTCCTAATTCGCGTTTTGATGATAGTATTTTCGATTGGAAGGTGATCGGCGGATGCGCGAAGGAGTGGAAGGCGTTTTCAAAATGGAGTGTGTCCAATGGCGGTCTCGACTACTTGCAGGTAAGCGTATGAAAGAGTTTGAAGCGCAATACGAGCTAAAATACAATACATATAGTATGGATTGAGTTCAGATTTTGACTGCAAATAGAATTACATGCTTGTGATATATAGAGAGAATAATGTTGCATACTGATATGAGTCAAATTTGAATTAACTAATATGTCTGATAATAATGATTGTGCATACCAAAAGCTGCGCTCGAGTATTTGCAAATAACTTGTAAGAGCATAATGTTAAACTCATTAATCATAAGAATGTCACTTTTTTTTTTTTTTTCGTGGTTCTAGCTCAGTGTGCCTGTTTATGTGTAGTGTTCTTACGAAGGTGTTATGAAATGACTCTTGAAGTCAGACACCGTTTAAACTTGATTTTTTAGGAACGTGAATTTTCCAGATTTTGTATTATAGATGCTAAATCTGAGAAAACTATTAACATTGCAAAATAGGAATTAGTGGGCTCGTCGGTTGTGGAAGCTATGCTATCCAGATCTGCACCTGTATTTAATGGAGATATTCGAGGTCACGAACGGGTAAAACTTTAATGTAGTATCTGAAGGTCAATATTGATTATTGAACTAGATATAATTGATCTGATTGACAGAAGCTCTCCGTTCTCTATAGGTTCCTTTGCCATTTTCTACCTTTATTGGGTACTGCAAAGATCTTTTACTGTGTAAAGATGATGGTCAAGACTCCATTTCTCAGTTAAGAAAGCATGAGCCGATGGGAGTTGCTAACCAGCAAGTTGATTTTGCCTTGGAAGAAGAATCCCCTAAGCAAATCTATCTAGCACAGGTTTGTAATTGCATTATAGCCCGTTTTGGCTGATGATTGAAATGAATCATAGTAATCACTATGTATCAATGACATCTTGCGAAAAACAATTGGAAATTCCCAAATTGCTTTTGTTAAAAGGGAAGCAAATATTGAACTCAGTGCTCACTACTTACTAGATAGTGGCGGAGTACATAATTCTTGGGTGGAAAAATGTTTGGTATTCAGAATAGATTGAATCAAGATATCAATCATGTTGTTGTGGGTTCTAGACTTTTGTCCTTGGAGAAAAGGCTTCACAGAAAGATGGAGAAAATGGAGGAAAATTACTACTGTAGTATACCTTGAAGCCTTTGTAACAAGAAAATTGTTGTTGCCCCCAATTTTGGAGTTTGTGTTATCTCTGTGCTTCAGCTTGGATAAGGCTCCCTTTGTTGTGCTGTAATTTTAATTATTCTTAAGTTCGTAAGTTTTAATTTTTGGGAGCCATAATGTCATACTACACGGTTCAGGTTCCCATCATAAACACTGAAAATGAAGAAAAGAGTCAGTTGGAATGCCTAAAAGACGACATTCAAACGGTATGCATGTCATGTTTCTGAAATCTGAATTTCTCCGCTCAGCATGAATCTCATGTGTAACCTATAAAGAACTGGTTGTTAAAAAAATTTGCCTACTTTGAACAGCCTTCATTTTTGGACAACAAAATTCTGGCTTCTGTCAATTTGTGGATGAACAATGCCAGGAGTAGATCTAGTACTCACTATGACCCGCATCATAATCTTCTATGCATAATTTCAGGATGTAAACAAGGTATGGAAGTCTAGAAGCAATTTACTGGTTCATGCCATCAAACATGTCTTATCTTATATGTTGACTTTTTTTGTGTAACTATCCTTGTATTTCTTAACTAATGTATAACTTCTTAATACTTTTCTTTCTGTCAGCTAGAGTTAAAAATATCAGATAACCAATTTTAAAGTTTAAACACGAGATGTTATCTTTTAGAGGTCTATAATATATTAATATCAATTTGCTTCTAGTGGCGCTTTCTTCTACTGCTAAACAAAATACTAACCTAATGTAAAGCAAATACTGATTTCGCTTAAGGTTAGCGTTGCCTTAACTTATAGAGCCTCTTGTGAGTAATACGTGATTTATTTTGAATTTTTTTGGATAAGAGAATATGGGCCTTGAGGCCGTGTGGTACAGAAACTTGGCCATGGTTATTTGGTGGGGATTTCATCCCAGAGCCAATGCTTGATAGTGTATCATCTGTAGAATTATCTCAGACTTGCATATGCTTTGGTACTCTACTGAAAAAATGAATTCCTGTATCTTTAGTGTCATGGATTTACTGAAACAATATCACGTATATATTTTTAACTCTCTTATGTGCAATGTTGTCAAATGGCCGCCATGGCAGTGTTATGGCGCATGCGGTGGCAAGTTTTTAGGATTCCGCCACCGCCATGGTATGGTATGGCATGGCAGAATTTTATGGCCTTTTGTGGCAGCCGCCATACCATGGCGTTTATGGCCGCCATGGCGTAGTATGGCGTTATTTTGCTGCCATTTAGTCATTTGGACCCTTTTGACCCGCTGACCCAACTAAACATTCTCTTGTTCTAACTTCTACGTGAACAAGACCCTCCCTTTGCTCCGGCGACGGTGACCTCTGCCAACTTCCGGCGACCTCCGACGGCAACGGTGACCACTGCCAACATCCTATTACACTCAATGACATTTTTGAGTGCAATGAGTGGTTAGTAGGAGAGATGGATGATGAGAGTGATTTGAGGAATGACTTAGTTAATGATGATGAGATTGAGTCGTAAATTGGGAGCTTGTTTATGAGGCTTCCGGGGTTGGAGAGCCTAGAACATATACAAGGCGTAATAAGGAGAAAAGAAAAGGGCCACCAACATCATCAATGAGTGGTGGGGGTTCTAAGAAACGCAAGATGGCATCCACATCCAAAGTGAAAGAGTGTTCAAGAGGAGGAAGAAGGATTTGCTTCGTTGGATGATAACGAAGATGATGATTATGTTGGAGTTGGCGACGAGGATTAGACATCCATTTAGAGATAATTTACTATTTTCATATGTTCATCAGTTGTTTATGGCCCCCTTCGGCATGCCCTGTCTTATATCCGTTGCCTGTGTATGGAGAATCCTCAAACCACAGGTCTGATGTTCGTACAACAGTCTGCATTTTTTTTTTCCAGATTAGGGATAAACTCTCACTTTACAATTTTTATCTATACATTAATCGGAGTACATTAATCAGAGTGGAAATCATGATGGTAAAACATTTTTCTTTTTGCCAGTGCTGTTCCTTTGGAAAACACCAATTTCAGCCTCTATCCAAGGGCAAAATCAATTGATGAGTTCTCCCACAAGATTACACTTCATGCTGGAGATGCATTGTTCATTCCTGAAGGATGGTAGAATTTATTTTGTTTTTATTAATTTAGACTTTGTAAGAACAGCCATATATTATTTTCTTTGCTTGGAAAAAAATATTTTCTTCTTGAAACTTGGCTCACTGACATGGAGGCAATCCGTCTCATGTGCATATCAAGGTCTTCACTGTGGGTTTGAAAAGGCAATATGACTTATGGTGATTATTCTCAATTGGCTTGAAATTTTAAAGAGGTAAATAATAGTGTATTAAGTAGACAAGATAATATGTACTAGTAAAATGAGAATGGATATGTAATACTAATCATGTAGTTTGTTTGAGTTTGGACGTAAACCAAAAATGTGTAAGCAGACCTCTTTCATGGATTCATTGAAACTCTGATAGTTGCCTCTCAAAGTTTGACCCCTGCTTTAGCCAAAGATAATGAATGAAACTCTGCAGTCAAACAATAGTTTATTCTTATATGCATCATTTTCATGCTATTTACTTATCTTAGTTATTTATTTTTGTCTATTTTCATTCCTCTATGTTTTAATCTATTTTGTACGAGAGAAGAGAACAACTCGTGTTGATGTGCGATTTTTTAAACTGTACAATAAGTTTTGGAACTGGATTTTCTTATATTGCCGTGCGGTACACATCTCAAGTTCATTACCAGACAAGCAGTTCTACGAATCATGTGTCAGCATATGGATGAATAACTACTTTACTCGAAATTCAGAGATGTTTTTTAACTCCTATTCTAGGTTCCACCAAGTGGACAGTGAAGATTTAACTATGGCTGTCAATTTCTGGTGGCGGTCTGACATGATGTCTGGCATGCCCGAACACATGGATGCTTACTATCTACGTAGAATAATGAAAAGGTGTGCTTTTGTCCATACCTCTTTTGAACGTGCTTCTATTTATGAATATGCTGACTTTTCTCTCTGCTTGGCTGTCAAATCTGAATTTCAAGGTTAACTGACAAAGAAATGGTAAGCAACGCTCAATCCTGATCTATTGTTTGCAAAGTAAATGTTGATCTTGATATTCAAATAAATTTTCTACGGTGCTGCAAAAAAGACTGTTTTGTAGGAAGGACCTTTTCATGTGCCGGTGCATTTTGGTGTTTTCTCTTGTACCAATAGATATATTTGGTTCTCTTGTCATGCCAGTTTCACATATATACTGATAACATATAATTCAAGCATTACTAAGCTACTAGTGAGATTGTATAAAATGTCAAATGCATAGATGGGAATACTTGTTACACTTAAGCCTGACAAACACGCTTTGTAAGTTATATGTTACTAAAAGAGAAAAACTAAGCATAGTCTGAATACCTGCCACATTGCGAGATTCTGAGGAACATTTCTTAAGGTGTTAGAACTATTGGGAGTATGATGAGATATCAACAAAAAGGGTTAAGAATTTTGAGAAACATATGAGTATTATCATGGGAATTTGCTTATCCTAGGCTGTGTGATGTTATCTGCTTGTACACATGGCCGGTGCAGAATATAGGATTTATGTAGACAAAAAGGAACCGTAGGAGAATGCTTGCGAAATAGTGGAAAGTTTGTTTTTCGGAGTTCAAGTCTTATTTTATAGATTAGAGAATTGGAAAATCTTGATTTCTTTGTTAATGGCGCCATTTGAAGTTCAAGTCTCATTTTATAGATAAGTTTTACTCTTGCATGAAGAATTTATCCTCTATGGACCCATGTGGTAGCACAGTTTAGTTGCCTGGACCTGTTTTTGTTCTCGTTCCTTCGTTTGGCAGCCAATAACTTCAACACCCCCACCCCTTATCAAACTCAGGGCTACCACTAAATAACTGCTTCCATGGAAAATTGGATTTAACCAAAGAGGTGCTATACTATGATATAGTTTGGGGAATGAAGTGCCATAGTAAATATCTTCTTATACCTGTTTAGTTGAGTCCAGTTTTTCTAGGCATGCAATTGCCCTTACTTGTGTTTTGATCATGACAGGATAGAATGCTTTCTTTGCCTTCAACTACCAAACTCAACTGTATGATTGGTGCAAGTGGCCAGTCCAGTAATCAAAATGCAGGTTACAGTTGTAGCTCAGTTTGAAGCTTGTGATTCCCTTTTTATTTTTTATTTTTTATTTTTTATTTTTATTTAACTTGATGAGCAATTTAGATACATGCTAGTCACTTAATTTTGGAACACTATGTGAAAAAAAATATTTAGGTGGCTGTGATGAAGATTTGAGATTGAACCATCAGAAAGTAGGTGAAAAAGAAAAGCTAGAGCAAATGTTTTCATTGCGTGAACTGGAACCACACGAACTTAGACCTCTTCATGACCTTGTTTCATTAGTTCATGAGCGTATGAACTACCAACCAACAGGTAGTATCCCAGCAGATCAATCTGTCAGTAGAGAGGAAGAAGACATGAAGAAAATTGTTAAAGCAAATATGTTTAACTTAGAAGATGATCCAATTGCTAATATTGTTTGGAAGCTAGAACCACATGCCTTTGAAAGCATCTTCCTCACCATGGCAGTAAGTTTCTTCTCCCATTCAAATCGTACTTCCCTCTTCTGCTAGATACATAACAAACAAAATAAAATGAAAATAGTCATAGTTTGATGTGCATGTGCTTTTCTCTTCTTTTATTCCAATAAAGAGTGGCAACACATTTGCATTCTATGCTGTTTAAAGATAATTTTTGGAGTTCTCCAAATAGTATCTTCCATAAGGTAAATGACACAGATAGCTTGGGATGTGTTCTTTACTTCTTTATGCTCATGATAAACCAGACAATGTATGTGGATGACTCATGTGTATTGATGGTGATTTGTGGATTGTGGCTTTAGAAGCAACAGTCAGTGTTAACTTGCATCAAAATGATTTTTCCTATAGCAATATGTGAGATGAGAAATATCTATTTCTACTCTTGGTTACATTATCACTTCATATCAGGATTGTGGACAAAATTGGAAGGATTGGGTCTTTTGTTTTCTTTCGTTCTGTTTTTATTATCTTCACTTTTTGGCCCAGATCCATTTTGTTTTGTTGTAACTGCTGCTGTATTTATTCGACATTTATCTTTGAGCTGTGTCTGTTGTTTTATAACTCAAAAACTTTCACCTGTCACTATTCAATATTCATTCTTTTTGCTCTGCACTTGTCAATTTTAGTTTTGTTCCAGAACCATTTTGTTTGTTTGTTCAACTTTTGCTGTATTTACCAGACAATTGATTTAGTCGATACTGTGTTTCGGTTTCTTGTCCTCTTCCTTTGCATCCAAACCACCTATGGTCTTTCCTTTCACATTAGTACCTTATTCCTCCCTCTTCCTCTTTCTGAATCACCCAACTTGTATTTTCAGCACAATTTCCCAAGGACATTGGAGGCTTTTGTATTGCATGCTCTCTCCCCAGTGGGAGTTGAAGTCCTTACCAGGAAATTTGAGCAGATGGATAAAAGAATTGCTCCAGATGAGCGGTGCATATTGTTTTCTTTTCTAATGGTGGTTCTTATGCTCTATGATATTCAATCTCAATTATTGTTCTTTATATGATTTCAGGAACAAGTTTTACCAGAAATTCTATAGTGTGTTTGATAATCAATTCTCTGCCATGGATGCTCTTTTGAATGGGAAAGAGTCATTTGCATGCCAGGTACCTTGTTATTCTTTTAGTTTGTTTGATAGTTACTCTTGTATCAACTTTGAAAGGGTCTAAGAAGTTTTAGAGTTTTAGAAGTTTGGTTTTCTTTTTATATATCCTATCACTCTTCGTCCCTCTTAAGTCTTAAGCTTTCCTAAATCAGGTAGGGATGGAATTAGTAGTATGCATGATATACTTTATATTTTGGTGCTCCACAACTTTTGATTATAAAAGTTCAGATAACACCTGTTTCTATTGTTAAAGGAGCCTATTCTACTTCTGTATGTTGCTCTCATAGGATTCTTTTTTTTTCCAACAGGCATTCAATAATGTGCTGGTCCAATATCTGGGAATTAATCTTGATGGGCCAAAACCATCATTGGAGTAGGAGTCACCGACTATTAATATTCAAACACTGTTGATAATCTCTAGTCTTCGATTGAGAAACATGCCAAATTGGAAAGGATGAGTCTCAGGCTTGGTTTCAGATTATACGCGTGAGTCAACTCATACCATGTTTTGCAAATATATAAGTATCGTTGCCCCTTTTTTGTTTCTAGAAATTCAACTGAAATATAGGAGTATGTAGAATGATCTAGTGTTGTAGAACTAATCCTACGTCAGATAATTCACATGCTTATATATACAGTGATTTTACCTTATACGTAGTATTTTTTTAGCACTCATCAAATTACCCCTCCATTTCATTGACCAAGTCTAGATTATGTAAAAGACAAAACGTCAGGTGGACTCCATAATTAAAAGCTATTCATGACGAAATCAAGGATATATACTATAAAGATTAAATTTTGATGTGGATGTAAAAAAGCTAAAGAGTGTTTAAAGTCTAACTAATAATTAGGTCAATAATGTCTTCACTCGAGCAATAATAGACTGCTGCACTTTATTTCTGAAAGTTGTGATGTCTGCAGTTATGTTTGGATTTGAATCTAATTACTCCTCTTAACTATGCCTATTACTTAGAATTAACTAGGCCTATTACGTCTGACCAGCCTTTCAAGGAGATTAGGCTTTACATCTTATTGATGCGTTCTTTCCAGTTTAATGTCATGTTTAGTGTCGATTGGGTTCAATTGCTGCATAGCTCTAACTCTATTGATTGCTGTCACGGTAGTTCTCTCGAGTTTCTTCTTGCTAGTTGATCTCTTCGATACTTGCACACTATTTTCAGCATATTAGTTGAAGAATGTTTCGCTTTATGCTTTATCGAGTTTTGTGAATACTGAAAGCTACGAGAATATGAATATCTTGAGACAGTTGTTCCTTTCTCCCTTGTGGGTGGAGCCAAAATTGATTATAACATATTCATTGCCGCTGTTACACTCAAATGCAGTACTATTCTCTATGGGGATTTGCAGTAGATGGGAAAAGAGATAAAAGTATATGAAAGAAGGTTTGGTAATTATTTGCTTTGGAAGAAAGGAGAAAAGGAATAAAAGGTAAGCCTGTGGAGATGAGATTCCCTTATGAAACATGACATATGCAAGAGAGAGAGAATAGAATAGAAGCTTTTGTTTTTGTCTGGTTGTGCTCCATAGCATAGCAAGCAGGGGCGGGGCAAGAATAACGGGGCCCTGTGCACATTCTTAGAACCGGGCCATTTTCTTATAACAATATATTTAAAAATATATTGAAATTCTATTACCCAAAGTCGTAATATATAAACTTCATGTCAGTAACAAAAAGAGGTTAAAACATTCACTTAAAAGAGTTATTATTTTTGCATGTTTGAAAATAAAATAAGATCCAATAAGCTATCATCGCATTTGGAAAGCCATTAAATCGTTTTAAAAATATTAATAAATCCAATGTTCCCATTTTTTTCCTTACACTTTAATAGACACCAAAAAAAAAAAATCAATGGGAAAATATTAATAGGTGGGGCCCTTTAATAATAATACATAGAAACAAAAAAAATAAAATAATATATAATTAGAGAAAGGAAAAAACAATGGAAAAATTAATAAATATGCAATGGGAAAAATATTAATAGTTGGGGCCCTTTAATAATATATTAACTTATAGTAGAAACAAAAATATAGTAAATAATTAGAGAAAGGAAAAAAACAAAAATGTTGCAAGCAGGATTCGATCTTGCACCAAATAAAACAGCTTAGAGCTTAGCCAATTTTTCTACTTCTATCATTTATAGATATTATACTAGTAAATATAAGTATATATAAATACACTGTAGACCAAAAATTTGGGGCCCCGATTTTTCGGGGGCCCTGTGCGGTCGCCCACCTCGCACATGCTACTAAACCGCCCCTGATAGCAAGATAGAAAGAGAATGTGTCCTTTCTCTTCAAGGCAAATGGTATGTATTGGTACCTTAACCCTGCAACTTATTACACCTACTTTCTAAAAGCTTTGGATATACCAAAGTAGAGCTTAGCATTGAAATATATACATATATTTATATTCTTTGGGTCCATACCATATGCTTAATGCTTATCTTTTCTTAATCACGCGTATATACCTCTTAAAGCTAAAGGGCCTTATTCATACTGTGGACTTTTACTTAAATTCCTCTTCTTTTTCTTAACACTTGGATTTTGAATATACCGATGTAAAGTTGCTGTCCTTATTCTTACTCAATTTATGACACCTTGTGGTTTCTTTGCTAAAAGTTGCTTGTTCTTATATGCATGTTTATACTACTTCCTTCGTCCACGATATTTAAATACAGTTGATTTTCGAGTTGGTTTTGGGCCTTTATAGTGATAGATTTTGAAATAGATTTTTTTGGAGTTTAATTTTTTTATAAGGTACTATGACACGACACTTGTAATACCCTATAAAAGAACATTTGTTCAAAAATTCATTTTAGAATTCAATATTATAAAGCCGCAAAACCATTTATAAAAGTATTGTGTATGAAGATCGTGGACGGGGGAGTAATATTTTAATTATTTGATTAATTCTTTGTTGTTGAGGATTTTTGCCGGTTCGATAACTTTCATAAATTGATGTAGTTAGGTTGCAAGTTCATGATTCAGAATTTGTTTGTGCATGGACATTAAGGTGAATTTCGTTGTATTTTTATGCTATTTTGAAGTGTGCATAAAATTGGTATAGGGAATATTTGCAATTTCGCACATTATTCTTTACTCGAAATATGTAAATTAATGATTTTTTGGGATAGTTGCTACCTTAGTGTCGCATTGAGGAAATTAGTGAAGATTTAAAAAAATATATATACTACAGTCATTGGAAAAGAAGGTGGTATGCATAATGCATGCATATGCACAGAAATAGAGGGAAAAGAAGATTTTGATGATAATTCAAACTTTTAATTTGATGAATGAATGATGCATCTTTTTGGTTAGCGTTGACATTTATTTTTTATTTTTTTTATTTTTTTTATTTTAGTGGCTTTTGGGTTCACTAATTGTTGGACCACCACTAACTAAGCCCAGCACGGAAACACATACAGCATCAACTTAGTTGCTTTTTCCCCCTTCACGCTTACACAAGGTTTTTAAAAGTTTTTTCTGCTTTTCTTTTTTCTTTTTTTTTTATTATCTTCTTGGTTTTTTTTTTTTTTTTTTTTTACCTAGATTTTACCCTCTTTAAAAGTTCTTATTTAAAAATTTGAGTAAGAATTCAAAATAAAAGGATCTCAACGGAAATTGATTTTAAATGATTTCATATTATGATGAGGTGAAATCTAAATCCTACGGATTAAAAACTTTTTTTCTACATGCATCATATACTTAGGTTCTTAATATATATGAATATTCATAAATCATAAGATAGTGTTTCGTTTGAAATTTCAACATATTGAATACATGAAGTCTACAAAAAGTTTAATGTGTTTTTTTTTTTTTTTTTTTTCCGAGTATTTTGCTGCTTCGGTTCAGGCCATCAGGGTAGTAATATTTATTAGAATATTATTATCTATAATGTAATATGAATAAATATAACTATATAAGGGAGCAGTCATTTATGCCTATTAAAACTAAGTATAATAAAGTATGAGAAACTATATAAATACATCTTACACACATGCACATCAATTTCATTTCCCCTTTAATTTGAGTTATCCTACACATTCAGATGTGGCTATCGTATCATTATTATCATCCAGGAATTAAAATATCAAATCAAATTATGGATTCGACAACATTTATATATATACTCCCTCCGCTCCGCCTAAATATTCGTTAACTTATTTCCTTTTCGATCCGTTTCGCTTGAGTATTCACTTTCCATTTTTGCACACAACTCCACTAACATTAATGTGAATCTTTTTTTCCACTAACACCACTCACCCGTACAAACAAAAAAAAAATACTCAGCTGAAACGGATCAGAGGGAGTATTTTTCTTGAGTGAGTTCAACATTTGAGATGGTATACAATAAGTGATGCCCACAAACACAAAAAACATAATTTTAGCTAATTTTGTGATTTTCGAATAAAACTACCCTTATTAGCAAAAAAAATAGAATTTTAAATTTAGGGGCTGCATTTTCACCTTTTTTTCCCCCAATTACCTTGTAGATTATATAAAATAATTCAAGTAATATCATTATGTGGGGCTATTAAAAAAATAGTGTCAATAGAGTTAATTCCGATTGCAATGGTGACCTAGCCATTCTCGTCGCCGTCTGATAACAATGTTTCAATTCCATCTAGCAAAGATATTCAGGGCATATATATTATACCCTAATCCCATTTATCTTAATTAAACTTATACTACTATTGTAAAATAAAAAAAAATAAAAAATGGTCCTTGCCCTCAATTATATCGTTCGTACATAGCAATAAAGATAGAGATTTATATGAAGCTAGGCATTCATGACAGATTAGAATAAAGAGATATTGCAGAGTTTATTAGGTCTATAATTAAATAAATTAAAGCAGAAAAATTAATGAGCAAGAAATCAATTCATAAGATGTAGTTAATTTATTATTCTCTCTAAATAGATAATCCAAAGACAAAAAATAAAGCACAATCCCAAATAGTCCTCACCACAAATCATAACTCTCTTGTTTAATTAATTCACCCCTCTTTTGGTTTCCCTCCTTTAGTTTTTTTTTTTTGGGGGGGGATAAAGTACAGACTCTCTCTCTCTCTCTCTCTCCATCTCTTTCAGCAGTTGCCCCAGCCAGAGCAGGTTTCGGTGAACCCAAATCCATGGTGCTTCAACAGAGAGTTATGATCACGTTCATACGCTGAGAACTTCACCAGCGGCAGCACCTCTCTCACGCCGCCATTGCCGCTCCCGCTGCCGCCGCTTCCGCCGCCACAGCATTGGTCGTTGGTCAGGCCGAGAAAATCCCTGGTCAACCCATCGCTGGTCTTCTGCCACGCCGAGGCCACGTGCTGCATGTCGAGGTGGGCCATGGTGGAGCCCACGTGTCCCGCGGCCCCCATCGTCGCCGCCTTCTGGAGGAGCGCCGTGGCTGACAGCGGCGGCGGGGCGGCGGCGCTGACCTGGAAGCTCCCGAAGGGCGACGTCATCAAGGTCGGCCGGTCTTGGTAGAGCGGCGGCGAGGAGAGGGGAATGTGGAGGGATTCGTGCTTGATCTGGACTTGGTTGTCGTCGTGGCGGAAGTGGCGGTGGTGGGAGGAGAAAGGGAGGAGAGACGGCGGAGGGAGGGGGCTGAAGAGGTAGGGGGTGGTGGTGAGATTAGGGTTTGGTGCCAAGATGGAGTTGGTGGCGGCGGAAAGCCTCGCACTTTCCTCAGCTAATGCATCACAAAATGCTCTGTGGGTAATGAAGCTATCCTTCCTGCACACAACCAAAGAAAACAAAATAAAAAATTAAAATTAATTTAAAATTGTGAAAAACAACCGGATATAATCAGATATAACGCCTCATTCTACTTAACATGTTTATTTTTCTTGAATATATATGTGAGTACTAAATGGGACGTCTCATTCTGCTTACCACGTTTATGTTCCTTGAAAAATATGTGACTATTAAATGGGACGGAGAAAATATGTACTCCCTCTGTCCCATTTGAATTGAGCACTTTTTTGAATATACATGAGTGTTAAATAATAGAAATTTGAGAGGGAGTGACTACATGACATGATTTATTTGGGAATGTGGAAAGAGACAAGTTGGAATATTTGTATAAGTCATCATATCTTACCATGCATGCCAACATGTAATCATCAAATTTAGAATCCCCATAATCTGCAAGGTACATGTACTACACACAATGCCAAATAAATCCTCTTTTCTTTTATATCCACTTTTAATTAACTAATACTACTACTATTTTGTTTCCAAATTGAATAATCAAAGCACATATAAATCCAATTAACAAACACAACAAATTGATTAACTATAATACTACAAAGGCCAAAATTAATGATAAACGAAAGAAGGAAATTAAACATGTGGGTGAGCATAGAAAGGCATAAAGTTCTTTAATAATTACAACTTACAAAGGGGCTCATTAGTCTTGTGGGTCATCATAAACTTTCAAAACAAAAGCATTGAAGAAAATGTAGATGATTTTTTCTGAGCCCCAAAGTGTGAGAGAGAGAGAAATCTAGAGAGAGAGAGTGAGTTATGGGACTTGCATTGCATGCATAAAAATGAGCGCAGACGCAATACAAAAAGTTTGATGATGATCAAGGGAAATCAATCGTTGTATATACGATGAGGAAAGGTTCTTGAAAATAGAGCTATGTTCATGTTCATGCACACACAGATACACCTACTAGTGCGTGAGGTGCATGTGCAAGAAAACAACACAACAACAAAGCCAAATTAAAACACCCCTTTCTTTTGCAGTTTTTGATGATTGTAACCTCAGAAATTGAAATTATTACACAGCATCTGTCAGTAAATAGTGAAAAATCTTGCAGGGATATGATATGATTCTCAACAACTAACAACAAAAGTATTCAAGCTTCCAACAATTGCTCAAACATTCATCATAGTTCTTGAGACTCCTTTTTATACTTATTCACTATTAGCAAAAGTTCTGAAACAAGACTCAGACATTTGCATGCAAAATGCAGCTTACCCCACTGCCCCACAATCCATCCATTTGTCCGAAAAATAAATCTTAATAATTTTTATTATTTTTTTATTTTTTAATGGTTAATTGTAAATATTCATATTTGAACAGAGACATGCATTGATGACTTGATGACTATTGTATTTCAATGCTACCAACCAACATAGACCATTACCTGCATAGTATAGCTATAGCAACAACAAGAGAAACCCACAAAAGCCCACAAATAAAAATTCAATCTTTACCCCAAGAACACAAAAAATTTAACAAATTTAATTACCTGGAGAAAAGGGTTCCACAATCACATCTATACTCTCGAGTTCCACAAGTTTTGGAGTGGGCTTTCCAATCCGACTGAACTGCGTAGATCTTTGAGCATTTCTCACACTTCCACTTCTTCTCCCCATGTTTCCGGCAGTAGTGTTTCTTGATTCCGGTGAGGTCGCCGAGCGCTCGGGAAGGGTGGTGGTGGAGGCACGACGGCTCCGGGCAAATGTACGCCCTCTTCCGATTCTCCTTGCTGTTTCTCTGCTTCAGCTTCCATGGCAGATTGTGCCCTCTCCGATGGAGCTGGAGGTTCTGATCCCTCTGAAAACCCTTGTTGCAGATCTCGCACACGAATCTGTTCGCCGTCATCAGGGTTTTCGGAGATAATGCGATCACCTCAGCATCTGGGTCTGCAAAAAAAAAAATACAAGCTGATGATGAAGAATCAAGAAACACACAGATACACATGTGGGTGTGTGTGTGTGAAAGTGTGTGTACCTGGATTCCCGGGGAGGTTTCTCTTCTTCTTGGGTTTCTGTGGAGTGATGACGTTGGAATTCTGTATCATCGAATTTAAGGTGCCCAAATCTTGAGCCCTAGCGCATGAAGAATTGCTGCCTTCTTCACTTGAGTTGGGAATCACCATAGGAAACATGTTCTTGAATTTTTTGTTTTTTTTTCTTGATTTTTGGAGATGGAGATGAGTTTAATCGAATTCGGACAAAACAAAACAAAACACCAACTGTGTTTGAAAGTTGAAAACAAGGAGGAAAAAACGGTTGGCTTTTTATTACAAAAAACCCTTCTAACAAACCCTCATTAAAAGCCCTAGAACTGAAACCAACAGGTGGAAGAGAAACAGCACAGAAAATAGCTAAATCCCACCTGGAAATACAAATACAGCTGAGCAATTAATCAGCTGGTGCCCAATAAATTAAAAATACACTTACAAAAGCATCATTCAAAATTTTATCTCAAACTCTTTTTTTTTTTTTTGGTATGTAAAAACTAAAAAGATCAAATCTTTTTATTTCTGAAGTTGTGATAATCAAGAAGAGGTAGAGAGAAAATAAGAAATGATAAGGATAATGAGTAACTCTTGGAGTCGCAGTTTAGACTAACAAATTAGGGTTGTTTCTCTCTCTTTTTTTCTCTCTCTCTAAAACCACCATGCAAGAACAAGATGTTAAACTTGCCTCTCTTCTCTCTTTGGAAGCTATAAGAGAATAATATCTAAGTATATAGTAAGCGACAAAGGAAGAGAGGATAATAGTATTTGGGAAACCTATCAGTAGGTAGAAATAGTATACAAGAAGAAGGTGATGATTACAATGGCAGACTTAGGAGAAGAGAGAGTTATGGCCAACCTAAGTAGATAAAATTTGTTGATAAAAATAATTACAAAACAAATCCCAGATAAAAAAAACGGCACGAAAAACCACAAAAGGCAAGAATACTGCAAAGTAAAGTATGTGTGCGTGTGTGTGTGTGAGTCTGTGTGTGAGAGAGAGAGAGAGAGAGAGAGAGAGCAAAGCTTTGTTAAAATGGAGAAAGAAAATCAAGAATACTCTCATATCTCAAAAGTACTATTACGATGAATATTGAATCATCAAAAATATTCTTTTTTATAATTGATGCTTATTATTTTCATTAGTTTTGTTTCTCCTAAAATTAGAAGACTGACATGAGTACTTTTTTGTCTCTTCTTTTGCTCCTGTTATAAAACACCCAAATCCCCCAAAAGTTTAATGAATTGAATTGAATGGAAATGTATTAAAACGAGGAATTGTTTTGAAAAGAAAAAAAAAATAGAGAATTGAAGCTTCAAAAGATAGAAAAATTACAGAAATGGTGGCTAAGCCAAAAGGCTAAAGCTTAAAGGCTAAAGGAAAAGAGGAAGAGTTGATGTTGATGAGGCTCTTCATATATATGCCCACTTTTCTACAGCCCCCACGGCTAAGCCTATCATTATTCTATTATTATTATTATTATTGGCTCCATCACGCAATTTTTGATAATTTGCAAATTTACATATATAGGAGGATGTGTGTATATGTGTTATAATGGGAGACAGAAAGCTCTTGAAATTAATTGTATATAAATCGATGTGTAATAATTCTTACTCTGAAAGTTGTAATTATTCTGCTTTCCATTCTTTAGTCTTGTCGGCGATTAAAGCTTAAATGAATTGGCCTCAAGTTTTTGGGCTTTAATTGTAGTTATATTAACTAGACTTTTATTTGAGATGAAATTAAGTAAATTAATGGGGCTTTTATCCCATTTACGATTTTATATATATGTACTCCCTCTGAGCTCATGCAAGTGTCCGAAAAAAAAATACAAAATAAGGAAATAATAAATTTACTCGATCTGTTCATAATTATTACATAAAAAAACTGATAAAGTAATGCATTTGTAATGATTATAGGATTAAATATGGAAGTCCAAATTATTTTTTGTATAAAAAATTGTAATATGACACTTAATTGAGGATTTTTTTTAAAGATGTAGACACTTAAAAAAAAGACATAGGAAGTATCAAGCATATAATACGGTGTATATAATAGGATAATCGGTTTCTCTCATAATACCGCGATCACATATACTTATTATAATACTTCATCTGTCCTATTATTCTTGTCTCGTTATTTTAACACTCTCTCCGTCTCATTTTTCTTGTATCATTATAAAGTTAAAAATAAAAGCTAACATAATTAATCGAGAATCAGCCATAGTATAAATAAATTATTTAGTAGTAGCATTGTGAAGTCAACAACTGAAAATGTAATTACAAGTCCTAATGGTAATTAACTGATGAACCCGATTTTACATTCGTAAGAAACCAAAACATAATAAATTTAAATTGAAGAGAGAGATTGTTGAAGAAAAACATGAAATTATGAAGGTTGAAATTAAGGGACTCTTCCCATTGAGACACAATCTTATGAGGAATCATGAATTTAATTAGATTAACGACTCTTTTCCAAGAAATTCAATTTCTTGTGATTTTTTCTTCCTATCTTATCCTAGATTATTTAATTTTTAAAATCCAAAACCCCACCAAAGAGAATTTAGAAGGTCTCTCTCTCTCTTTTTTCTTTCTCAAATATCCTTTTGCAACTTTTTAATATTCCAAACCTGTACACAAAGCCATTTGTATTGCTGAACTCGTCACCCTTTATCCATTCAAATCATGAAAATTCTTGATATTAATCATTTCATACATTTCAAAAATATTATCATTATGGAGGCAGAAATAAAAGCATGCAAATTAGACAACTGGTCACAGGAATTCATCCCATAATTCATACCATTGTTAATTAGTTTCCTTTAAATTACTTTATATTATTTCTTAAATTATATATTTCATATACTTTCGCAAACATAAACCCTTTTAGCTTAAAATTAATCAAATATATATTATTACAAAAAAACAAGCTGAGGCAACAGGCAACATGCAAAAGAATAGGACCCATACCCATGCTTATCTATAGATTCTTGAAATTAAACACTGAGAATCCAATGTTTTATAGGATCATGTGTTTAGCTTTGATTTGAGAATATTCATTTCCTCTTTCCTTTTTGTTTCTTCCTTTTCATGAGATAAGATTAGATTTAATCCAAAAGAACAATTTTATAAGCATTGACATCTAAACTAATACTCCACTACTTAATCAAAGCATTGATTGAACATGATCCAAATATTGAAAATAAAGTTAGTATTATATAGAACTAATGTTGTTAGTACTATAAGTACAATTATGGAGTATTTATTACTTTTGGAGGAATAAAAAAAATATATGGCAATAATAATGGTGGATGTGAGTGATGATGAGTAGAGAGAAGAGAATATTTGATAAGTGGGAAAGAATAATAAGCAAAAGGAGAGTCATGCAATGAATCATGCTTTTGTTCACGGGTCTTCTATTCTCAGATTCTTTCATGCAATTGTGACCTACTCATCCCAACCTTACTTTTAAAAAAATAAAAAAATAATTTACTATATATTTTATTTTCAATGCTAAAACAATTCAAATTAGGACTCTGAAAAATTGAAACAATAGATAAAAATGGGCAAAATAATGATGAGATCTTGATGGGACACTCTACCAGTCTGGAATTAAATAAGAATGGTGCTATGTATTCCCTCCGTCTTATTTCATTAGTCTTATTTGTTTTTGGCATAATAACCAAGAACATATGAGATAAAGGGTTATAAGGGGTCTTCTCCACCACTAATTCATTTCCTTTTATGGAAATGTGACTTATAAATGGAATAGACAAAAAAAAAAATGAGACTAATGAAGTGGGACAGAGGCAGTACATTGCAAGAAACTTCCTTGTTGTTTAGTGCATTTACATATACTAGTGACCCAAAATCTTTTATCAACAATTAATTGCATTTGCTTATACCTTAGCTCGTAAGATGCACATATTTTGTAAAAAAAATAATTTTATGGAAATGAGACAGACTAAAAAAGAAAATGGGTCTAATGAAGTGGGACGGGGAGTGCATTGCAAGAAACTTCCTTTTTTGTTTAGTGCATTTATATATACTTGTGATCCAAAATCTTTTATAAATAATTAATTGTTTTTGATTATACCTTAGCTAGCAAGATGCACATATTTTATTAAAAAAAATTAAGTAGTTATACCTATTCGGCACTGAAATCATTGTCTCAAGATTTTCAATGAATTAGTGTCACATAATTTTGAAGGAAAAAAAAAAGATTAAGCAAGAAAATGCTTTAATGCATTTTTTGGGCCTAGATTGTTTTCTTGATTGTACAATGATGGCAGCTATGAAGCACAAATACGCCTAGGAGGGTAGGCGTATTGGAAAAAAACGTATTTAATACTAATACGAAAATAATACGTTTAAAATACGTATTTAAAACGTATTTTTTATTTAATTAATTTTCATTTATTTTTTATTAAAAAAAACGTATTAAATACGTATTTACACAAACAAGAAAATATAATGGGCTTTCTGTTGGCAATTTTATATGCTTTTGGGCTCATTAATTGTTGCTTATTAATTGCTTACAAGTTACAAGTAGAATTGAGAAATTTAGAGATTTAGAATGCATTCAATAGCAGTAGCCAGCAGCATTAGTCAAAATGGATATACTATGACACCGAATCCAAATTTTGATAGTCGTAAACCACTAATAATATTATTACTAATAATATATACAAATATTATTAAAAAATATAAACGTATTTTTAACGTATTTGTATTTTGATTTTTGGAAAATTAACATATTTGCGTATCGTATCGTATTCGTATTCGTATTTGTGCTTCCTAGGATGGCAGTGTAGAAAATCAATAGTGTGGGCCCATATTTCTTATCCGATATGGGCCAAGCCTTGTCCTTTAATATTAGCTTGGAAAAAGAAAAAAAAGAAAAAAAAAAAAAAAAAAGGTTCGGGCCGTTCTAATTTAGGAATTTTGGGTCAGATTATTATTTTCTACTAGCCCAATAGAGTATAGCATATTCCATACCGCAGCATTTTAGTGGACGAACACCAGGCCCATAGAGTTAAAAATAATTATTTAAGGAGAAAAAAAAAAAAATCCTCGTGATAATGGGCAAATTTGCCATAAGATTCTGATTCACCAACTTTTCAATCGCATTTTGATTTTGCTCATGAATTATTAAATCATTCACAATATACATAAACTTCGCAATTCTTTGAAATCTCATCAAAGTGAACTTTTTCGGATAAAATTTACATTAGTTTTACACGAACGAACGAACAGACTTTAAGTATTCGAATCTTCGGATATGAGTCGTGATGGTCGAATACGAGTCTTATTGTATTGTTTTTTCAATAGCTCACCACGTGTGATAAAATTTGGCCGGAAAATAGTCTCTAAATAAATTTCAAGGTTTATGTACTAAAGGAAATATGATAAAACTTGTATATTTTGGACAATTTGGCCTTTGATACATAACTTTACTAATTAACTAAAGTATGTCAACATAAGAGTTTTTTTTTTTTTTTTTTCCTTTAAATTTATTCTTAGATATACCTCTATTAATTATTTAACAATCCTTTTTTTTTTTTCAATCATTGAGTAAATGAGAACACATTTTTTAACCTCGATATAGGTAGGTAAACCCACACCAACTGAAGGGGTCAAAGACGAGTGGAGATGGAATGGATGTAAAGAATGGCGCTACTAGACGAAACATGCTTATAACATCTTGAAATCCAAAAAAAAAAAAATGGAAGCAGTGAGGTACGTCCGAGGAGGAAGGAACTTCTGATGATCTGGAATAATTATGCTCCCTCAAATCAACTTGGAATGAGAGCTTTGGTTGATGCAAGATCTCAATGGTCTCTCTGAATCAGGTAAAAGATCATGTCATCCAAAACTCGGGTATTTTGTGTGATGCTTATGGAAAGAAATTCACCATCAGTACTTGGGCTTGTGTAGTTTGGGTTTTTTAAAAGTGGATCAATAAGATGTTGTTCGAAGAAGAGAATTGGAAAATAAACAAGATCATAGAAGAGATAATTAAAAGGAAAATTGTGGAACTGGTGTTTGTCAAAAAATGAGCATATTAAATAATTTAGAGATTGATTGTTTATTTCTTGTATGTTATAATACTCATGTACATCGGGTATTTTGAGTACCCATTTTATGGTTTTTAGATTAAAAAAATATGGCAAATCCAATCTCTCTCTCTCTCTTTTTTTTCTTCATGAAATGAAATACGTGTACACATTAATTCACAAAAGGCAACCTCATAATTACCAAAACACGCGTGGAAGGCGGGGATTGGAGTATTACCAATTCCTTGAAGCCACGCGTTCTATCTATACCAAATTTTAAGACAGTGAAGCAGAGTGATAGAGGTCGTCTCCTCTATCACGGGTCCCCGGCGCCTTCGACGTGAAGGTCGGCATGCCCAATGATAGGTACCCAAGCCAAAAGCCCTAACTCCACCCAAAAGTTAGCCTATGAGTGGAGGTTTGACCCCTTACTTAAGTACCAATCCACACTTGTTTGTGAATCCGATGTGAGATCGTATCATTCGACCCCCCTTAAGAGCCGGACGCCCACGGACGGCTCTCACTCTAGGCGGCTCTCACTCTGGTCCCTACCAGGTAGCCTTTTCCCAAGTAGACGGCGCTCACTCTAGGCGGCTCTCACTCTGGTCCATCAGGTAGCCTTTTCCTAGGTAGCCTTTTCCCGCACCACGTCCCGACCTCTCAATGAAAGCACCAATTGATAGAGCTCGTTTCCTCTATCAAGAATCCGGCGCCTTGTCGCACAAGGTCGTCGGCGTACGAGAGCTGAACGCGGGAGACAATCCCGTCGGCAGCGATGTGGGAAGGGCTGAACGCGGAGTCTTTCTCCGTCGGCAGCGATGATAGAGCTCGCGAGAGGCGAGAGAACTAGGGCAAGCCCAAAATATGATTATGTTATTTCTTCAAAATGATAATAATGAGATTATAAACTAAAGATGAATATAAATCTAAACAAATAATTCTAAAAGATACTATCCTAAAATAAACGATACGATCGTATCAACTCTCCCCCGTTTAAACTCCACCTTGTCCTCAAGGTGGGCACCATGTTGCCGCGAACCACGAACTCCGGGACGAAGGGAAACAAAACGGAAACTGTGGTGAGATATTCCCACCTGGATCAAACACACACCGAACAATTCCCAACATTTGGTAAGACAGGGCACTCGGGATAGCGGGATTGGTATACTGGAGGAGTACGTGGGGCCGCGATTCAAGCGCCATGACCGCATGTGCTATCTCCAAAATGGAGATATTGAAAAGGCCATCACCAAGGTCGAAAACAGCAATCATACCAGCACACTTGATAGCTTGTCGTGGAGCATCACCAAAATAATCTGTAAGCGGAATCACCCCTGGAGTCTCAAACTTCCCAAGATAATCGTCTGTAGTGGGTTTCAACTTTGTAAGAGGCGAAGCTCCAATTTGTATTGGGAAGTACTGCTGCCCATTATCTGCAACACGTGCATTGCACATCCTGTTGGAGGGTTGCGACGACGGAAATTCCGCATGGGTTGTGTCCAGTGAATCGGAGTCGGAGGCCAAGTTGGAGAGAACTATAACTTCTTGGCTGTGGACGGCGTCTAGGTCAACGGCGGAAGCCGAGGTAGCAAACGCAAACTTATTCTGGCTCGGTTCTTGTTGGGCGTCGTTTATCTCCTTGACAACCTCCTCCACAGTGCTTTCCACCTCCATCGAGACACGATCGGTTGTCCAAGTCGCCGCTGCGTAACCATCGAATCTTGGCACTAACCAATTCATCTCCTTCGGTGATTCCCGGCGAGATTCTCGGCGACTAGGTGTATCCCATGATGTGTAGTGGAACGGCTCCGCGTAGTCATCGACATCCAGCTGAAGTTGTGTGTAGTGGAGCGACTCCACGTAGTTGTCGACATCAAGCTGAAGACGAGAGCGAGGGGGGTCCCATGAAGAGAAAGAGGGTTGGGGGGTGTGCAGATATCGAAAGTCCTCGGCCTGCAATTGAGGCTGTGTGCGACCGAAAACGCCACGAGCAGTACCCACGCACGCACCTCTGTGCGGAGCGGAGTCTGGACCCCGATAATGATTGGAAATCAGGGGTCTGAACTTCTGATTCTGGCGGAGAGGTGCATCCCAACAAGTGCGTAGCGGCCATATATCAGCGTCCTCGAATTCTGGAGGGGTACGATGCTGAGGACGATCCCATGAGGATAGAAAAGCTGGTCGTGGTTCCTCCGCTGTTGTCGTTGGTGTGGGGCGGCTGAAAACGCGACGATGGTGGCCTAAGAATGCGCCTCGTCGGGGGGCGCCGTCGGAAGCCCTAGAAGGGTTGAAATCCAGGGGGCTCAACTCCGGTTGGCGCCGATAACGTGAGCCCCCACCATTCTCGAAGTGGCCCACCGAGCGTTGATTGCTGTAGCCAAAATCCTCGAACATGAGCTCCGGCTCCATGTGTTCGTCATAGGGCGAGTCAGTGGCGAACGGAGGCCAAGGTCGCGGGTGAGTGCGGAGGTATTCGGACCCCTCCAAGGATATTTCTATCGCTGGTCCGAGATGGCCACGAGCAAACACATCGGCGTCGGCATCGAAATCCAGATGGTGGTCCGGCGCGTGCTGGGGTGGGTACGCCGAAGCAAGGGCACGCCGATTGGTGACAGCAAGGCGGGCCTCCAACCGATCCAAACGTGCCATTATCCGATCCAGCCCCTGTGCATACATATCCATTGGTGGCTGCGGCTGTGTCGTCCCCGATCTGGCCATGAATGAGTTCAACGATGAAAGCTCTCAAGGAGAGCTCTCAATGAAAGCACCAATGATAGAGGTCGTCTCCTCTATCACGGGTCTCCGGCGCCTTCGACGTGAAGGTCGGCGTGCCCAATGATAGGTACCCAAGCCAGAAGCCCTAACTTCACCCAAAAGCTAGCCTATGAGTGGAGGTTTGACCTCTTACTTAAGTACCAATCCACACTTGTTTGTGAATCCGATGTGGGATCGTATCATAGAGCAATGGTATGCTGCCATTTCGCAGACACAACTCCCTTCCTCAGCTCTGCCTAATTAGCGAAGAACACGTAATCCACTTATACCGTACTAATGTTCCATTATTTAAATAATTTTTCGGGAGTACACGTGGCGGAATGTCAAAGCCTAGAGATTACAAGAGACAAATTCCTTCCGACCAAGCTCTAGTTTCAAGGATTACGAGGATTAACACTTGCGGCGACTGGAGCTTGACAACGCATCAAACTCTCTCATCTCTCTTTTTTTTTTTCTTTTTTTTTTGGTTCTTCTTCAATTACTTGACTGCAAAATATCTTCTCCTAATTAACAATTACTAACAAAGACACACTCCAACCTATCTTTATCCACTTTGCATTGGAAATGAGACAAATATGTGGCATTTGACCTTTTATTAATATTAATCATTAAGTTATATGACTGACTTGTCTTTCAAATTGTTCTTATCAAAATTTCAATTTTTTTTGGCTATGGTCAAACCCAAAATAATCATCTTTTCGTCAACGATCTTTAGATATATTTAATTTTTTAGTTATTTTTGAGATTTTGTAATGATAAATTTAAAATAGATTTTTGGAGTTCAATTTTTCTGGAGAGTAATATTGCATTCATAATATCCTATAGAGAAAACATTTGTCTAAAAAATTCAATTCAAAATCAATCATGACAATGTCTCAAACCAACTAGAAAATCAACTATGTGTAAAGATCGTGAACGGAGGGAGAAATTTCATGTCTCGTTCAAAGCCCTTTTTGTTGGCATGGTAATCAAAGAATGTGTGTAAAATATGAAAACAAATAGTACAATCCACACTTTCTGAATAGTTATTTTTTCAAAAAAATACAAAAACAGAGACGAAAAAGAACACTTGGAATATGAAGACTTAAGTATGAAAAACTAAAATATAAATTCTAAAAAAAAATGTATAGTACTCCCTCCGTCCCAACAAAAAGAATACGTTTCATTATTTTATACATCACCTATATTCAAAAAACATATAATTTTTGGTGGGGCGGAAAGAGTATTTTGTTTGAGAACGCATAGCACATCCAAGATTTTGTATTTGATGAATTGATAAAAAATGTTTAGTAATGCACAAGTTTGAGGTGTAATAATATACTGTAACATGTTATGTGCGATATTGCAGCATATGTCCAAACTGTGATAGACATGAGAGATAATAAGCACAAGACCATATTAATAGAGAAAACAAGAGAATTTTAGTACTATTTACTATAGAATTATTGAATTCATGGAAAGTACAACATATCAGAATCTGGTATAATCCTGTATATCTACTCAGACTTTGCCCTATTTATGGCTAGCCCACTTCCAAGAACAACACCAACCAAAACGCATTACTTGTTCAAGAAAACAAAGAAAAACTAATGCAAATCTCTATCCAAAATCAAAATTTACAAAACAACCTACTACTGTCACAAAAACAAGGAACTAAAAAACACAACAAACAACATTGTAAGTAGATCAAATTCCACCTGCATCCAACAACGTTAACTGAATCGAAAGATCACTTACTACTTAGAACTCGAGGCCAAGAACCCCAACCTGCGCGCCAACGCGTTCACATCTTCCCCCTCTTCACAATCTTCACCCTCACCTCTTTCATCACCGAAATCGAATCCCTCACTCAGCAGTTCCTGCCAGAACCCATCATCGAGCTCCGCCTCCTCCGCCACCTCCTCCTCCTCCTCCTCGGCCTCTGCCTTCCCCTTTCTAAACCCCTGCATCTCCATGGCCAGAGCTTCGAGCTCTGATACCTGAAATCCGCACAGCTCCAACGGCTCCGCTTTTACTCCCCGGCTCGACCCTGCGGCCTCGATTGGGCGGCGCCGCTTCTTGCTGACAGCGTCCTCCAGCTCCCGCCGCTTCTCCTTGTGGTGGACGAGCTGGTGGATGAACTCCGGATTCTGCATCGCCCTCGCTAGGAAGCTCATCATCTGCTGCTGCTTCTTCTCGGTGCTCTGCAATCTCACCTCCATTTGCTGGAGGTAAGCCCTCGTGCTCTGCTGCTGCTGCCGGAGTTTGACCAGCTCCATCACCAGCACGAGCTTGTCCCGTTTCAAGGTGTCGATTTCTGCGTCGACGCCGTATTTCCCGACCTCAATGAAGGGGGCGAGGGTCTGGTGGGGTTGGGGGTGCCGAGGGGGGCTGGTTCTTCTCCGCCTAATGTGCTTCAAGAGATGCTTCTGCCCCCTCAGAAACGCCTCGTTCGCGAACTCCCACTTTTCTGTATCGATTTTTCTAAAGCCCTGCAGTTTTCATCACATTTTTTCAGTTTTTTTCTGGGTTTGGAATGATTCACAGTACCTTTGGGTGGAGAGTTTGAGATGATTTTCTTTGCGCTTCATCATCTTTGATCATCAACATTTTTTGTCATCATAATTTGTCATCATCTTGTTGAATTTGTCATCAACATTTGATTCCAGTTTCAGAGAACCTTTGTGAAAGAAGAGGAAGAACAAACTATGCGTAAAACGACTAGTAATTAATTCAGTTGTATGAAGCAAATTTAACCGACAAAGTTTCAATTTCCTTTATTATTATTTTTTTCCCCTAACCGAAAAGGAAGATGGGAAGTTCCCTTTCGAAGGATTCATCATTTTTTTCATTTTTTTTTTTTCTAACACAAAAAAGCTTATTCCTTTTCGTTCCCTATAACCTTTCAAGCCTCCCATCAAATTGCAGCAGGAATCCATCAAATCAAATCAAAACTCAAAAACAAAACACAAAAACCCATCAAATCTAAAATATTGAGCTACTTACGTAAGTATTGAGCTGCCTAACGAAGCTGGAGAAATTATTGTGCTTGAAATATCGAGGCAGAAGAGAGGTGGAGAAGGCGTGCGGGTCCCACACCACGAAGCTGCTCCCCCCTCTGCTCCACGACACGATCTGATCCGTGCTCGGATCGTCCACCATGTCGAAGGTCTTCGTCAGGAACGGCGGCGGCCCCATCTCGTTCAGCCCGTCCATCGGCCGCGGCGCCGCCGCCTCCTGATCGCCCGGGTACTCCTCCTTGACCGGAAACATCAATTAGGCTCGATCTGAGACTGGCGAAGGGCTATTGAGGAGCTGAGGAGAAGCAGGAGAATGTAGAATTATCGCAGAGGACATTAATCGCTGATTAGAGATTCGCTCGAAGCTTTCTCTTTTGGGAAATTCGTTTTTGCCGTTTAGGGGCGTTGAATTGAAGGAGTTTGATTTGGGGATGAAGGAGTAGGTGTGAACAGGGGAGGGGGAGAGAAAGATGCTGTATTTATGGGTGAAGGGATTCTATAAAGGAAAGTTCTAGAATGGAAGGAGAGGTTTTAGAAATGAAGGTTCGAATGCAAGTTGCAAATATTTTATAGTATTTGGATTGGTGGCGTGGAAACTTCTGGATGGAAATGGGGGGAGGTGGGGCTGAGCTGGCGTGGATGAAGAGAGCATTGAATTTGGGGGGCTGCGATTGGTGGGATGTGTGGGGCCCACTTATTATTGGGTGACAATCGGGATAAGCCCCGCACTATTATATGTTTGGTGTAGTGCTATTTATAACTAGTAGTGCTAGTTATAAATATATTATCCTTTTTCAATATTACTACCTACTTCCCACTATATTATGTCACTTTTATTTTATTGACTTTTCCGACACGCGTTTTCATCAAAATTTAGTATTAAATATGGATACTGGATACGAGTTTTAGAATTTAATTTTGAAGTATTCTTTTTTTTACGGGATACTGGAGGTAATATTAAATATGGATATTCGGTACTCTATATTCTATAGTTCTATGTCCTTTTGAGTTTTGAATACTATAATCCGTGTTGCTCAATAATGACAATTATAATAAGAAAATTACTTTAAAGCTATTAGACTTTCGAGATCAACTTTTTGCAATTTCAAGAAGGGGGAATCCGTGACCCTTAGGGTGGCCAACGTGAGAGGAATTCGCATGTGGTTTAAATGGTCATGGAATTCAAATCTATTCATGTATGTATGGTCTAAGTTTGTCACACGTGTTATTTTAAATTTTTAATCATACCTTATGAGATGTAGAATAAGTAATTAATATTTGTATTAAATAATAGTAATAATATCAAATTATTATAATAGTGAGTTGATAAAAAAAAATGAAGATGTCAATTATTGCATGAATTATCACTTTTAATCAGAATAAATAACATTTTTATTCATAACAATTGACACTTTTTTGAAGAATTTATTTAATGAATGAGGGGTCGGGTGGAGCCGGGTGCAGCCCGAATTGAGATTTGGCCACACTATAAAATTCGGGTTACCAAGTTTTTGTCAATAACGAATTTGATAAAGAAAAAATGAATATTAATCACGAATATAATAATACTGCAATTTTAGTCTATATCTTTCTTTTTCTTTTCTTTTTTTTTGTGTCTTTTACAAGAAAAAAAAATTAAATTAAGTAAGGAATTAAAAATCAATTCTCACACCCAAAACCCCTCGTCGCCTCCACCCCAAAGTATTTGGTTGCCGAGCATGCCCGCACGAGAAATGACTTTTGCATAGAAATCCATAGAAACACTAACAATTAATTTGACATATGTATTACGAGAATTAAGAATATTAATGCGAACAATATTTTTAAATGTGCAAAGTCATATTTAAGTATTCGTATATTTATGCTTATTATAATATTGTGTGTTTTTCTTAATTTACAAATTGATGAGTAGGTATCAAACATGTTTATTGTGCTTTATAATTATGCTTAAGGTAATGACAATCATAGATCAAAGTAAGATTAATTGTTCAAATCTATTATTATTTATCATACCAAAATTTATTAATTCTATATAAACCAAACTATATATATTAATGGGGCTCAAGCCCCTTTAGACGTCTCTTGTGTCCGTCTATATTATATGACTATGTTAATTATCCTTGACTGGCTATGTAGAATGCTAAATGATACAGTAAATCTTATGAGATGAGATAACCCGATAAATAAATTTTGTGTATTGAAGAAAAAATCTCCTGATTTATTATGGATACTGACATATACTTCCTCTCACATATCACAGGTAGGACCACTGCAGAAAATGCATAACATTTTGATGTCGACCGCTTTTATTTATTATATTACAATGATCACAAATTTCATACGTCTTTGTAGAGAAGCACTCCAAATTTAATTAAGATGACAACAATTTGCCTATTATAATGCGTACCGGCAAAATATGTAAAGAAAAAAAAAATTATATAAATTCTCCCCTATTTATTGCGCACACAATTAATCTGCATAGTTAATTTGACAGTGACATTTATGGAATAATCTATTGCTAATACAAATCGTTAAAATTCAATTTTACAAACAAAAATTTAAAATCCACACGTAATTTTACTGTATCAAGACACATTACTCTTGCCATAATAATAAAATAGAACAAATAAAAGTAATAGATAGGGGGTGGACCACTTCTCAATTCGAGAAGTCCGACTAAAAATTCATAATATATTTATTAATTGAACATTAAATATGATAAAAATTATCATAAAATTAGGGTGATCTGAATAAAATGTGCTGAAACAATCAATTTTGTGTGTTTTGCTACAAATTGCAACATCACAACGTAAGACTTAAAAAAAAAATCTCAAGAAAAGGAAGGACAGAAAAATTCAAAAAAATAAAATATAATAATAATAATAATAATAATAATAATAATAATAATAATAATAATAATAATAATAATAATAATAATAATAAATTTATGGGCACACATTAAATTAAAATAAAAATTCAAGAAATCGTGCTAGGACACGGTTCCGGCAGGAGGGTACGAGTGTCATTATCCGGCATAATAAAATTTATGTAATCATAAATTAGTGAAATAACACAAAGTCCAAACACCTCAATTATTGTGCTCCTACGTTAGTCGCCCAAATTTGTTCTTGAACTTACTAGTAAATTCACTTGTAGAATCTACGGGAGAAGATTCCAATCGCTTAATTAATAGTCGAAAAAATAATTTAAATAGCAAAATCTAAATGTAATCCTTGTTTTAGGTAGGGACATTAAGGAACGTATGTTGATTGTTAAAAGTATTAAAATATATCATTTATAAAAATATATCGATATTGCATCTTAAACGGAAGATTTGACTTATTTTTCAGTTTGAGTTTTCTTAATTATTGGATTTTTCATGGGCATTAATATAAAGTGAGGTTTGACTTATCCAAAAAACAAAAAAAGAAAAGAAAAGAAAGAAGAGTGAGGTTTGACTGGTCAATTGGTCTCTTTCTAGTCACTTATCTTGATTTAGCAAGAGACGAATTATTTAAGTTTTTCAAGTAAACTAGTGTCGCGCCCGTGCGTTGCACGGAAGATATAAATAGAAATATGAAATATTTGAAATTATATATTTTCCTCTCATTTATTTTTTATTTTTTTTAATTTTTTTTGGTACGAATGAGACTTGTATTTCATCAAGCAAATATTTACAACACACGCTACTATATCACGACTACTATTCTTCCGCATAAACTCAATCTATCATTCGTAAACACCTTCATACCTTCCTATCCTTTAGGCCACACCATGCAAGAATGAACATGCATTGGTTAGCAATGGTTTCAGCTGAATTCTGTACTCCTTTCATTCTCTTGCTGTTTCTCTCTTTCCAAAGGTGGTAGATCAGCACAGCCACCATGCATCTATAAGTCTTCTGCTTCCCACAATTGTTAGTGCAGTGGGCCACAAGTTGCTTTCTCCCTTCAAACCACGGTTCTGCACCTCTACAGACTCCACAGACTGCAACAACCTTCCTCCAAACATCCCTTGAGAACTCACAATCAAAGAAAAGATGGTCCATAGTCTCCTCTTCTCTACTACAGAAACAACAGTCATGCTCAACATTAATGCCCAGCTTCTGCAAATAACTACAGGTAGCTAACCTGTCATGCATCACCAGCCAATTCACAAACTTATATTTGGGTGGCACACTAGTTTGACACATCAACTTAGCCCATGGGAGTTTCTGTGCCTCTCCCATTAGAGCTTTATACAACTTCTGTATTGAAAAACTAGGTTTCTCAATCCATTCTCTGCCATTCTGCAGATTTGTGAGCTGCTCCCTCATGCCTATGATCTTCCTTATGACCCAAGAGCTTTGTAATGGTAGTTTCATCTCCATAATATCTTGCTGCTTTATATAATAACCATATACCCATTTAATCCAAATTATGTCCTTGTTTTGGTTCAACCTCCATAATAATTTGCAAATGGCTGCTTTATTCCACACAGCCAAATTTATGATGTTTAAACCCCCTGCATGGATTGGCAACATCACCTTCTCCCATGCCACAAGAGCAGGGCCGGCCCTGAGCATAGGCCCAGGGTGCAACCGCCTAGGGCCCAACCACAAAAGGGGCCCCAAAAATTTTTTTGTACTCTATTATTAGTATATGAGTCTAGCTAAATATTGAGCCTCTTTTATGGGGAAAAAAAATACTAGCCCAACAAAAGAGCCCTCTAGCACTTGCCCCTTTTCTTCTCTTACTTTTTTATTTTTGTCTGATTGCATATTTGCATTCTTCCCCGAATCTCAACGTCTCTCTCTCTCACCACCCCTGCTCTCTCTCCTTCTTCCCCAAATTTTGTATTTATTTCGTATTCTATTTATTTGTAATTTGTATCTACTTGGGATCTAATTTCATTTCTTTTTGTATTTATTTTGTAGTGTACAGTGTGTAGTTATAACTAAATAATTGTAGTTTTTTTTTCTCTAATTATGAAATAACTATCTAAAATAATTTTCTCCTTTTAACTAGAAGTCTGATGCCTGTTGATATCGAATTAAAGAAAAAATCCATTTTTAGGTGCTATTTTTCTTTTTTAGTTCGTATGCTACTTATTTGCTTGTTATTTCAACTATAAAATGTTGTCAAAGAAACATTTATCTAGAAGTAAGAAAAAGAAAAAAGAGAAAACGAGAACATGAGTTAAAAAAATCACAACACATAGCTCTTTTTTTTCCTTTTTTTTTTTAAATATGGAGGGCCCATATTTTCTATTTCGCCTAGGGCCCCGTAATAGTCAGGACCGGCCCTGCACAAGAGCCCTTCTAGAATTTATAGCCTTTCATATCCAGAGAAAGGTTCTACAAGCTATTTGTATTTCCTTCAAGACCTTCTGAGGTAGCACAAACACTTGGCTCCAAAACATCTGCACTCCAAAAATCACTAATTTGATCAACTGAACTCTACCTGCATAGGACAACAACTTAGAGGCCCAACAATTTATCCTTTGAAGAATCTTTTGGATCAAGGGTTGGCATTGTATTCTAGTTAGCTTCTGATCAGATAGGGAAACCCCTAGATATTTAAACGGCAGCTTCCCCTCCACCATCCCAGATATCCTCAGAATATCCAGCTTCACTGCTTCTTGAACCCCTCCAAAATAAATGCAACTCTTCATTTGATTTGCCTTCAAACCAGATGCAGCAGCAAATTTGTCAAGCACTCCCATCAACTGAGTTACAGACTCCGCATCTCCTCTAGTAAACCTAAGCAAATCATCAGCGAAGCAAACATGTATGAGCCCTACCTTCTTGCACCTAGTATGGTAATGAAATTCTCTATTGTGCTTCAATTCCAATAAACAGCGGTTGAGATACTCCATACACACCACAAACAAATATGGAGAGATTGGATCTCCCTACCTGATTCCTTTCCTGGCCTCAAAAGGCTCAGTAAGTTCACCATTGACATTGACAATATAGGAAACATAAGTTAGACATGTCATAATCCAATTTGTATACCGAGTAGGGAATCCCAGTTCCATTAACATGTGCTTAAGAAATGGCCATTCCACTGAATCATATGCTTTCTGGATATCCACCTTAACCATGCATCTTGGAGAAATCTTATTCCTAGAATAACCCTTTACCAACTCATGCCTGATCAAAATATTATCAAATATAAGCCTTCCCTGGACAAAGGCAGATTGGCTATCACAAATAATGGTATCCAGAACTTGCTTCATCCTATTTGCCAGGATCTTTGAAATGATCTTGTACAACACAGTACAACATGCAATCGGTCTAAATTCCTTGACAGTGTTTGCATTTTCACATTTTGGGAGAAGAGTTAGTAATGCAACATTTAGATCATCAGGTAGAATACCATATTTAAAGAAACCTTTCACAGCTTGCACAATCTCATCCCCAATAACATGCCAACTTTTCTTGAAAAAGCATGCATTAAAACCATCTATTCCTGGAGCCTTGCTTGAGTTCATACCAAATAGTGCTTCTTTTACTTCCAAATCAGTACAATCGGCACAAACATTCTCTGCTGATCTATATTTAGCTTAGGCCCTCTATCCGCAATTCATTTATCCACCATAGCTAGCTCGTCAGCTGCTGTGCCCATAAGGTGTTTATAATACTCCATTATCTCTGTCTTTATCATGTTCTGTCCAACACACTCACTACCATCTACCCTTACCAACCTGCTTATAGCATTAGCATTCCTCCTAACCTTTGTGTAAGCATGGAAAAACTTGGTATTAGAGTCACCAAGATTAATCCAATCAAGCCTTGATTTCTTCCACCAAATCTTCTCTTCAATCTTACTCCAGAACTCCAAATCAGCCAATAACTGTCTCTCTTCCTGGAATAATCTCTGATCAGCCCTGTTCTGAGATAAACTAGTTTGTGCCTGCTGTAAAGCCTGCCTAATCCCAGTTACCATTTCAGTAGTTTTCACAAACCACTGGTTATTCAGCTTCCTCAAAGGGTCCTTCAACCGCTGACATTTCCTCCATACATCAGCTAACTGAACTTCTGATCTAGAAAGTTTCCAGTTGTCTCTTAGGATTTGCTCAAAAAGCTCATGTTCAGTCCATACATTATAGAATTTAAACATCCCACTTCTCCTTCTATTATCTTCAAACCTCAACAGTTGTGGACAGTGATCTGATACACCTTTGGTGAGCCTTTCCACTACAATATTTGAGAACTCAGACAACCATAAATAGTTTGCAAAACATCTGTCTATGTTGGAACATATTATGTGGCTTCCCTCCTGGTTATTTGACCAGGTAAAACGGTCCCCTATAGCCCTTATTTCCTCCAACTCATTGTCCATAATACACTGCTGAAAATCTGCAATATCAGCCATACTCACAGGATTTCCTTGTTCTCTGTCCTCATAGGACAGGATGGCATTAAAATCCCCTCCCATCATCAGAGGCAGCTGAGTACTATGAAACTTCCTGGTAATAAAACTCCACAGTGCCTTTCTCTGCTCATTTGTGTTGAGTGCATATACAGCCATAAAATGGTAAGAGATCTCTGTGTAGGTATCAAGAACATCACATACCATAGCCTGCTCATGCACTTCACCCTTGCTAACCTTCACCACTCTCGGATTCCAGCATATCCATATCATACCATTCACTGCAGATTCATAATTATTTATACTCTCCCATCCCCTACACATTTTGCCAACTATTTTTTTTGCATTTTCTTTTTTTTACCCTAGTTTCCAAGAAGACTGCAACATCAACCTTATTTATTTGTAAAAATATCTTGATCTCCTTATACTTAAATGGTTTGTTGTAGCCTCTCACATTCCAAAAAACGACCCTCATGTTCCCACCAAGAGGATAAGGTCCCCGCCCTCCACATATGGATTGGTACTCAGATCTTGAAAACTATTTCCAGTCGGAATATGTATATTTCCTACTTGAAAAGAGGCCGGCACTGTTGGCTCAGTTTCCTCTGATCTTGAACCAGTCTCCATACTCACTATCTTCCCCTTCTCTTTAACTTGCCATTGCTTCTGTTTCTGAGGCTGAAACCCAGTCTCCAGTTTCTTATCTTTACAAATGTGTCCCACTCTATGACATTTTTGACAAAACATAGGCACTCACTCATAGTATACCTGTTGATCTATCACTACTCCCTTCTCACTTTCAATCTGCACCTTATATACCAGAGGCTTAGTGATATCAATCTCAACCAATAATCTTCCTCTCATATTATTATTGAACAATGTAATACATTACATTACGTTATTGTTATCTTCAATAAAAATCTAATTCTCATAATTTTAGAAATCTAAAATAATTTTAACAGAATATAAGTAAATATAATTTTAAATATATATGCGATAGAAACATAAGCCCCTTATAGGTTATTATTGTGAAACTACTATTGAAATTAAGATATTTAAATTAAGATTTTTTGGTATATTATTTAAATATGTAATAGTTATCTAAATAATTAGTAATTAATATGTTCTTTTAGTAATTTAATACATTTCTTTGAAAAAAATAATACATTAAAATATTAAGCAATAAGTCATGATTACAGTAAATTTATCGATCAATAGCTTTAAATCTAACTTAGTATTATTTCACCGAGTTTAAATAATAATTCATTTTCTTTGTGACATTATATCTAAATTTTGTATTAACCTAAAAAAATTGTATTGTCACAACAAAATTTTACAATAAAAAATGGGATTGAAAAAATAAATAAACAATAGCATATAGATATAGCAAAATAAGAAAATTAATAGAATAATTTAATACAAAAATAGATATATTAGCAAATAATGAAACAATATTTATAATTTAAAGTACATTTATTATCAAATCCATTGGACAATTCACAACTTTTTTAAATAAATCATCTTCATAAACCATTGGACAATCCATAGTTACTTTTGGAGGAAAAATGACATTGTTGTAATTTTTGCCAACAATTCTTCTTTTATATATTGTATAGAAGAGCCAAAATAATTCATCCCAAAGGCGAGATCTCCAAATTTGAAAATATTTGATGTGAAATTTGATTAATTAGCCAATGATAACATGTGCTATTTAGGACCGTGGAAATCGAAAAATGGACTAATTATTCTAACAGAGTAACGTTCCCACAGTTGATATGACGATGATATATTTAAAAAAATTATTATTAATATATTTTATAAAAACAGACCCTACTAAAAAAACTAAACTATACTTAAATAAACTAAACTCTAATCGTGGGCATTTAAGTGTGCCCATGATGGGTAGAGAAATATTTCGGTAATCTGACATGATGAAATAGAATTGAAAGGAATATTCCACCCATTAATATTGAAGTGACGATAATATATTAAAAATATATATGATAAATGTATAGTACTTTAAAAAAAGGCTAAAAAAAACCAAACACTCCTAAAAAAAATGACTGACGTATTACTGCTACATCAGCAAGAGAATATTAAGTGGGAGAACGGGGACCATTCGTGATAGAAAGGTGCACTATTTGGGTACACAAGATTTGAGTCGGAAAGGCCATCCATACTTTGAGCCACCTACCCACGGCGGAGACCGCCACTCGTTATACTTGTACCTCTCTTCTTCCAAAACTTCCGCCACCATACTCTTCTCCACCAAGTATTTATTCATCGGATCAAGCCGTAATAGTGATACTCTTGGATGATCATATTTGGTCGAAAAAAACATAAACAAATTATCAAGAAAGTGAGGGCTAATCACCTCCAAATCACTCTCCACCGCCAAATACTCCACTGCCACTGCCATTGCCACTGCCACTGCCACTGCCGCTGCCACCGCTACCGGAGGCGTACCAACCACTAAACTCTCCACCTCCGCCGCCATAACTTGTATAGAGAGAGAAACTCGAGACACTCGGCTCAACATTTCCACGAATTGCTTCAACGAAGAGAACCATTCATCACAACCAGTACTATTGCCATTAGAGCATCTTCTAATGTGCAAGTACGAATCCCACTCCCTGCAACGATCACTCACGCTTTGGAATTCGAGGCGCGACGAATGAGAACCCTGGAACTCGAACCTTTGAATGTTCGGAACGTCGAACACCGTATTCAAAACTCCATCTTCATGGCTCAAGACTATGCTTATGCGCTCAAGCGACCGGCTGCAAATCTTGATGTTGTCGTGGTCATGAAATCCTAAACCACCAATTCTTTCAGGTGAGCAAATGTATCAGCGGCGCGCCACGTGTCCCGTCTAGATCCGTAGCAGTCCATAATAGGTATTCGAGCTTATGAAGCTCGATCTCGCACAGCTCATGCATGGGAAGTCGTCTATCCTTCCATCGCCACCACTAGAGCTGCTGATCCACAGTTAGTTTCTCAATCAATCTGTATTTCGAGATCAAATCCCTAAACAAATCGCCTTTTACATTCATCGCGACTAAATGGAGGGATCAGAGATTGGGGAAATTTACCTCTTTCTCTTTCATCCCCTGTAGATTGATTGTGAAGCCACCGAGAGACAATGTAGCTAGGGTTTGGGATTCAAGCAGTTAATCTAGATCTTGTAAAACGGACTTACTGTGCACACGGATATTGAGATCGACGATGCCCAATTTCATCGCTTTGGGTATAAATTGGTTAGCACGGGAGAGGAGGCTGGGTCTCTCGAGATTGAGCTTGAAAGTGTAGATGTTTAGTTTCACCTGCATAAACAGAAACTACATATATCGGTGGTTTCAATGTATCTAGAAGGTATAGAATGTCTCGACGTGAATCCATGTCCCCTTTGTACAAACACAAGACTTTTCTAATACAAATACCACAACTTCTGCTTACAACTTCTATGAACAAGATCAATTATATAAAACAAACAACTATCAGCAAAGAATTGAAAAAAAAAACACTCATCCTTCCCTCTAATTCCTTTCAGGTTAATCATTCAATTGACGGTAAATTCATGGCCGAAGATCTTGTTCAAGGGCTACTTTTGGTTACCGAAAGCCAAACACTTCCAGTTTCGGCAATCTGATGTGTCTTTCCTTAGTTTCTGCTTGTCATTTTTAAATTTATATTTTGGTGTTGTTATTCCATAAGAGTTAATTATAAATCTTCTTGTTGCAGACCCAATTTATAGCCACATGTCTCCCGATGACAGATTTGTTTATTTTTCCAGATTGTTGGAAACCGGTGAGATTTGGACACAAATACATCATGGTCCGAATTGCTGAAAGTATGGTTCACCTCCATAATTGGGAGAGACCACAAAGGTGTTATTCAGTTGGCAGCCGTGATGATTAAGGATAATTATGTTGTACGAACGTCAGTTTCAAAGGCAAGATTTATGGTGTGGAGATAGGGGCTATCCGAGGTAGAGAGTTCAATTTGAGTGAATACTGAGATATTGTATTTTTTTTTTAAACCAACAGCGCCGATGCGGCAAAGTACTTGCTCGTGAGTACATATCTTACATATGCGGTAAGATATGTGCAATTGCCTTACTCAGAGGATGTTGTGGTAGGTATGAAGTTGCCTATTGTGGAACTTTCAGATAGCAAAAAGAGATTCGAGCCGGACATTTTATCAGCTCGAGTCGAGTTAGAGGAACTTCCAAAGACGAGGCAAGTTTATGTGGCAAATGTAGCACAGACGATGTACACAAGTGCTCATACTCTCGTAAATGATGTGAAGATGTTATGCCAACGTGATGAGAGATTCAAAGTCCAGATCGGGACTGACGACTTTTTACTGTTCACGTAATAAAATATATACATAATTGAATTAACTATTAACATGACCAAAGTTAAATCAAATTTTAAAGGTATATATATGATGATAAAAGTAAATTGAAATATTATATATCCATTGTTTTTCATGGCTGCACCGGTAAAATTATCCATTTTGGATAATCATATGTTGGAAACTTATTAAATTTGAACATTACTTTTATTATTCAAATATGAACATGAATTGCTCAAATATAGTCACAATGTTAAACACGATTGGAGTCGGTCCATATAGGCCACAACCAACCAACCTACATAGTGGATCATTATAACTTTTGAATTATAAGCAAATTAAGTTTATGGATTTCGTTATGTAACTTTTATCATTTATTAATATTACTTGCAACACTACATGTTTGTGAATATGATGAATCTTTCGATTTCACAAATTCTCATATTGTGAATTGGTCACTAGATTATGTCGTGACCGGTAAAATTTAATTTTTGCCACTTTCATAATTTGACATTAGAATTCATGTTATAACAAGTATAGATAAGACTGAGAAATTGCAAACTACTTAAAAAAAACATCAAGACAATTAATGTCCATGGCATATTGGCATGTTCAGGTTTTATAAATCATTAACATATCTTGTTTAGATTTGCTAAGATCAAACAACCCAATATGTCAAGAATTTATTGTAATCAAATATTAACTCAAACACAACACAAATTGCTTAATTATAGACGTGATGCTCAGTTGATGTTAAGTTGGGCACATGTTAATTATTTAGGGCATGACTGGTATGCAGGAATGGTCCAGAAATGGAATGACCATTCCTGCTTTCATTCCTAATCTTATGGCTGGTACAACTTTTCAGCCAGGAATGATCATTCCATCAGAAATCAGTAATCCCACCAAAATGGGATTAGCCATTCATTTCACTCCTCTAGGTATTAGCTAATCCCACACTATCATGAATGAAATTTATTCGATTTTTGAAGGAATTTTTCTTACTTATGAGTTATGATATTGATATAACTTTATTAAACATTGTCGGGGAACCTTGTTCGTGTTGGGTCGAGTCGGGTCGGGTCGGACCGGGCCGATTTTGGCCCATTAGGCCAAATGAAGAACTCTAACCTATATGATTTTTGTGCGACTTTTTTGGACTGCAAGCGAATAGAGGTGACAAAGAGAAGGGCTAGCCCAGCCCGCTCCAAGCCCGATGGGCTTTTTAAAAAAAATCAAATATGATCGAGTCGATCTGAAATTTTGTAGAATCAAAATTAATTATGACACGTTCATACCAAAATTAATGTCATATTGTGAAATGACCGGGTCGGGCTAGCCTTGGGCCCACCGAGTTTTACTTAATTTTAGGCGGGTCGACAAGCCCGACCCAAGTTTGGCCTGCTACAACAATTGGCCTAGACTGAGCTAGGCCTATAAACTTCCGGACTTGAACCGGTCTGATACTTTGTATTATTATATAATTTAATAAAAAAAATGATCATTTCATTCTTTGCTGATACCAACCGTAGTAATGGAATCATTTTGTCCATTCCTTTTCCATCCTCATTCCATTCTCATGTTCATTCCATTCCTGCCAAATTTCATTCCTGCATACCAGCCACCCCTTATAGATTTGACCTTATTTAAATAAATGTTGAAAGGACAGGGAGATTAGAATTGTAATCATGTAAATGTAATGAGATTAATGGAATTATAGTTTTGCAATATATTTCGATTCAAGGTTCAAGTGCTATTTTGAGAATAGAAAATGAAATAGTGAAGATTTTCGTCCGTTTGATATATTTTTTTATTTGCAGCATAAAATGTCTGATCAAACTAAATACAATATTGTTAGGTCATAATTCAGCACAATATATTTGAATATTATTTTGGGTGGTAACCCTTATACACATCGCGTATTCTTGGGCTCAGATTAAGCATCTTTGCCCACAAAGGAATTGCGAGAAATGTACGAGAAATGTCAAGATATGGTGAAGAAAATGAGTTGATCGATAACTTTCTCTTAATCGCGCTATCTGTTTTCGCGCCAAAACTAAAGTATTCAGTCCCTTCAAAAAAAAAAAAAAAAAAAAAAAAAAAACACTTTTAGTTTTTATTTTCAACTGTTAGTTGATAATTCATTAGTATTTGGGTTGCTAATTTATTACTATTATTCCGTATTTTTTACTTTTCATTATTACTAACACCTCCGTTTCACTCAAGACGACGCGTATTTCTTTTTGGGCCGTCCCGCACAAGACGACATGTTTCCATTTTTTGGAAAGAATTAGGCATAATTAAGAAAAAAAATAAGGTCCACTAATTGGGCCCTTATTTTACTTAATTAAGTTTTAAATTATTTTGAACCCACTAATTTCGGCTATCTTGTAAATTCAGCTGTAATGAACATTAGAAATAAATTTTGCAAAATTAAAAATAATAGGAGTAATAAATATTTTTATTCATAAAAAATACTATTCATAAGAAAATTAAATTATTTTAGAATAACTAATTAAAAATATTAGTATTATAGTTATTAGAAATAAATATTCATTAAAATAATATTAATCACATAACTTATCCTCCTTAACAACCTCTTCTTAATTCCCGTTTCGTAAAGAAACGCATCGTCTTGGGCGGAACGGAGGTAGTAGTTCATAAATGTTATTTTTAGTTGATTATATACTATAATTGGGTTTAATCTATTAATATATTAAAACAAAACGAAAATGACGGTTACTTTTTGGCGCCATTTTTAGGATATAATAGTAATTTTACTGCTAAGCAGTTATTTTTAAATTAGCAGTTACCGAAACGAAAAAAAAAAATCGATGTTGTGGGCGGTTATATTTAAATTACCGTGTGAAATCATAAACTGATAAACACTATACAAATATTCAAATAAATATAAATATAAAAAATATTAAAAAACACCCACTAACCCAAATGCTTTAACCCACTACGCGTTGACAGTTTAAACTTCTAATCACGACCCACATGTCAAATATAACATCTTTATAAATATGCCCAATAATAGTAGTATTCAATAACATACATCACTTTCTTTTCAAAATATAGCTACCGAATATATGCCACCTCATTTTGGCTTGATCAAAGTTTGCAGCCAGGACAATCAAATGTTACTCCGCAATTTGATCAGAAGCTGGAAGATTTTACAAATTCAAAACCAAAATGGAGATTATTGGCAAGAATTTATTTTTCAAGACAAAGAGGTAAAGTTCAAAAATTTTAGCGGATTTCAAATTAATTTCATAGATTACTTTGGCATTTTGATCCTAGGATTTCCAGTTGCATAATTTGCTCACTAATTGTTTTTTTTTTTTTTTGGGTCAAGGAAAGAACAGTGCATTATAAAGTAAAAAGAGAAGCAGAATGTCCAAGTATACAATACAGAAATTTGCTCACTAATTGCATGCAACATTATATGACCTATGATGCAGTTCATCTTATTTGATTGAGAATTCAATGAAATGAACTTACGAGTTTTTTTTTTTTTTTGGCAGAAAATTAAGACCGAATTAGCTCTTTATCACACAGAAGAGACGGAGAATTTTTTTGACAGAGTGTTCTGAACACAATCAAAGGGAAGTTTGAACATAAAAGCCACATTAATATATTGCTAAGTTAATCCGATGATTCTGTTCATTTTTCTTTTCGATCAATTTCTTATGTTTACAGTTTATTCTTGGGAAATAAATTTCTCACCTGTTGAAAAACTAAATCTGACACACGAATTGAAAGAAAGAATTTGCAGAGAAGAGGGTGAAGCGGAAGAGAGAAGAAAATTGGGGGAAAATTTATTTTCATTAATTAGCTACATTGCAAAAAGAGTTAATTACAAAATACAAAGAAATTTGCATTTATACTAAAAGGAAAAAGTCGTGTTCCCTAAACTAAAGCAACATTAACCACTAGCAACTCTTCTACAAAAGAGAAAAATATTTCTTCTTGATTTTTCACATTGCTGATTAGAATTTAAACGTACGTATGTTTAGTGCACATATAAATTATACTCCAGTTAGTATGTTATTACCTGCATGCGCTAATTCTTTGTAGAAACGGCTCTAATATTTTTGAATAGTGCTGAGAATTGAAAATAGACTTTCACAATGCATTTCTAGGATCTGCATAATCATCCAAAAGTATCATTAAAAAATCAGATAAGATTCAGATTCGGTCATAAAATTTACTTATCTATATTTTAAATTCTATATAAATTTACATAGATGTAAAAGCAAATACACTTTTACTAGGTATGTTAAAAAAGAGAAGGAATTTATAATGTACTGAGCAACATCCAGAATACTTAGTAAGGAAAGAAAACTTTACATGTTGGAGATTTGCTGGATAAAAATGGCTCCACCAAGCTGATCACCATTCATTTTCTATGTTAAGCTCAATATCTAAAAGGGTCTATGCTGTAGCTCAAAGTAAAGATTAAGGACTTTATATATATATATATATATATATATATATATATAGAGAAAGAAAGAAAGAGTCCATTCAAGCGTAAAAACGACGCTCCATTAGGTGAGGAGTGTCTGAGGTGTTGAAGGCTTGAGGATTTATATACACTTATTTGGGGGTTTTATTTAATTTATAATTATTTTTTAGTAAATAAAAATGGACCAGACCTTTTAAAATATGTTGGGCTAAATTATTTTTCTCTTTATTAGAATGTATAATCGACCAATAAGTTAGAAGTCAGAATCCCATTAACGAAATTTGTTTTTTCATAAATATGCTTTTTACTACCCAGAATATGAGATTTCCTTGAATCAAGTAATTTATATAAAATTAGTATATATATGCCGCACTCAATAAATAAAAATAAAATGTATTGCATCCAAAAGTTTATTTAGAAAATTGGAATTAATTTATTATATAGCATGACGAAATTTGGCAAATGACGTTTTGGTGGTGAACTATTGATAATTAAAAATCGAGATAATTCATTATATATATATATATGTATATATTAATTTAATCAATATAGTTATATCGAACAACGGACGGCTTAATATTTAAATTGAATTAACTACTCGAGAAATGACATATTCTCCTGAGAAAATGATATAACCTATTTTTTTTTTATTAAAGTGAAAAATGGATGATTTCAAACCTATTATATCTCTTAACTTATATAGTATTTGTATTTCAACAATTAACGGACAACTTGACATTTAAATCGAGTTTAACTTTTCAAGAAATTTTAATCCTTCTTAACCTTTTTTTTCTACTACAACTACCTTAGCAACGTGTTGTTCGGCGTATAAATAAGTACAATTTATCTATGAATCTCACCCCTCATTCACCCATTTTTTATTTCTAATAATATGGTTTTAATTCTAACAATTATCCCAATGAAATCTTACATTACTATTATTTTAAATAACTAATTTTACGTTTTAATAAATATTTTACTCAAAATTTATAATATAAAATGATTCCCGTTGAATTTCGACGGGCATCAAACTAATTTTATAATTAACTAATGTTAGGGTGTGTTCTATTTGATGGATAAATTAAGAAAAGAAAAATTTATACAATTTTTTCATTTTCTCTTTGATGGATAATCATCGGGCGGATGGAAAAAAGATTTTCTAAGAAAATGCACGGCATATATATAAATTGGCCACATCAAGATATACATTAATTGCATGTGCACTTGTAATGATTAATGAATTAACTTTAGATTCTTAAGAAAAAAAAAAACATACACAATCTCAATCAATTAATAATACTCTTTGGGACCCAGATATATTAATATTACTCCCTCGGATTACCTTCATTTGGCACATTTTATATTCAATAGTGAAGTATAAAAAATACAAAGGGGCCAAATAGGGGTAAACAGAGGGAGTACTAGATAAAGAATAACAATAACAAAAAGAAACAGAAGAACATAGACAAAAATAACTTGAGCATTACAATTGCACAGCCAAGTTTGACGCAACAATTTCTGCAGAAATAAGTCTATGACTATGAGTATACTAAGTGTGTGTGTGTGTTTGTTTGTTTCACATATCATGAAAGAAGTTATAAGTCCTAGTATCTTGGATGATAAATCTTACTGCTCCTACACAACCCAACACTGCAACTATCGAAAACCACACAGCGATGGCAGTGTTTATGAGCATCACCAGTAGGCGAAACTTCTTCCTCTTTGGCATTTTACCAGCTCTCATATAAGCTAAAACAGGGAACACGAAATCTAACGGTGTGAAACCAACAGCTCCGCATATAGAAACAAAATCCCCAAAAAATGGCATAGCTGAAGAAACAAGAGTAATCAAACCAATATATACAGAGGTGTACACGAGCCGATGTAGAATCTTGTTCTTAGGCTTCCTAGATTCCACCATTCCTTCAAAATACGCATACGTTGGCCTGCAGTAAATCTGCATTCCCATATAGGAAAGAGGGACACGATTCAAAGTTCATAAAGAATCAAACTCCGGGTATCAAGAATCTCAAAATCTTGATTACATCTAATACAGAAAAACTAGATTATTACCTGATAGCATCCTAATATTTGAACGACTGCAAATAGATTGGCCATGATGATTGCCCAATTGGGTTTCGTAAACGAAGCTACAATATAAGGCTCGACATCTGCACCAAACGCCCAATACCCCAAAAATGCTAGCTGCCAATAAGTCACAGCTATAATAGAGTATGCTGATGATACACCTTTATACATATTACTCTTCACCGGCTTCCTCACTGTACTCTACCGAAATTAGCACAACATATACCATAAGTTCGATTGCTGAATTTGAACAATGTGTAAACAGTAGTAAAAGATAGGCATTTACTTGTATTTCTGGGAGCATTGCATCCCCGAATGAGAAAGCTATCGCTCCTAAAGCATTGAAAAGTCTAAAAACTTTATCAGACGAGCTCCCTTGCAAACTATATGAAATCATGCTCCTATCTGCTCTCTTCCCTACAATGGTTGTTTGCAACGACTCAAGAACAGTACTAAAATGCGCGAGATATGGACTGAGAAAAATTCGAGATTTAGCCTACCACTATATACCGTTACACCAATGGCCGTGGTGGCAAAAGCAACGGTGCTAAGTGTGCAAAGTGCATTCAACCATCTTAGTGAGTGAATGTTCGGTAACTGAGAGAGAACGAGTTCAAAGGCACCAAAGAAGATGATGAAATGCTGCAGTGTCAAGCTACCATTTGGATCATAGTGTTTGTATACAGCCTGTTGGTAGATATCGATCAATATAAAACGATTTCTCCTACACTTTCGATTTCATTACAACTTTCGAAGATCGATGTTGATAGAAGAAGTACCTTAAGGCTGCTCCCTGCAGCAATTTGAATGGCAATGTTGTTTCCAAGAGAAGCCACCTGCTGAAAAAATGCAATAGACCAGTAACCCCATGATCCTTCAATGTCAAAATCAGAAAAGCCCAATCAAGAACCCTAATTAATTATCAAACAAAGAAATTCAAGAAAGAGAATAAATTCCCAACCATAAATGCTTTTGGCAAGAGATCTATAAGTAGTGTGGTTATTGCCATCCCATCTCCAAAGAGAAGCAATGAGTAGGCTTGAATACCATGTGCACACAGTTCCTGCAACTAAGCTGCTCACCCCTATTTGAAACATTGAAATTAATTAAATTGATAATAAATTTGCCATAGCAGCTTCAATTTTCTTCATACAAGAGTTGTGAATGGTAGAAAGTCAGAGAGCAAGAGATTGATTAGAGGAAGTACCGACCGAGGGGCCAGCCGAGAGACGCGACGGCGAAGGGGAGGGGAGCGTAGGCGGCGGGGGTGGCGATGGTGGTGGCCACGTGGAAAGCGGCGTGTGCCCAGCTGCCTTTACCTTCGATTTCATGCACACCGCCCACAGATATTTCTACTTCTTCTGCTACTTCATCTTTCGCGCCACTCGAATTCTCCTCCGCCATTGAAGAAGCAGAGAGTTGAGCTTGATTAAGTTGTGCTTTCTGAAAATACTACAGTCCAATTTTAAGAACGAATTGTCAAACCATTTTATGACATCAAAAGTCAAACCTTGAAACCAAAATTAAGTTGAAAAACTATTCTTTTAAGTACTAAAATCAAGATCAAAAGTCAAAGCTTGGAAATCATATCATGTTGTATTTATGTCCCACTTGTCAAGTGGGGAACAAAACTTGGAACGTAATATTTATGGGTTGAGCACTTTAAGCTTAGGAATTAAATTCAATTTAAATTTGAGTTTTGGGTAAAAGTTTAGGGTTTAATATCCTTTAGGACAGGTTAATTATTTTAAAATACGGTAAATTTTGTTTGTTTTCGATTTCCCCACGAATGTGCAAATTTCTCACAGTTAATAAATTAGACCACAATTGAAGCTGATACGAAAGTTAAATTTGTTTTGAAATACACAAGCTTTTGTATTTTCAAGATTTATTAAAGGGAAAACCTTATGGTTTAAAGAGTAAAAACTTGTATGTTTTAAATTTAAAACGATGCGGAAAAAAAAAATTATATTCATGTAGACAACTCCGGATTATGGATTATAATAGTTTTGATTTGGCTAGACCGGTAAATGAGAAAATTTTCAAAAGATTCAAAGTTTCGGATGGGATCTTCTGTCTCGTTTATAGTGTATTAATTGTGTATTGAGAATTTAAGATCGGTTTTTTTAATTGTATTTATATATAATTTTTTTCTTAAATTTCGATGTAATACTATGATTTAATTTAATATGAATACTAATTAATAATGGTTCATTTATTCAATTAAAGTATATAAAATTGTTGGCATTTTCTTCATTTTTTAACTAATAAAAGTAAAATTTAATACTAAAAAATAAACAATAGACTCGGTGAACCTTGTTCAATTAGTGTAAAATTGAATTGAATCATAATATCGAGAAATTAAAGAAAAAAATATGTATACAAATTAAGAAAAATCGATTTTGGTACGGTTGGTACACGGCAATGGGAATAGAGGATCTCATGTGTCAAAGTTCATGTAATTAAAAAAAAAAGATGATTAAAGATTTCTAAAATAAATAAATAAGAAAAAAAGAGAGCAAAAAATCATTTATTTTAAGCCGAATAACCAAAAAAAAGAAGAAATAAGCCCATTTAACCGATTTTTCTAACCAATATTGAGGGGGCGAGTCAACACAAGTCATCAGCCCAGAATTACAAAGCGGCGCCGTTTCAAACTGCCTCCGCGGTAAAATTAGGGACGCCGCAAAAACCTCGCATAAATCACCCCGCGATTGATTCCACCGCGTCTGGGTTTCTGCTCAAATTCTGCTTTTCACGGAGTACACACTACACAGTAGTTGAATACACACATTGAAGGTGAATTCACAGTTCTCCAATCATGGTTTATATTGAATCTTGGGACGATTTCGTGGAGAAGTCCGTCCAATTGTTCCGATCCGATCCCGAAAAAGTAATTCTCTTCAACTCAACTATGCTGCACTCATATTGATTTTGATTCGATTCGATGCTGGTGTGACGTGTATTGTTTTACTTGGTGGCGCAGACTCGTTATAGCATGAAATACAGGCATTGCGATGGCAAATTGGTTCTGAAAGTCACCGATGATAAAGAGGTGAAATTCCTGAATACTTGCGTTTGTCTTTGTTTCGAAATTCTTCTGGATTCTGGGCGTGTTTTTTTTAGGGTTTTTGGATTGGGTTTGAGAATGCTGCAACGTTTACATGTCGATACTTAAATTGGGTAGTTTGTTGTACTCCGTATTTCTTTAATTCTAGGAGATGAGAGAATTCTCATGCATTAGCTGGAATTTTTTGGAGCTATTGATACATTAGTTTATTTTTTAAGATGTGTATAGCGCCATAGTAAATATGCTGAAGCCCATTCCATGACTTGTGTTTCCATGTGTTATTGTTTAGAGCGGGGTTTGTAATTTCTTGTCTATCACTTTCAGTGATGAGGTTACTCTTCAAGTATGTATTGATTGAGTGAAGAACTTCGGGATGTTCTTATTGTTCGTAAGATGTAGTTGAATAAGTTTTAGCAGCATGACTTTGCAGTTATTGCCACACACAGTAGGTATTTCAGTGAAACCAATTAATTTCCATATTGTTGTGCTTTGAATTTTTTGATCAACCTCGGAAGCAAGGGTCATGATACACAATTGAAGTGTCCACTGGGGTTGGGTTCAGTAGGAGGCCATGAATCTATCATACTGATATAATTAGTTTTTAGTTGCACTGCTGCTCAGTCTTCTTGCTCTATGTATGTTGGAACTTATGTATTGTGTACTTGTATGTGATAATAAAAGTGGAATGTGAATCAGTTGTGCATGGGGATGGAATTAGGTGGAGTTATTGCATTAGTCGATATTTTACTTAATCACGTTAGTTTATTTATTTAAGGGCCCTTCTGCAGTTTTTAGACTTTTATGTAGACATGGCTTACTAATTCCTCTCTCAAGTTATCATTTAAGAACTAGATTGGTACATTGATACAGCAGGTTGATTATGAAGTTATTTGTAGCACTGATGTATGATTCGGAGTGGCTCCTTTCTTTGTTTTAGGTTTCCTAATTTCTTGAGTCATATATGCAGAAGGTGAAAACTCTTTCTTACTCGATTTGCTATTTAATGTTGTAGCCCATATAAAAAAAATTGCCTATTGAACTCGTACTCTATATATTTCCTGTAAAAGGTTAACTTTGAAGATGCTTGAGATCTGAAAATTTAGCCATATTTGAATTTGACTGGATATTTGTGTCATCTCATTCATTCGTGGGTTGCAAGTTGCAATAAGATTAAGAACCTATTGAGTCAATAAAATGTGAAAATCTAAGTCAACTTTCTCTTTTCTTTAAGTGTATCAAATTTAAGACGGACCAAGCTCAGGATGCAAAGAAGATGGAGAAATTCAATAACATCTTCTTTACTTTGATGGCTCGGGGACCTGAGGGTATTGTCTTGACTTGTCGTTTTACATCTACATATGCATTTCAGTATTTCAATGAATCTTTTTCCCTATTGAAATATACAATTAGATTCCGTTCTACTTAGATCCTTATTGAGGGAGTAGAGCTTTGTTTCTCTGAAGATCTGATAGTATTCTCCTTGAAAGAAAATGTTTTCACTTGCATAAATATGATTTGCATATTTTGTCACCCGAGTTTTCTTGTTAAATCAATTAAATTAAAATCTTGGTCGTGAATTGAGTTTTGTATCATATAGACAAGGTTTTTCTTAAGATGCAATCCTCCAAATGGTGTATGCGGGGAGTTTGGAGTAAAAAATGTTCTCCAATTACAATATGATAAAATTGCGGTGTTCTTTACAGTTGAGGAATCCCATATTTCCCCTTCTTATGCATTACATTTCAATTAAATATTAAAATTTAATCCTCCATTCTGGAAATTGAAAATAACTCAGGTATTTCAGTGCCTGACTTCTTGCTAATAAAAAAATGCATCAATTCAATGATTGGCTATGAAAGATGGCGCTGCTTCATCTCAATCGTATTCTTGTCTCAACATATCTTCTCTTATCCTTTATATTATTTCTTAGAGACTGCAATAATTTGGAAATTGAGTATTAATATATATATTTTTTTGGTTCCAGCTGACATTTCTGAAGGTGGTGGAAAAGAACAAGTAGAAGCACAGCCAGCCAGGAGAGGAAGGGGAAGGAAGCAATAGTATGATTCGTCTTCATCTGGATTAGCTTGGGCAACACTGAAATAGTCGTAAGAACTGTTTTATGAGACATGGTTTTAATCTTTTAATTTTTCATTACAGTTGCGAACAGTTTTGGTTTAGTAGTTTAAAGTGAATATTGCGTAAAACACTTTTGCTAGCTTCATTTGGCTCATATATTTGTCACGGCAAAACTTTACCCCAAGCTCCACTGATTTTTGAAAAGAACAAAAAAATGTTGTGGCAAACTTTACCCCCTGTTTTGGCAAATATTAAAATGATTAATCTTGTAAAATTGAATTTCAGTAACATTATTTCACTTTGTCCTGTTATTTTCTCCCCTCTTCCCGTTCTCTCTCTCTCTCTCTCTCTCATTTTTTTCTCCTGTTTTTTGTAATGTTTTTTCTATAGTTTATGATTGAATAATTGTGGGTGAAAGTGTATCCCTTTTTTTCCATGAGGGAAAAACAGAGATGCATGCTAATGCTTGCATGAATCTCTCCAATAATGTATCTAAATCACTGCCGTTTCCCTCCTGTCAAATCCCTTTCAAAGATGTGAACAATGTTTTAAAAACCGAACTGGTGAGACCTCCGGTTCTTGGTTTTTTCAGTTGAACCATGGTCCAACAGGGCAAAATCACCAAACTGGAGCCATGACCAGTTCCCGATTCAATCGGCCGGATCGGTTCGGTTCTTAAAACACTGGATGTGAAGCAATCACAGATTGGATAGTCTTTTTAGTTTTAAAAAAGGTTCTAAAATATTTTGTCATATCAATTGTGCATCACTTTGCTATTTGTTGCGATCTAAATTCCTCTCGTGTTTTTGGTTGGTTTGTCTCTAATATCATGTAAAATCCATCGGTTTGCAATGTATAACTCAATTGGGAAGACGTTTTTCTCCACCGCACCTGATAGACTTGTAGTTTCTAGCCATCTCGAGTGTTCGTGTGTGAATGTTATGTACTAATAAAGTTGATAGGTTTATCTCCTTAGTTTCGTTTCAAAAATGAAATCATGTTATAAGGTTTAATTGAGCGGAATTCAAAGGGAAAAGACCGATACGATTTTGTTGTTATTGAAACCATTATTTGAACTTAGAGAAAGGTGTGAGAATTTGAAAAGTAGGTCATATTTTACATTGGAAATTTTAGTATATGGTTCTTATCATTGGGTTCGAAGATAGATTTCTGTGATTAAAGACAAAACAAAGTAGGGTTTTGAATCATTCGAGGATGGAATATTTTCATGACTTTTGCGTGTTTCGAGAAAGGTGGTTTTAGCTGCACTTTGATAAATTTATAATTTTGAAAAGTGAATGTTTTTACTTTTAAAATGATTTTAATAGTAGTTTTTAATCTCACTTTCTCAGATATGATGATTAAGAGCAAGAATTTAATTTTAAGCTAAATATATCACATATACTCCGTATATGTATAGAATGCATAAAAATGAAGCCTAGTATGTGGAATATAAATAAATAGATTTGTACCGTTGATTTCAAAATGATTTATGGTTCATATTGAAGTAAGCGTGGTTTAAATATACAATATACATGATAATAAATATCAATAAGAGGAAGAGTTCGCATGCAAATAAATCCTAGCGTGAGAACTGTGAAAAATGCTTAAAGCTATATAAAATTATACTTAAAGCTATACAAAATTATGCTTATGGTACGTAATTGTGTTTATAAGCACAAAATAAGTTATTAGCACAATTATGTACTATAAGCATGATTTTGTATAGTTTTAAGCATGATTTTGTATAACTTTAAGTATTTTTCGCATTTCTCACACTAGAATTTATTTCTATATGAACTAAACTCTATCAATAAATATAGCCATAATATAAGAACGATAACATATATATATTTAAGGATGATTGTTTATAAATTTAAATAGTCATTGCATTTTTCATACTATGACTTATTTCTGCAAGAACCCATATATATCATATTTCAGACAATTATCTTTATCACTTGAATATTTCAGAGCCATACGGAGCTAATACCAAAGCTTTTTCAACCAAGCTCTCTCGCATGAGGTATTTAAATATTCAGAGCCAATTATGTTCTCTTTGAACGTATTAATCGATATCATATTCTTTTTTAAGGCATGCCCATTAGTAGCATTGGATTGACTTACTAGCCATGATGTTGATGTCATATAATTCTAAGAATTTGGTAACCTAATCTTATTGTAAATACCAAATAGTAACAATATATCTAAACACTTGTACCAAAAAATGGAGCAAATTAATAGGGAGTATATCTTTATATATTACTCCTTATGTCTCTTTCTAATAGTGTTTTCTTTTTGAAATGTCTCATTCTGATAGAGTTATTATCCAAAATATAAAATTTAAATTCAAATATAAACTCGAATTCTTTAATTAATCAAAATTCTACATTTTTAGTTATCTGAATAAAATAATATTCCATCTGTCCCAGTTCACCGGTCAAATATAGCTTATTGGGTCATCTCACACTAATAGTCATATTTTTTAAAAAATAAAATAATTGGGTCAATCAGAAATTATTAAACTCTAGTGGACTCCTCCCCTTTTTAATTAAACATACTCTCTTTAAAACTCGTGCAAAAAAGAAACATAACTAGTGAACTGAGACAAATGGAGTAATAAAATTGGACATTAAAATTAAAAATTAAATTCAATTTAAAGTTATATGTTTAATACATCTAACCATCTTCCCTCACTATTAATTTATATTGCCTAAATTTTTGTACTGAAAAGAAAAAGTCTCATTAAACTAGGACGGAAAGAATATCATATGGATATAGAGTTCACGGTTAAAAAAGAAAATAGTCGTTCTTTTTATACGACCAAAGATGACAAAATGTTCACGTTTTTTAATGAGGAAGGAATATATAAAAAATACCACAAATTTCTCCCGTTGCCGACTTCATATGTGCACCTCCTCAAGCATCACTGCAATCCTTTTGCTTTTGCGTATAGTGTATATTTGTGTGTGGTAAGCATCTCTTTCTTTCTCTCTCTCTCTAATAGTATAAATTATAATACCATACTACTACATCCATCCAATGTTCTAAAAGTCGCTAGTCGCTAGTCGGGCGGTGGAGAGGGGACTAGCGCTTAGGCGGCTAGGCGGGAGCCTAGGCGGATTAGAAATATAATACTTATTTTTATTATTTTTACATTATGTTATCAGTTATAAACTATATTAACATATATTATTCGTAATTTTATTATCAAATTCATAATAAAAACATTGAATATGATAATTAATAGTCCAATTCAATAAATTTCATAGTGTACAACAATTTTTTCTAACTTTCAATATAATATCAGTATGTATAAAATTTAATATTTGTTATCTAATTTAGCACTAAATTCGTTTAGACATTCAAATCACGTATAGAAACAACTTAGTTAACGTAAATATCGATTAAACATACGTAGAGACTAATTAAACTTTAATCTGACCAATAGTTATGATATCGCTAAGTGCCTAGTCGGATTTAGCATTAATCGGGTCGGTGAGGTGCCGCCTAGCGCCTAGGCGGGGACTAGACGGACCTAGGCGGGGACTTTTAGAACACTGCCTCCATCCCATATATTTAGACCACTTTGCTTTATGCACATATTTCCACCGAAATCTAGTACAAGTTTTAAAATATAATTTTATAGTATCGTTTTTTTACGGGATACTATAACACTCATAGTATCCCGTAAAAAAAATGATATTACAAAATTATATTTTAAAACTCATACTAGGTTTCGGTAGAAATACGTGCATAAAGCAAAGTGGTCTAAATATATGGGATGGAGGTAGTATATAGAAATGATCCCCTACCCACCGTGAACACACTTAATATGCCTACCGTTTATATGGCAGTGTCACGTCAATAATATTTTATATTTAAGGTTCAATTTGTTTTAGTAGGGTTTAGTTTTTTTTTTTTTTAGGATTTAGTTTTTATAATACATATTTAAATTAATTTCCTTATATATATAATATTGTCACGTCATCCGTGAGCACATTAAGTATGCTCACAATGGGCATTGTAGCATTCCTCCCATAATATGTTACTATATATATATATATATATATATATGAAGGGTTCGTGTGTAAATAAATTTTGGCGTGAGAAAATGAGAATAATGCTTAAAGGTAGCAAATTCATACTTAAATCTGCATATAATTATACTTAATATATAATTATGTTTTTTAATATACAAATTGATGCTTAAATATAATTATGCTTATTGTACTTTACAATCATACTTAAATCAATATCAACTATAGATCTAACTAAAATTAATGGTCTAAATTTGTTCCTATTTCTCACATCAAAACTTATTTACATATGAATAATCTTCTATATATATACCGGAGTATATAATCAGTATTATACAATACACAATAATTTGTAACGGAAAAGATTGCACCTTTGCAATAATAATCTGCTTTTGTTTTCTGGGTTTGCGCCAATTCTAAAGGTTTCAAAGTCTTCCCTTTCACGCCTTTCAATCCATTTTTCTCTATCATGGAGGTTGAAAGCATCTAGGGTTTGACGCCATTTTCCACCTAAAGTCTTACTTTTTGCCCGTTTTTCCGACTTTTTCTTCTCCCTTAACCTTCACTCCTCTGAAATTTTGTCCCGATTCTCCATTCCCATCCTCTCTCTCTCTCTAGAGCCACGAATCCTGATTGCGATGCGCAGAAGAAGCTTGTTTTCTGCCGGTAACGAGGTTTTCAGTTTGTAGGATTACCGTCTTTGTGGATTGTTGGAGGTACGTTGAATCATTACTTTGGAGGTTTCACCCCTTTCCGCGCTAATGCCGCGCTGGATTTTCGTCTCTTCTGATTTGGGGACTAGGGTTTTATTGCATTTTCAGTAGCTTCTTCTTTTTTCCCTTCTCGTTTCTGGATTATGATGGAAGAAGTTGAAAGGGCAAATAGTGACGCAGTTGAGAGCTGTTATGGAGTGATTAATCTCTTATCCCAGCCCCAATTTCAGAATTATCACATAAATTTATCGGATCAAACGGCGGAAGCTGTAAACAAGTTCAAAAAAGTTGTATCTCTCCTCAATTCCAGCACCGGCCATGCTCGAGTGAAGAAATCGAAGAAGATTCAAACTCCATTCCCCCAAAATCTGTTTTTAGAGAACCCGATCGATCAGCATTCGAAGCCGCGTTCGATTGTTCAAATCAATCGTGTAGAGAGTAATCCGCTGCAAGAGCTTGGTTCCAGCGTGAAGAATGCGCTCACATTGGCATCCCCTTCTTTAGAGTTGAGCTCTCATGCGAAGAATCTGCCTCAAATCACGCAGCAATTGGCGAATTATCATCTCCTCCAGCAGCAACAGCAGCGGAGGATTCAGCTTCAGCTTCAGCAGCAGCAGCAGCTGAAACAGCAAGCTGAGGTGATGTATCGGTGCAATAGCAATGGCATTAGCTTGAATTTTGACGGTTCTACCTCCACTCCCACCATGTCCTCTACTAGGTCTTTCATTTCTTCGTTGAGTGTGGATGCTAGCGTTGCGAATATGGATGGGAGCTCGTTCCATATGCTTGGATCGTCGCTCTCTGCAGACCAAGGCTCCTTTCATAACAAGAGAAGGTGCTCTGAGAGGGGAGAGGATGGAAGTGTGAAATGTGGAGGAAGCAGTAGGTGTCGTTGCTCGAAGAAGAGGTGATTGGCTTGTCCCTTTCCTTTTGTTCTATCAAATTCTGTATAGCAATCATCTATCAAAAATATAGTTTGGTTTTCCCTCTGAAAATGTGTCCATTTTCTTTTCTTTTGCAGGAAACACAAGATTAAAAGGTCCATTAAAGTACCTGCTATAAGCAGTAAGTTAGCTGATATCCCACCTGATGAATATTCATGGAGGAAGTATGGTCAGAAACCTATCAAAGGATCTCCTCATCCGAGGTTCAGTCTCGTATTAGCTCGAACAACTTAATCTTTAACTGAATGTTTGTATGCAGTCTTTCAAATCCTTGGTTTCTGAGATCGTGCTATGTTAATTTGTACCTTGTTCCCGTGGCTCAATTTCCTTGTGTAGCATTGTAGAGTTTTGTGATGGAATTAAGTTACATGTTAACTTAAAAGAAGGATTTGCATTTTGCTTGGAGTAGATGGTAGTCGATGTCATATTATGCTCGATATGTAACTCATAATGCTAGTTTCTAGTACTCGTCTCTTTTTGTAGAATCATGATAATAGATGGACTGGGTTATATCTGTGGTTCTCAAGTTTTTCAATCCTTTCTTGTTCTATGACGAGCAATTACTAGCATTGGAAGAAACCATATGACATATTGCCATTGCTTGTTCTTTTTCTCTTTGGTAGAAATGCTTTTGCAGCTTCACTCCTTTGGTAGATAGATTTTGGAAACTACTAATGGATTAGTATGTTCGGGTTTTTGCAGGGGGTACTATAAATGTAGCAGCATGCGAGGCTGTCCTGCTAGGAAACATGTTGAGAGATGCTTGGAAGATTCGTCAATGCTAATTGTAACTTATGAAGGTGAACATAATCACCCGAATTTACCTTCACAGTCAGCTAACATTTGAATCTCACTAAGAAAACTTGGTCAAGATTGTAAGAGCCCTCTAAAAAGTTGGCTTGAATTGTGTGTGTACATACATATGTTGGTTGAAGCTTTGGCCGGTACATATACATGGTGTGGAAATGTGGTTTAGATCATTAGTTTTAAAGCCTTGTTGTCTGAATGTTGGTTAGATGAAACAAAACTAAGTTGCCCAAAAGAGAAACTTTCCCACGTATAACGGCTTATTTACTTTAACAAGATCGCTATCTCTGCCATTTCTATCATTTTCGAGTCATTTCCTACTTTTAGCTCTTGAGCAGAGTTTCCTACATCGATTAGTTGACAAGGAACTAGATTCTGCTGCACTTGGTATAAAGCTTGTTCATTGCTTTTAGGTGTCTGTAATAACTTTCTTGTAGACATAGCTAGAAAATCGATGCTACTATTCAACGAGACAGAAGTATCTGCCCTTGTGTGTACTTCACTAACCAAATCCAGTCATCTTATATTATCTCACACAATGTTGCAATTCTTGCTTGATTTTTGTTCAATGCATGTCATCTTACTTGTGTGAACGATGATTTTATGATGTTTATGTTCTTGAAATACTCCCTCCGTCTCCCAAATCCATGCTCCATTTTGATCGATATGAGTTTTAAGGACCGCAATTGACTTGTGTTGTCTATTGTAAGTAGAGATTGGGTCCCACATATCGGATTGGGTAAAGTTGGTAAATATGTAGTGCAGTAAGGGTATAAAAGACTATTATTGTAATGTGTCAACTTCCATAAACGGAAGGTGCATGGATTTGGAGGACGACCCAAAATGAATTAAATGCATAAATTTGGAAGGCGGAGGGGTAGAAGATTGGGACACTACTAGATAAACTTTACATAATTACATTTGTTGGTAAATGGTTGTTTCCTATTTTCCCGTAATGCATTTATAATTTGTTCATCAACTCTATTACTATTCAAAATGTTGGGAAAAGACAAATTGAGTTGATTGCATTATCTTTTCGAACTAGCCTTATAGCAATGTTCTTTTTTTCTTTTAAAAAAAAATATGTCGTCTCAGTAAGGCAAAATATATTTTTAACTTGCATATATTGCCAACAAATAAATTACGGCTTTGAAGTCGTCCTCCAAATCCATTTTATACATTTATATGCAATAGTTATGATTTTTAATTTAGTCATGGTTATCTTTTACTACGATTTAAATTTAAATAATTTTAAATTCTGTTCTAAGGTAATTTAAATTGAAATTTTACACCTCATCAAGGCGACAACATGAACTATTTACAAAATTAAGGAAATCATCAAGTAACTAAAATACAATTCCTCTAGCACTCTCTGAGCCATTTTGTATATGAAGTATAACTATAAACTCATATAGATCAAAGAATACAATAACACAGTTCATGGTTTTCAAAATACTTCACCAAAAGAGAAACAAATGTGTAAAGTTGAACATCTTTAAAAGGGAAATTCATGAGGGAGAGAGAGAGGGGGGCCTTCTAAGTGTCGCTAATAAAATATCTTACTTGAAAAGAAGAACGTATAAAACAACACATTTGCATGAAGATATAAGGCTAAAACCAAGCCTAAAATTTCCTCATCGAAAACTAAGAATTGATACAACCTTATCTCTAATAAATAAACCCAGAAACATAGGAGTAGAAGATATCAACAGGTGGAGGGCAAAACAAAAGGAAAATTGAAAACCACATATATAAATATTACCTCACACAATTAAATGAGTTTTTTGAAACAAAGGGCTGCTTCATTTCTCCCTCCAAAATCTAAAACAGAGTATTCCCCTTTTTCAATGAAGTGGCCCTTTTCATGTATATCTAATAGCAATAAAAGAGGCCAAACAAGCTATCAACAAAAAAAAACCTTCATGCAAAAAAGCATTAAGGTTAATACCAAAATCCAAGTGTTAATTACACTATGGCATCCCTAACCATTGAAAGATTGAACTTTCTACTTTGAGTGCAGGTAGAAAGAAACAAGTTCACTGAAGAAAAGCTACGAGCTTGTCAAACTAGATTAGATTATACTAAAAAATACTAGTAATTGAAAGTTCTTGCGATCTTCATGAATCAAAAGATCCCTCAAAATCACACACCGACTGAGAAGAGAGCATAAGCCCTTATCTTAAGCATACCATGCTCTTCTCATGCACGATAACATGGTTAGTGGTAAATGGTAACTTGACGTAGTCCATTGCATCCTTATCAAAATTGTAGATAAGGCAACCGCACTCCTTATTGTGACCGGAAAAGAAGAGGAAAACATCATCTTTCAAACCAACCATTTGGTATGAGGAAAACATCATCTTTCAAACCAAACTGTTGGATTTTGGACTTCATGTCAATGTTGGGCAACAACTTGCTCCATTCTCCTGATTCTCCTTTCAACTCCCAAACTTCCCACGACAGTTTTCCACAAGAAAACAACACAGATAGGTTCGTCCCAGTTGAATGATAAATATATTCAAGTCTGGGGACTCGATACTCCGGAGGAGCAAGAGGGGCAGGAGTCTCTGCAAAAACTTCAGTCTCAACATTTAAAGTCAGAACAGTATTCCCATCACTATCAGCCCAGTGCATAAAACCTTCAGTGATTATCGGGTGATGGTAGAGAAGAAGCCAATTAACTTGGCGGGGTAATTGCTGAGTCGCAACACCCCTCCATGTGTTGTCGACTCCAACAGTCAATATACTACATTCTCTGTCCATCGAATCTTGATTAGGGCAATATGTTGCAACCACTTTATACTCCATGGAAGCTGCAACATATGCCATGCCATAGCGATTGTAATATCGTTTAGGGCCATCAGTAAGTGGGGGGAGATCGAAACGGGTTTTAGTTTCAGGATTCACTAAATATAGGTATGGGGAATGTACTTCAGAGCGGTCTACCGCCAAAATCAAACCATTACAGCTAGCCAGAATTGAGGAGGATTCGAAATCGTAACTTAACTCGGATACCTTAATTTTGCCGCCTAGTGTTGCACCCACAAAAGCCCGTTTAAACCGAGCCCCCCCGGGAAGAAGAAGTCCAGAGCTAGGGCCGTGACGGTGAAAGTGCGCACTGATGAAAGCACGGCGATGGACTGTACGGCACCACCTCTTACACACGAACCTTACTCTCTCTTCGATATCTTCAGCTGAATTGCGCACCAGAATTTTCGATAGAAGCTCGTCAGGTAGAGCATCTATGTTTGTGTTTGTCGGTGGAGACTGAGTTCTAGGGTTCTTGCTCTGCACATTAAATTAAAATTAAAATGCATGCAGTTCCTCAAAATCAAATAAATACAGTAACAGTATAATCTTTTTATACGAAAAATTCACGCATAATTATTGAATTGAACAAGATGGATACAGAAATTGAAGAACAGAAATAGATGATAATGATGGTAGGCTAACCGATGAATTTCCATCTTCTTCAGTTGTAGTGAGAGCGGTGGTCGAATACGGATCCCCAATCCTTTCCATAAGGAACGGCGCGGTGTCGACGGCGGCGGCGGAGGTGGAATGCTACGCTTTCGACTGATGAAATCACAACATTAATCGAAAGAAATGTAATGGCAGCACAGAGAGAAGAAGATCCATCTTCTTTAAGTTAAGAAGAAAGTAAAATTGTGGTAGGTGATTAAGAGTAATTATTGTTGCGTCTGTTCCGTTCCGTCTATCCTTACTAGCTTTCATTTTCGATGCGGCAGCAGCTTTATGGATATACCCATTGCATGTATCGACGTGATTAATGGCAAATTCCGTGCGGAGTTGGGCGTAAATTTCACTCGCCGTATGATCTTGCCACGTAGCAATTGTTATCGGTTAGCTATTTTAATTCAATACTAACGCCGTTAACACCGTGAAATAGTACCTGTTCAGGATTTGCCCCAGATTATTCATTTAAAATTTTAATATGAATAGTAACTTTAATTAATATTCAAACATTTCTTTTTTTCACTCTTTCATAAAGCCGACAACACCATAGTCTCCCGGCGGGACCTATTTCCGGCACCGGAACGATCGCCGCACGATGGAATACCTTCACATCATAAACAACGGGTATTTAGAATCCATGGTCGATGGGAAGTGTATATTTGTATGAATTCTAGTACTCCGTATTTGGTAAAGTAATTGATTTTCGTGCCCAACCTTCTTCATTCATTTCACTATTCATCATCCTCAACCTTCCTCTGGAAGTTTTCTCTGGGGATCCTACATTTTTTTGTATTTTATATGTTTGGAAATTTGATGTGTTTTTTCAGCAATTGAACTTTGGTAAAAGTAATTGCACTCGGACCCTCCTTGACCAAGGAGAGGGGCGGACCTACGTGGGGGCTAGTGTGGGCTGAAGCCCCCACGGTAGTCGTCGGAACATAGGTGTAGACATAGCCGGTCAGTCGGCGACAGCCCCCATCGACTGCAATTTGTGTTTGTCTTGAAGAAGAAGAAGAAGAAGACCCCTTCTAAGTTTTTTTTTTTTTACTCCATATTTCATAGTGGGCGCATGTTTTCAAGGCAAAACCAAAGTAGTGGGCCACACATTTTAGGAAGTGTTTGGTACTTCCTCTGACTCAAGATTACTGACCTACTTTCCTTTTCGAGTCGTCTCAAGATTCTTGAACCCTTTTCTATTTTTGGAAATAATTAACACACTAATTGCTCAATTAGTTTTCCCTTATGACAATTAACATTTCTAATTAATTTATCTTAAAAAATAATTTAAATGATAAAATGAAAACAAAAAACCTCAACATTCACTTAATTAAATCCACCCCACCAACCATTATTGAATACACTTAATTCACCTACTGATATTCACGCCATTACACTTGTGAAATGAAAAATAAACATTCTTGCCCCCTTTTGTTCTTCGTGTTCATCGAATACCCTAAATTTATCGCGCCTCCCAACTTCGGATCTCTCTCTCTCTCGCGATGGCGAATTCATCCGCCAGATCTGAGAATAATTCACCGCCGTCGGCCTGGGTTTCAACTCGCGCCCCCCCGTTGCCGCGAATCGGTGCGGGCTTGCAGGCTGTGAGGTGGCTCCGGTTGATGGACCAGTTCGGCGGCGCCGTCGTGCTCCCCGTCGCCGCAATACCCTAAATTTATTGCGCCTCCCAACTTCGATCTCTCTCTCTCTCTCTCGCGATGGCGAATGCATCCGCCAGATCTGAGAATAATTCACCGCCGTCGGCCTGGGTTTCTACTCGCGGCCCCCCCGTCGCCGCGAATCGGTGCAGGCTCTTCATTTGTCAAATCTTTAGCCCTGGCCACCATGGAAGCAGCTGGAATCTGGACTCTGCTTTCTGGAACAAATCTCCCCAGCAAAGCTTTTGGAAAAAAATTCTCTTCTTCCTCTCGCCACTTTTTTTTTTTCTTTTTTCTGGGTTTCACTCACAATGTGTTGTAATCTGAATTTTGTAGGCTGATTTCCCATAATTTATGAAGTCTCTTTATTTTCTAAGTTGGCTCAACTTATTTAAGTTAATGTTCAATTTCAACAGCAAATTTTTTTTTCAGTTTGTGATCTTTTTTTTATAGTTAAAAAAAAATCAGGAATTAATTTAATTAAATTAATAATTAATTAAAATAATTAAGCATAAAAAAATATTAAGAATATAAATTTCCATTTTTAATTCGGATATCTATATATATATTAAAGTAGAATCACCTTGCTTTGCAAATTCCCGCTCAAATCATGCTTTTTCCCGCTCATCATTGCATGTCCTATGCAAAATATATTTTTCTCGGTTCAAAATCTGATTTTACTATTGCATGCCATTGGCGATATTTTCCAATGCATTTCAAATTCAATTTAGTGTCCGCTGCATTTCCCAATACACACCGTCTCTTCGTTTCCATCTCTTACTTCTTTTTTTCTCTTCAGTGGACACGAGCGACGAGAATTCACATATTCCCTTGTATTGTCAACATAGGTCTGTAAGTTTTATCTCAATTTTTTCCCCTAAATTTTCTCCTTGAAGAATTTCACTCATATTAAAAACTTAGAAATCGAGCGGTAGTTATTCTACTACCCTGAATTCTCTCATCAATCCACAGTTGTTGTTATTCAAATTCTCATTTGTTGAGATGTATGTTTTTTCTTAGCGGATACATTTGATCTTTTCTTTTGTGTTTATTTCTTAAGTGCTCGATATATATATATATATATATATATATATATGTTTCTTCCTGACATCTACTTGATCTATATTATTTTATTTGTGTTCTTATTTGATCGAACTGCTCATTTAGGAATTGATGTCAAGCCTGAAGAAAAAGCTTAATGTAGAAGCCAAGTTTGGAAAGGGGATGCTGATCTGATCAGGTACGTTGAAGTATTTATATATTTGCTCTTAGACGTTGATTCTTTCAATTTTCTTCTATATGCGGCAAAGGATGTGGAAGGAACCGGGAATATATTTCTCTATGGAAGAAAATATAATATAGTTCTATAATAAGAAGGTATCCTTTTGTATTATTAATCGCATTAACGTAAAACTTTGGTTTTGCCTAGGTAAATCATTCTTCTTTCTAGGTTGCAGTTTAATGTATATGTTTTTCTATTTTAATTTTAGATTATTTTAAACTTGGCCTGTATAATTATGTCAATGGGAACAACACGTGGGGATTTTCTAAGAGCTTGCTAATTAATAAAGCTAAGAAAAAAATATAAGGTAGCAAATAAACATAGTGATGATGATAAAGATGGAGAATCCAGAAATAGCTCTTGATGGATTCATAACCTCCATAATGGCATAGTCTTTATGTGGTTTCTGCATATAGAATCAGTTCGCTATATATGTACTTTCAACCAAGAATTATGTCAAAATAAGTAAAAGGAAAACATGAAAAAGAGGGACTTGCAAATGTTTATCTATATGGATATATATATATATATGGTTTTATTTGTGGTTGGGTTTCTTTCCAGAATTGTTGCTGACAGAATTTGGAAACTTATCAATATGGAATTGGAATGAAGGTATCGCATTAGCGAGATGCTTAATTACATAACCATTAGTCTTCCAAATTTAGGTTAAAAGGACTGTTTTTTGGGTTAGAGGCTAATTTCTGCAGTTATTCATTCCTAATTTGTCTGTTTTAATTTTATTTTAGATCACATGTAATAATCAATGACGTTCAATTAGAGCTTTAGCTCAATATGCTGCATTTTCATGAGTAAGAAATCGAAGAATATTTACGGAATTGTTAATTCAATTATTTTAACCAACAATAGAATGAAGTGCTATATAACTCAATATTCTTTTGTACTTTTTCCAACAGGAATCCTCTCACTTAAATTACCACGGTGCACTACAGTACATATGATTCTCCCCAATATATTGTCCAGACTGTCTTTCAAGTTTCAACGAGTCCAATTTTCAGTCATTGTTTCTCATGTTATGACTATTAACAAAAGTCAAGTCCAATCCTTATCCCGTGTTGATTTGTTCGTAAAGAAATCGGTTTTTAATCATGACCAAATTTATAATATGTAAGATCAAGAGAAATCTGGTCCTTAAAGAATTAACAAGTTCTAAATATTTTATAACTATTGAACCTTACAGCGGCAAAAAAAATTGCTTATACGTATGATTAGATTGTAATTAAACAAAAATTATTAAAATTATGTTAATAGTAAAATCATAATTATAATATTGGACCGCGCAAAGCGCGGGTGTAAAACTAGTATACATATATTGGTAAATACATAAACAACACTCAATCTCTAAACAATACACTTAAAACACTAAATACTCCCGTCTTAATTCCCGTGCCGAAAAGAAAGGGGTCAGTAATTATGAGCCGGAGGAAGTATATTTTTGAAGTCATCTCTAGATGACTCATCTCTAGATGAGTCATATGAATAGTATTCAAGATGAATGAATTATATGTTGTTTGGTAGTAAATCTTTCAAAGTGAGATAATTTTTTTTTTAATAATAATAACAATAATAATGAATTATTAATAATAGTATTCAAGATGAATGAATTATACTACGACTGTCGTAGTATCCCGTAAAAGAAAGAATTCTTCAAAAATTCATTTTAAAACTCATCATCGAGAAGCGTGGAAAAGCGTGTCAGAAAAGCCAAAAAGAAAGGTGTCAATATATATGAAATGGAGGGAGTATTATTTAACAACAACTGCAATCTACATTATTAAAATATTATTGAGTCCTATTATTATTATTATTATTATTATTATTACAAAGTGAGAAGAGAGGGTCATCTCCCTTCAACTTACCATTTTGGAGAGTTAAGTCAAGTGGGAAAAACAATAAATAGTAACGGGCCGGGTAGATGATGTTCGGGCTTTTTACTTTCTATAAAATGCTACCAAACGCCGGATGAAGGGAGATGACTCATCTCATCTTACCTTCATCTTGCCTACAAAATGGAGCCTTAGTGGGTCCCTTTATTGTTTTTACTCTTATTCTTTTTATTTAATTCAAAACTTCACTCTACTAAATTCTACTAGTAAGGTGTTACTCCTTCCGTCCTACTTCAATAATCATGTTTACTATATTGGGCCGTCTTATTTTAGTAGTTCTGTTTTTTAAAATGAAAAAAGTTAGCCTCATTAATCTTCCCATTATCCACTAATTTAAATTGTAAAAGTTTAAACTAACATAAATTACTCGTTTGTTCTCCGATTTTTAGAATTTTTATACCAAATTAAAGGTCTTGATACGATCTTTCATTTAAGATCAAACATCAATATGTTTTTATGCATTTATAATGCTCTGTTTTGAAAAACAACAGGACCATTGAAGTGGGACGGAGGGAGTATTTTTTTTTTTTCCTTACTAGTCTTCACAAATTCTCATGTTCTAAATTCTAAAACTCTCATATTTTCAATTCTTTCTTCTTTGAATCTTGGTCAATGAAATTCTAAATTGGTGAATTAATTCCTATTTAAAGGTTCTCCTTCTCATTATTGTATTTTTTATGATTTGGATTTACATATTTATAATGTTTGCATTTGCAATTTTCTTAATCAATTGAGTGAATGCTTAATTCTTAGAATTAATGCCGCTTGCATGATATGTTTTCAATTTAGATTCAAAAGTTGAGGTTTATAATCTAGAAAAGGCGAGCTTGAGTTTTGAATTCAATCAAGGATATTGAAATATATATATATATATATATAGGGTTTGATTCTGGTGAAAACTATACATAATGTGGATACTAACAACTTTTTATATCCATTGATTAAGTGAATTGTACGGTTATGATGATAATATTTGGAGATGAATTTTATTTTTACTAATTAATTTTGTGTCTTATTTTAGGCACGTAAGGGTATAAAAGTCTAAAAAATAACTTATATTCCTAAATTTGAGCACTCTATTTTCGGTACTTATATTATATTCATATGATTGATTTTATCCAAAAATAAAAATTGCACAACACCTGTAAATTTTTGGAGCATATCAATAGTCAAATTATAAGGTTTTTTTTTTTTTGAAAAGTATTTTTATGCATATAACACATTTCTTCATATATATTTTATTAAATTTTTATGCATTTATATATATATTATTGTGCACTCTTTTGAACACTAGCCGAAAAACTAAACCCTTCATGAAAAAAATATTGCATTTATTATCATTTGTTATGCATATTTTAGTTTACGTTGTTGCATGTTTTAAAATAAATTATTGCATAATTATTTATTCAAAATTAAACCCTACAGGAAAAATGAAAACTAAACCCTACAGGAAAAATTTAAAACTTAAACCCTTATTGTATATTTGTACCCTTAAACCTAATCGGGAAAAATAATCCTAGTCGAAAATTTAATCTCTAACCCGTACTTAAATTTTTTTAATTATATTATTAATTTTACACCCTAAACACTAAACCCTATACCCTATTTGGAAAAACTAAACCCTAAGATGTGAAAATTAAAACCTTGTTGGGAATCTAAACATTGGCCGAAAAACCAAACCCTAAGTAAGAAAAAAAAAATTGCATTTATTACCATTTGTTATGCATTGTATTTAAAAAATGATGCATTTGATAAAATAACAAATTGCTATTATAAATTTAAAATGATAATGCATTTTGTTTACAATAATAATGCATATGTATAATAACTTTAAAATATGATTCTTCATTTTTTATGCATTTATGAATTATGACTATCCAAATAATGCATGTTGAAATAGAAACACATGCATTATCATTATAAAATATTTGCATAATGTGTTGAAAGATAATATAAGCAAAAAATAGCAATGATGCATAATAATTAATAATATAAGAACCTGCATATATTTGTGCATTTTCCGAATTTTATAGTGCATATTTTAGTTAATCAACATGCATATTGCATTACAAATTAAACATCTATATATATTCAATTGTTCAGAAAATTATAAATTAAAAGAGAAAACGACGGAGAAAAGAAATGGAGATTAGAAACATAAAGATACGTAAATGAGAAAAAAAAAAAAAACTGAAATAATTAATAAAACATTAATTGGGACATATATTACACGATTAGATCCCTTAAATTAAGGAAATAATCGGTTACTACATAAGTAAATGACATAAGCACCCTCATTAAATCTGAAAATTTAAATAAAAATATAAAAATCATAATTTATTGTAACTGTTGATCTACTAAGATCAATGGCTCATAAAAGTTTTTAGATTTCACCATATTAGTTTTCACCTATATATATATATATATATATATATATATATATATATATATATATAAGCCAATTAGAACAAATTAGTTAGTCTTTATGAATATTATGTTCATATTCTGTAAAGAGTTATAAGTTGAAATATTTTATTTTATTTTATTTTATTGTTTTATTTTGAATTTTGAATAGTTATAGAACAAAGTCTTGTTGCGTAAGATTTTAATTTTGATTTAAATTGCCTAGAGTATAGTTTTATTACTGGAAAAGTCTAAATTTCGATCGCTGGCTGTGATTTTACGCTCGCATATGGTTTGTAAAAATTATAATACGATGTGAATATTATATTTTGTGCGTGATATGTATTTTCCAGTCGTGTTTTGTAATTAATTAGATGTATGTTCATTGATTGTTCCTCTATTGCACAGATATGGATTCGTGGAAGTGTGTAGTCATTAAATTGGGTGGAGAATGGGCCGGTTGTAATTATGTTGGCGGAAACCGAACAAGTTACGAGTATAACGACTCAGCCCGTGTCTCTCTCAATTATGCGGTACAACATTAACAACGTTTTACAAGGTGCAAATCTGGGGTCGTCGTATGAGCTTTATTACCTACCCCATTCTCAAAGCGGTCGTCTTGTAAAATCTCTATTGGTTGACGATGAGCAATTGGAGCAATTATTCGGATAATTAGTGAAATGGTAAGGAAAGTAGTCGAATGGTCAATCCCGTATTAGCGGATTAGTGATAATAAAATGAAATTTCACTTAATTAGTCACAAATCGAGTTAAATCAGTTGAAATTCTTGGATAATTAATGAAACGTGAAGTAAACGATTCGAAAAGTCAACCCCGGATTAGTGAATAAATTGATTAATCAATAATCGAGTTGAATTGACTGAAATCTTCGGACAATTAGGGAAACATGAAGTAAAGTAGTGGAAGGGTTGACCCCAGATTAGTGTTAATTATTTAATACTCCATCCATCCCGCTAACTTTATTATTATTATTATTATTATTATTATTATTATTATTATTATTATTATTATTATTATTATTATTAATTGAGATGAATCGGTTGAAATTTTCGAATAATTAGTGAAACATGAAGTAAACTATTCGAAGAGTCGATCATGAATTAATGGATTAGTGATAATAAAAGGAAATTTCACTTGGTTAACCAATAATTTAGTTGAATCGGTTGAAATTCTCGGATAATTAGTGAAACATGAAGGAAAGTAATTGAAGAGTCAATATTGTATATGTTGTTGTGAATAGCGTAAATTCCCGTCGCTGTATGATAAATTCCGATCGATAAAATATATTTTCCCTTCGTTGTATTTGGAATTTTACTGTCAGATGATGCTAATTTATGAGAAATACAATACTTGGTTTGACAAAATAAGTAAACAAATCTATAGATTATTAAGTACAACAATAAGAGTGAAATGAAAACGACATCAAAGCGAAGATGCGGGCCCACGATTTCTTCGGTGGAAGTTCCGATTGAGGATCAAAGATGATATATCCTTCATATTCCAGCAACAGGTATATATTACATTCGTTAATTTACATTTTCCTTTCATCAATTAATATTTAGTTTATATTCCATAGTTATTTAATTTTCCAACTGCTATATTTAGTTTTTTGGTCGTAAAAAGTTATTTTCCAATCTCAGACAGCAGTTTTCCAATCATTGATTGTGTGCTTGATTGTTGTAGGCCGACAGTGTGATATCAATGTAGATGAATGCAGAGGAGACGGCCTCACTATATATGCAATCGGTTCTAGTTCCTGACTCGTTAGGCATAGTGTTCAAGTCGCCACGAAACCCAGTGAAGCTTGGTGAGCGCTGCTGGCCTCGAGTGCATGTACTCAGTGAAGAGTCTAGTGCAGAACCAAATCCAGATAATGAAGAGGATGATAGCGAGGAGACACAAGAAGCGCCTCCGCGACGAAAGAAAGGCAAAAGGCAGAGAGTGTCGAAGAGCAAAAGACCGAGACTGAAAAGTTCTACATCAACGGGCAGTAGCAGAGACCATAGTGAGGCAGATTCATTCAATAAGAACGAGATGGGATTTATGAAGAAGACTGCCAAACTCGCTTATAAGGAAATTAAGAGGCGCTTACTGCCAAAGTTCAAAAAAATGATCGTTGAAGTTTTCGAATAATCAAGTGAAATCAATTTTCGCTTTCACTAATCTATTAATCCGGGATCGACTATTCAACTAGTGGACTTCACGTTTCACTAATTATCCGAGGAGCTCTACCTATTCGACTCGATCAATAACTAATCAAGTGAAATCACATTCCATTTTCACTAAAGCGGGTATGGCATTTGTAGGATGGGCAAACCAAACAAATTTCATTGCAGCACTATATTTCTGGCTTAGCCTATCCTTCTATTGACTATGTTTAAGTGCGAATTAAGTAAATTTTAATTAAGATGTATTCTTATTTTAATTGATTATTCGTATAGTAAGTTGACTACACATATTATAATTGAATCTCAATAAAAAAAAATTAGTATTATAAATTAATCATTCTCATGAATTGAACTTTAATGTAAAGCTTATACATTTAAATCTTATTATAGTCTTCTAAAAATATCTTATTTTAGTTTTATATAATTTCAATAATTTATAATTGAATATCAATTTAAAATTTAATATTATAAGTAGGACAGTCAAATTAAATTGAATATTATGATTCATATTTAGTACTACAATTAAAATATTCTTATTATGGTTTAACATTAATATAAACTTATTACTCATACGTTCATATATTATTATAATGACTATTGTATTTATTTTACCATTATAAACTAATTGAGAGATAGTATAATATTTTTTCACATGAATATGATTAACTTATTATGAGATTTGCACTTAACAAATTTAACTTGATAAAAAATACTATATTTTATTAATTAAATTACATGACATAACTTCTTATTGGTAAGAATCATAAAATATTTAACAAAAATATTTTGAGAGAATTCCCTATGTTCTTATTTATCCGGAATTATCATAAATTAATACAGTATGTTTTTGGCTAATTAAAGCTAAGTAACTAATTAGATTTTGCTTAAGATTCAGTTGAAGTAATACGCCTGGCCCATTTATTTAATCATTTCGGCCCAAAAGTTTTATTATGGAAAAGGCCGTTGCCACAATATTCAAGACCCAACTGTCATGCTATGACCCCACATTTACTTTTAGAATTAACGGAGTTAACGTTTTCAACCGATTAAATCACCACGTGTCAAAATCTTATGGTGAGTGAAATTTACACTCGACCTGGCATATAACGACCCCGTGATTAATTGCAAAAAATAATTAAAAATACAATAATAAAAATAAATAAATAAATAATAATAATATTATTATTATTATTATTTTATTTTTTTTTACTTTGCAAATTAAACACTAAGCAAATTTAATCACCATTTTTTTTCTTTCTATTTTTGTAAATTAAATACCACTATTAAAACTTAGCAAATTAAATCACCAATTGTCATATAATCTAATCGAATTATCAAAAATCCTAAAAAACGAGAATAATCAAGAGTTTGTAGGGCATAAATTTATTAATAATATTATTAATTTCTTCAAAGTCGCGGGCTACGATGAAAAAAAGAATGATTGACGTGATTATGTCACGTATTAAGAAATCTTACTTAAGTAAAATTATAATGTTTGTTGATACAGATGAATGATATGCTACATTGTTATTCATTTCTCGTGAGCACCATTCCTTGGCATTTATTATCATTTGTTCATTTTAATATTATTTTGTTCAATTTTTTCGATCGTTTATGTTTTTGAAATATAAAATTGGAACACAAGTAAACTATGTTACTAGATAAACTTTACATTTGTTGGTAAATGGTTGTTTCCTATTTTAATTTGTTCATCAGTTGTATAGCTATTCAAAATGTTGGGATGACTTTTGACTATTTGGTGATATTTTACGGGTATTAATTAAATTGAGGTTTCATTTGATAATGCAAATTAAGTTGATTGCATTTTTTTTGAGACACTTGTATGAGTCCGGATTCACATTGTGATCAATTGAATGTTTTTATAAGACCTTTTTATTTTGGGTTGTGAGCCAAATAATTTATTTTGCTTTCAAAACTTGGTCACACTATACGGCCACACTATACGGCCGGACTTGATACAAGTCTTTGTGTGTGTTTTTTTTTTTTTAACTACCCTATAGCAATGTTCTTTTTTGTTTTTTCTTTGTTGCTGAGTCGCAACATACCTCCATGTGTTGTCGACTCTAACAGTTAATATACTAAATTCTCTGTCCATTGAATTTTGATTAGGGCAATATGTTGCAACCATTTTATACTCCATGGAAGCTGCAACATATGCTATGCCATCAAAGAGAGAAGAAGATCTTAAGAAGAAAGTAAAATTTGCGGTGATGGGTAGTTATTGTTGCGTCTATTCACTATCCTACTAGTAGCTTTCATTTCCAATGCGGCAGCAGCTTTATGGATATCCTTTCCTCCCTTTCACTTACTCCCTCTGTCTCAAGATTCATGACCTCTTTCTTTTTGGCACTGTCGGCAAGCATTTTCACGCTTCTCGGTGATGAGTTTTAAAATAAATTTTTGATGTATTTTTCTTTTTACGGGATACTACAACTGAAGCGTGAAAATGCTTGCCGACAGTGCCAAAAAGAAAGGGGTCATGAATCTTGAGACAGAGGGAGTATATCATTTGTTGAATATATAAGAGCATTAGCAAGCGAATGGAGGACTCCCAATTTAATAGTAATATATATATTAGTATTTAATTTATCTTAGAGGGCTCCCATTTTTGTTGCATTGGAGCCCTCCAAGGGCTCTCATTATTTTATAGTATTTAATTTTTTTTTATTGTTTTAAATTTTTTTTTATGATTTAAATAAAAATGAGAATTAATGCTTTTAATAAATTCAATTGTATTGCACATTTGGAAAATTACAATACAATGAAAGAAAACTAGAAAAAAAAATACATAACGATAAAATGAAGTAGGAAAAAACTACTGATTGTAGGTCCCGATAAATAGATATTGGTGTATGGGGGGGGGATACACCAATTAGCCAACAGTTTTGACTTTTCAAAACAATTTAATCTTACTGAGTCGTCACTTCAGTTAATCAGAGCAGTTTAGTTTTTCCAGCTCAAACAGTGAACTGCTGAGCTTGCAAAACTAACCTGCGTGCGGAAGTTTGGTGGAAAGGTTGGCTAATAGTTTTCAACACAGTTTTCGAAACAGTTTTCAAAGAAAACTTTAGTTCAGACAAGTGTTCATGCAAACTGTGAAAGTGGCTAACAGTTTTCAGAAACAGTTTTCAAAGATAGTGCACATGCAAGACAGGTTACAATCGTGCAGGTTGTGAATTATGCAAACTGTGTAAATAAAGATAACAGAGGCACGAGGAGTTTTTATCGTGGTTCGGAGTAAACAGCTCCTACGTCCACGCCAGATCCCGTCGAATCTGTAATCCCTTAACTGAGATCTTTCGCTCCTTTTTAACACTGGTGGAGGTTCCAGTCCAAATTCAAGTCTCTCTTTAGACTGAATCTAGCACGAATCTTGAGTCGTGACTCTTCTAACTTTACATACAAACTTACATACAATCTTACTAATGCTAAACGGCTAACACTAATAATCAAACTGGAAAGCTGTGAAGAGCTATCACCGTTTGAAATACAACTCTATCAACTACTCTGAATATCAACAATGATGGTAGTGAGAGTGTGGATTGTGTTCTAGTAAGACAAATTCTAGAAAGAATAGAAATCTTCAAAGATCAACACTTGGGAAAGCTCTAGTAATTTCGAGTGTTGATTGTGAGTATATTTGGCTTGAGATTTCTGCAGCGTTTTAGCTTGTAGTTTGAGTTTCCCGTACCTTCTTTCTTGAATGTCTTGAGGTATTTATAGAGAAGCATTTGTAATAGAGCCGTTGTGTGTGTCAGGATGAGCAGAGCCGTACACTGACACAATTAGTCGTTGAGTTGAGGACAGGTTCCTCAGTCACAGCTCGGGTTGGACTTTGCAGGTCGAGCTTCCTATACCTCTATCTATCTTCAGTCTGTAACCTTCGAATGAGATCTTCAAGTATGATTAGGACAGGTTACATAGACAGATTACATAGTGGAACAATATGACAGGTTTGAGTAGATTAGGTACAAGGTTGCACTTCCAACCTTGACCTTTACATAACAACCTGTTTTAGTTGAGCTTGACTGATCCAAACACGGAGATCAGTCTGTTCCAATTAACGTCTATTGACTAAGTGTGGTTTCTAACAACATTATCAAAACTATTGAAGGGTTCCCAACACTGATAACCGAAACGTGCCCAAATTTCCTCGATCATATCCTTTTTGAGATTTTCATGAGCGGTTGCATCGCAGAGGGAGGCATTCCTTTGCATATAACGTGCGAAAGAGACATCAACACCTTGACGCACTTGCAACGGAGTCCTTGTTGAGCTCGATCCCTCGTCCTCCTCCCAATTTTCGGCTGCTTCTCCTTCATCTTCAATTATCATGTTGTGCATGATAACACATGCATACATAATTTCTGTTAAATTTTCGATATAATGCAAGCGGACCGGGCCTCGTACAATCGCCCATCGTCCTTGCAAAATGCCGAATGCACGCTCGATGTCCTTCCTCGCAGCTTCTTGTTTCATGGCGAACATAGCTCTTTGTGGATCGGTCGGACATGACACCGTCTTCACGAAAGTTGGCCATCTTGGATAGATCCCGTCGGCAAGATAATAGCCCATGTTGTACTGCTTGTTGTTGGCCGTGAAATTTATGGCCGGCGCAACACCCCTTAGATAATCGTTGAAGACGTCAGATTGATTCAGCACGTTGATGTCGTTGTTCGATCCGGTGACACCATAAAATGCATGCCAAATCCACAGGTCTGTTGAGGCCACCGCTTCAAGAATTACCGTTGGAGTTCCTTTCTTGAAATTGGTGTATGCAGCCTTCCACGCCGATGGACAATTTTTCCATGGCCAATGCATGCAGTCGATACTCCCGAGCATGCCGGGGAAACCGTGCTTCGCTTCGTGCATTTGGACGAGGCGTTGGACGTCACGCAAAGTAGGTCTCCTTAAAGAGGCAACGACGGCGAGGCAAAAATACTTTAGGCATTCTCGTCCGGTTGAATTGGCGATGCTCAGATACTCGTCGTACTCATCGGACGGACCACCATATGCAAGTTGACGCAGCGCCATCGTGCATTTTTGAAGGGGATGAAGAGAATTTCGTCCCGTTGCGTCTGGGCATTGTTGGAAATATGGATCACGCATCGTCAGGCTCGAGATGATGCGCAAGAAGAGATCACGTCGCATGCGGAATCGGCGCCGGAACATGGTGTCTGTATACGTCGGATTTTCAGCGAAGTAGTCGTTGTAGAGTTGCTCGTACCTCGATTCACGATCACGCTTGACGTATTGCTTCTTTTTTTTTTACGATTGACGTTCATCACATTGCCAGTTTTTAGCATCTTCCTCCTCCTCTATTATACGATAAAGCTCGATAGCTTGACGTGCTAGCCTCTCTCGTTCCTCACGATTCATTTTTTTTGAATGTTAAATGTACAATTCCTCCAAAAAAAAGTGGAAATTGATGAAAGAAGATAGAGTTTGATGAAGAAATTGGTGTGAAAATGTGAGGAATGGAGTGTGGTATTTATAGGAAAAAATTAAATTAAAAAAAAAATATTTCGGTCAGTCAACGGTCAAAGACCGTTGACCAACCAGACTGTGACACGTGGCGGGTGCAGCAGATGCTAAAACGGGCTCATTTCCGCCCTTTGGCTCGCGCCCTCCGAGGGCTGCAGCCATTGATCCCGGGCGCGGAGGATGAGGTGGCGGCGGGCTGGAGGGCCCGCGCCCACCGCTGCTAATGCTCTAAGTAGTAGTATAAAATAATAAAACGAGGCAAGTTAAAAAATAACAGATGAGGTATATCGACGTGATTAGTTGCAATAAAAAAAAATATTAACAATTTTTTTACTTTGCAAATTACTCCCTCCATTTTTTTTAGTGTCTCAGCCGTCCAATTGTAAATATCAAGAAAATGTGTAAATTTACAATTTAACCTTATTTATTATTCTCTTTTTATGAGCATCAACTTATACTATATAACATTAATTATAGAGGTAAAATTAAAAAAATATACTCCCTCCGTCTCAAGTATTAAGACACCTTTTTTTTCGGTACGGAACTTAAGACATGAGTGTTTAGTGTATAAAGTGTAATGTGTGTAGGGATGTGATGTGGTTAATGTATTTAGACATATTTTTAAACTAGAGCATCATAGATGCATAAAAACATATCCATGTTTGATCTTAAATGAAAGATCATATCAAGACTTTTAATTTGGTATAAAAATTATAAAAATCGAATAATAAACGAGAAAATTATGATAGTTTAAACTTTTAGGATTTAAATTATATTGAGATACGTGATGAGAGGTGAGCAGATGGTGAGATTTAATTAGATAATATTAAGTATAATAAATTATGGGACACACTTGGGTCAGCCGGAGGCACCGTGCGGCCGGGCTAAAACAATGACACTTTTATTCATATAGATTGACACTTTTCTGTATAAAGATTGACACTTTTAAAAATTGTCATTTTATTCGTAAAAAATTATGTTAAAGATTGACACTTTTATTTATATAAATTGGCACTTTTCTGTATAAAGATTGGCACTTTGGGCCCGGTCGCACGGTGCCTCCGGCTGACAAAAGTTTTTGTCATAAATTATTTACTAATTGTACTATTAATTAGCTAATTAGGCTGTGTTTGGTGGCTAAAATGAGGACAGATAAATCTATACCCTATTATAAAAGTGTCTTGTTTTACAAAATTTGATTTGCCTATTATACCCCTATCATATATCTATTTTAATAACATTATTATTATTATTTAATAGTATACTTTTAAAATTTTAATTAGATATGTAGTGTAGTCCTAATATAACTCGGACTCCAAAGATATACCATATAAAATTAATATCACTTTTTTAATAATAGCCATTAAATTATTATTGGATCTAACTAATTTATCAATTAATAATTGATAATTAGCTAAAGTTAATCAAAATCCATTATTTTAGTTTGTGACAATAAATTGCAACGTTAACATTAATAAATATTTATATTTTATATATATAGCAAAGTTGACATGATAATTTGTTTCATAATATTTTTGAATCACTTTGTTATGATTTAATCTAATAATGTTATTAAGATACATAAATAATTATTAATTATTCGTTAGCATAATTATATTTTTTACAAATTGTTTTTCTTCTATATGTAGTTGGTTGTTGCAGAAACAATCATTTACATAAGAAATATTTTTTATGAATAAATTTGGTTCGTAGATCATGATTAAAAATTAATGGCGGGAATTCATTCTCATACCAGATCTTTAATGTACTACTTTAATGTAATTATAAATCCGAAGTATAAAGATTTTTCTTATTACATCATTATGTTGCTTTTATATTATGAATAATATAATATAATATAATATTCATCCCGCCCAACAAGAGTGAGGTGTGTTTTTTATGGTAAGAATTTTAATAAAAAAAAAAGGTAAATGGTTGGTGAATTTTTAAAATAGGGGTTTAGTCAATCATAACCTATTCTGTAGGGTATATAAAGGAGTATGCGGGGTCATAGACTAAAATAGTAACATCACACTCTTTGTTGATGGAAATAGTATAGTATAACATTGACATACAAGAAACTAGCAAAATTTTAATAATTATATTTGTATTGTAATTTTATGGTGGTGATCTAACTTAATTAGTGAAAATAAGGTATGAGCACTTTACTATTTGATAAGATTTAACTTTGAGAGGTGATACTACATGCTGATCATATAAAATCATCATAGAAAATTTAAGAGTTTAAATATGCTTTTGAATAATTAAATTAGCATGATTGATATATTGTACACTTCATAATACCATTGGCATAAAATAATATTGAAAATAGAAATTTTTAATAGTTATATTTGTGTTGTAATTTATAGTACGGTGACCTACTTCATTAATGAAAATATATGCTTTAATTACCTATTTGATAAGACTTATAACTTTGAGAGGTTATAAAATTAAAGTGTTTTAAATGCATTTTTGTCAAATTAGTTGTATGAAAGAGAAATTATAAATAGTGTTCTAAAATTGGCCTAAGTGCTAGATTACACCTAACTGACCCGATTATAGCTTAATTGTTAGTTTCTAGGTTTAAGTCCGCGAGTTGGTTTGATTGAAGAATATTATGCGCGGGTTGTGTTAATCTATACAATCTCAACATGGAAACAATAATTAATTTTATCAAGTAATCACATACTATTTCATTTTTTGGATTTATATGCAATATTTTGTTAAAATTAGATATTAAAAGAATTTCACTATTAGAGATTTTGTTAACATTCAAAATATATTATTTTTTCCTTAAAAATAATAAAGTAAATAAGAGATTATACGTGCAACGCACGTAATCACTGCTAGTAAATAAAGTGGACTCATCTAAGTGTTTGGTAACTTGCATAGAAAATTGGATCATCCCTGGATAAAACCCAGGCCCGTCCCAATTCACTGTTTAAGCCTCATATTTTGTCTGCTTCAAATCGAGAGTTAATTTATACATAGATGAACGGTCCTCTCCCTTATTCCCACCATTACAATTTTACCCTGTGGCTGAGAATCACTGCATACGATTTTGAGGTGAACCAATTTTTTCTCTCGTTTCTTTTCTTGACTTTCACCCTCATATTTTCATCCCGCCGCTGCATACGATTTTTCAGATCGTGGGCGTTCTTCACCGGCTTTGGTTTTGTGAAAAATAAAACTCTCAAGCCAATAATACGTTGCAAACTGAAGAATCCGAAATGTCGATGAAAAAGGTATGAATAAGAGCTATTTTTTGTTCTATTTTATTATCATATTCATAATTCTTCAGATTTTGACATTAGGGCATCCAAAATCTCTAGCTTTTATTCTGTGGAATATAGCACTCTCCAACAGCTGGAAGGATTCTAGCTTCAAATCTCTCAGTTTCAAGGAGCCGAAATCTGCACATTCCAGGTAAACATCTCATGGAGCTGAGTCGAGCACCAACAAGTGTGGACCACCTACTGTACTTCTCGGCTTTCCGCCTCCGAAATTCCTCCCTCGACATTATAGTGAGAGCTCATCAAAAGGGAAAACACCGTCCCAAGCAAGCTCTTGTGTGCCCTAGCAAACCTATTTAGATTTCTACAAACTGTTAAAATTTTCCCCAGTGGTGCAAGTTGTAGATCGATGTGTAATATTTATGAATTTGGCATTGTGACTTAATCAGAATTGGTGCTTATGTAATTCTTATGTATTGATCAAATGAAGTAATTATGAATTCGGCGTTCTCATTATTGGGAAACCAATAACACACTATCATGCAACTGATTAGATTCAACATCAATAAAATATGCAGCAAACTTATATGGAGTAATTTTTTTCCCAAAACTTATCAGCAAAAAGGGTAGTTTTGTCAATCTTGAGAATAATCTTGGTTTTTGCCTTTTCTATCAAACACAAATGTTAAGTTATCTCATTGTGTACTTTAATTATCCTATACTATTCATACAAGTTACCTAGGTTTTATTTATCATTCCACATCTTAACCTCATAATGTGTCAGAATACTTGAGACGGCCCAGTAAGAAAATGGTGTCAGAATACTTGAGACGGAGGGAGTAACTATTATGTCATCAAATTTCGAAATGAGACACTTAAAAACAAACAACAAAAATAGTACACTAAAAAAAACAAACATTTTTTTTTCTTTCTATTTTTGTAAATTAAATACCACTATTAAAACTTAGCAAATTAAATCACCAATTCGTATAATCTAATCGAATTATCAGAAATCCTAAAAAGCGAGAATAATCAAGAGTTTGCACTCTGCAGGGGGTAAATTTATTAATTTCTTCAAAGTCACGGGCTACGATGAGAAAAAAGAATGGGTTTACTTTCATAATTACCCAAAAATATATATGTGGCCCAATTTAACCCAATATTGGGTCGATATTTAGGCCGAACCAATCCATTTTAACACTTCAAATTGAAGATGAGTTTGCATTAAGATATTCTGGTTTCACAGTGGAGTTCGAAAGAAAAATAAAGGTACCACCGTCCAATGATTGTCGTTTAAAAAAACAAATAGAAGTTGTTACTAAAATAAAACCATGCTGCATGCCTGCACAAAAGAAAAACTAAATATAGAAACATTGTTACTAAAATCAATATGCGCATCTTATATACTCATAGTTCTTAATGTAATACTAATAATGAATGGCACATATTAAGAAATCTTACTTAACTATAATTATAATGCTTGTTGATATAATATACTTTGTTCACAAAAAGTTAAAAATACAAACCGAGAAAGCAAATACCTAGATTCTGCTGCACTTGGTATAAAGCTCGTTCATCGCTTTTAGTTGTTTGTAACTTTCTTGTAGACCTAGCAAGAAAATCGATTCTGCTATTCAACGAGACAGAAGTACGTATTCGTCTTTGTACGTACTTCACTGATCAAATCCAGTCATCTTATGTTATCTCACACTATGTTGAAATTCTTGCTTGATTTTTATTCGATGCATGCCATCTTACTTGTGAGAATGATGATTTTATGTTCTTGAAATAGTAGTATAAGATTGGAACACAAGTAAACTATGTTACTGGATAAACTTTACATTTGTTGGTAAATTGTTGTCTATTTTAATTTGTTCATCGGCTCTATAACTATGCAAAATCTTGGGATGACTTTTGGCATATTGGTGATATTTTATGAGTATTAGTTAATTGAGGTTTTATCTGATAGACAACGAAGCGCAACTCAGTTGGTAAGACGTTTCACCTCTAACAAAGAGGTCGGGGGTTCAAGTCATCTCAGGTGCATGTGTGGGTGTGTGAGTGTTGTGTTTGCCTAATACGGAGTAAAAAAAATTGAGTTGATTGCATAATTTTTTTCCTAACCCTATTCTAGCAATGTTCTTTTTTTTATTATTATTATTCATTTAGAATCTATTTTTAAGTTGCATATATTCGGGGAAAAAGGAGTTATTCTACTATTGTTACAGCTTTGGAAATATGCAAACAAATAAAGTACATCTTTGAAGTATTAATCAAAATTAATTAAGAAAAGGTAAACATTATAAGAGCATCTCCAGCCAAGAGCCCCTTTTAAGGGTTCTCGGCACTATTCCGGCAGGGAGGGGCTCTCTCCATATTTCGTCTCCAGCCGCAAGCCCCTCCCCCGGGCTCTCTCTTATTTTTAATTGATTATTTATTCAATTTTCGATTTGTTTTTTAATTCGTTTTAATTTCAATTTTATTTATTTAATTAATTTTATTTTCAATTTAAAAAGTAACATTTTTTTGATTTTTTTTATTAAATTAAAACAAACATTGATTTAAACAAACAAAGTACAACATAAGAGAAATAATTTTAAAAATACGCAAACTAATTTGGGCCTCTACGCGCCCACATCTCTTCGACCAAATCATTGTAAAGATCGCTATGTTTGGTCCTATCGCGTAGCGACGCGTTCCGCTCCAAGTACTCCTGAAATGAACCGGTAGCTCCTCGATACACTCCACCATTATCAGAAGTAGAGGCTTCCTCGTCTGGTGGAGCCCAATTTGTCGCGTTTGCTCCTTCATCCTCGATTATCATGTTATGCAAAATAATTCAAGCATACATGATATCTTGAATATTATCACGATACCAGAGTCGAGATGGGCCACTAACCATGCCCCAACGGATTTGTAAAACGCCAAAAGCGCGTTCCACATCTTTGCGCGCCGCCTCTTGCAGAACTTTAAAACGGTCCACTTTTTCATCAGTGGCGTGTGGTGGGGCTGCAACAAAAACGGGCCACTTCGGATAAATCCCGTCGGCAAGGTAGTAACCCATGTTGTATTGCCTTCCGTTGGCGAGGAAATGAACCGGAGGTGCTATTCCTTCGACGATGTCGCTGAACACCGACGATTGATTGAGAACGTTGATGTCGTTGTAGCCGATAAGATGTATCGTCGCGTTGTACCTATCGACGATCTTGTCCCAGAAAATCACTTCAGTTTGTCGATCGCCAACTTCCGGGTCTTGGGAAATGCTAGACCACATCTTGATTAGATGAGCCGACTCCTCCGGACTGTACGGTACGGCCTTCGTCCGCTCGGTTGGCTTCCTCTTTGAGGGCGCAGCCGTTGATGCGCTTGCTTTCTTCCGGGGCGCCGAACGAACGTTCGAAACTGATTCGAAAGAGCTCGAAAGATTTAGCCCTTGAAAATCCGAGGCCGCACCTTGACTACCCCGAAACGACAGAGTTCTGAATTGATCGAAGACGGGTGGGGAATCATCTTGATATCCGGCAGGAGAAAAACCCATCACCCCCTTGGCAGGAGGACTCGCGTAGGCTGCGAATCCGAGGTTGGTAGGCCGCGGCGGTGACGGGGAAGAATCATCGTCGTCGGGGGTATCATTGTTGGGCTGATTGGGGAAACCACCTTGGCCTTGAGAGCGCAACATTTCAAGAAACGTCTCGTCATCCATCGACATTTTTGAAAATTTGATAGAGAAATGTAAAGATTTTTTTTGATTTTGTAGAGAGATATGAGAAGTGTAGATGATTTTTGAGGTGTGGGAATTGATTTGTAATAGTGTGTATATATAGGGGGAGGGGAAATAGCCGTTTGGGAGTAGCCGTTGCTCTCCAACGGTTAAAAATTATTTTATTTTATTTATTTTTTTCGCAAGAAATTCGATTTAAAAAAAAAAAATTAAACTGGTTGGCGTCATAATGACGTCAGCACAGGGGAGAGGGGAGGGCGCGAGCCGAGCTCTCTTCTGCGCGTCGGGCTCGCCGGAGGCGGGGCTCGCCAGCGCTTTCTGGGCTCGCGCACCGGGCTCGTGCGCGGGCTCGAGCCCCCGGCTCCCGGTGCGCTGGAGGTGCTCTAAAAAACTTGTCTTTCCTAAATAAATCGCAAAGCCCACTCCCATAAAATCACTAATGTTGTTCCGCTTCAAGACTTATTTCCTAGATTTAGAATCAAATAAATTCCTAATTGCATCAATCAAGAGCAGATGAGATGATCTGAAAATAAATTCGCAATTGTCATATACTAATCTAAATTGAATTCTCAGAAATCCTAAAAACGAGAATAATCTAGAGGTTGCAGATGGGGTAAATTTATTTAATTTATTAATTTATTCGAACTGGGGGATACGATGAGGAATTTAACGGGGTTATTTTCAGAATTACCCAAAAATATGTGAGCCAGTTTAACCCAATATTGGATCGATATTTGGGCCGAACCAATCCATTTAACACTTCAACGGTAAGTAACTGTAGATGAGTTTGAAAGAAAAATAAAGGCGCCACCGCGAAATAATTGTCGTTTCAAAAAAAAAAAAAATACAGTACTACTATAACGATGTAGCATGCCTGCAAAAAGAAATAAACTGCGGGTGGGTCATCATGGAATACCAAACTTTTACCACTGAAATTTTCGACATGCAATCTTTCATACCATTGTCCATTTACCGTATTGATGGTTGCCGACCAATATACCAAAAATTATACTACGTAGAACAAAATGAATACGGGATATCATTAGAGATGGCCAAAATAATCGTACCCGCCGACCCGTATACACATTCGTACATGTACTCAGAGGGTTTGTATTCGTACCCGTACTCGCCGGTTCGGGTTCGGAACCATACCCGCTGATGGCGGCGGTTCGGGTACGGATACTGAAAGTTGGAACCGCAACCCGCCGGTTCCACGACCCGCCGACCCGCTGACCCGCAATTTTGATATATATTTTGTCTCAAATATATTTTTTATTTCTTAGTTTTAATTATATATGCGCTCTTTTTTCTACTTTAGTATTTTTTCCATTAAATTTTCACCAAATATGTTTTAACGGTGCTCGTCCCTTGAAGATTAAAGTTTTAAATAAATTGATCGCCAATGATTTAGTATTTAGAGGTCTAGTTTATATTTAAGTTGTTGAAATCTTTATAATAAAATAATTATTTTCTTTTACAAATAATTCGAGTTACAACTAATCGAATTTAAAATATATTTTTAATATTAAAAATAATAATTATAAAACCCGCTAGAACCGCCGGGTTGTACTCGTACCCGTACCCGCACATGTCATACTCGAAATCGTACCCGTACCCTCCTATGCCACGGGTAGGGTATGGGTCCGATTTGCTGGAACCGTACCCGAACCCGCATTTGGCCACCTCTAGATATCATATTGATTTTTTGGTATTACCGTTATATCTAATTTTTCAGTACGGTATACTGAGAATACCGAATATTTTATTGATTTTTTTTTCATACAATATTAATTACATAAACATATTATAATAGCATCCGACAAATATCTCCATTTTTTTTTATTATTTTCTTAAATTTTCATGATTTTACATTATTAATTTACGAATTTAATCTAATTAATTCACAATAAAGATACTTAAAAGTTTATAAATAATTATTAAAATATATCTACAAGGCTCATTACCAATTTAAAATATATCTCTAGTAAATTTACCTAATCTACCAATTAATGTTATAATATCTCAGATGACAATTAATTCACAAAAATTAATGTTACCTTATATTCATCTTTGTCAAATACATAAATTGAATACTCCTATATTGAATATTTATTCCATTTATATTGAGATATGTTTTAACTTTTAATGATATTATTTAAATTCAAGTAGTTACGAGTTAAATTTATTTTGTCGAAATAGGATCATGAATATTTTCTCGTAGGGTGTCTCGCTTGAGCGAGCCCCTTAGCATCTCATCCGGTCTCGCCAGCGTGCCCCGGGCTCGCAAGTAGGGCTCGCTCACGGTGGAGAGTCTGCGAGCCCCGAGGCGCTGCGGATGGCCTTAGCACACAAATAGGTGAAGAAAGCTCTTTATTAGTTTATTTGAGGTACTACATTATAGGTACAGTGCTCTTAAGGCCGTTCCTGAGGGTGGGCCAGCATGGGCGACCGCCCAGGGCCCACCCATTTCAGGGCCCAAATTTTTTTGTCAAAACTATTACAGTATTATATACTCTATTCGTCCACGATTTCTTAGAATAAATTTTAGGCATGAAGTTTAATGTGTTTTCATGGTATGTTAATAAATTAAAGTTTAACATGTTAAAGTAGAATAATTGTAGGCTCATCTAATATTTTTAATTGTATTAATGTGTTAAAGTGTTCAAGTGTAAATTGTTAAAGTGTAAAAGTGTATTATAGGTCCTACGTCTCAAAATAGAAAGGGTCAAGAAATCGTGGACGTCTCGATATAGTATTCGTGTCAAGAAATCTTGAATGGAGGGAGTAGTATATATGTAATTTTTGAAAAAAAAAAATTATTTATTATATGTGCAGCCCTTATGTACAGGCAAAAAATATTATTTTTACTATAGCCCAAGCTCATTATAATATCATAATTCATTCTAAAACCGCGACATCTCTAATTTATTTCTTTTGCATTTTCTTGCTCGTGTGACAAGCATAATGGGGCCTCTCCATCCTTTTCTTTCTTCTTCCCGGCTTGCCACAACCCAAAAATTTCAATCTCAATTTTTTACAATTGAATAATGAAAATAAATAGCGATGTTGCATTTTTATATATGTACGTGTGCATTGATTTTTAAAATAATAGGGTATATTTTATAATTTCTTCTAGGGTACCTTTTTGATTAGGAACGGCCCTAGGTGCTCTTAAAGTGCAAATTAGATTCATTTCATTTTCCTCGTAAGATTGTCCAAGTCTAAAACATTACATCTTTGTTTGTAATAATATTACTATAATGTTTTAAAGTTAATAAATGATGTTATTATGTAGTCAAACAAGTTTTCATTTGACTAGGTGAATCTTATAGTGAAAATATCATAACTAAGCACTTTAAATCACAAGCTTGTAAATAGATTAATCTATTACTCTTATTATAAATCTATTTTTTAAGGATAACAAAGTAATTCTGAATGTAATTTTATTATTGAATTAAATTTATATAAACTTCTCATACTTCAACTACATTTCTACTTCTCTGCTCTTATTTATCTTCTTAGAGCATCTCCAACAACTCTTCAAAATAGGGCTCAGCCCTATTTTGAGGGTGGATTTTGCTCCAATAGCCAACTACAAACATCCCCTATTTTTGTGGAATAAACAGTATCCCCTCAAATATACTGGAACATTGTAGCATTTCCCCATCCCTCTATTTTTGTTTTTATGCATTGAACCTTTTTTTCGTGTTACTTTGTATTTTATTTGATTTAGTATGTCTTATTGTATTGAATTTTTATTTATTCTACAATTCAATTTGATATATGCTTAAAAAAATATTAATGATACAAAATAACAAAAATAAAAATTACATAAATTAAGAAATTACACAAAATTGGCAAACCAAATACAATACACAATTAAAACATGAGAACATAAGTGAATAATACTAGAATTTTTTTGGGATGAGTACTATTTTTCTACTCATTTGAGAGGTTTTGATGAAACTCGATCATTATTTTCTTGTTTTTTGTAATCTTTTTCCGGTCTCGCCAACGCGCCCCGGGCTCACAAATGGGGCTCGCTCGTGGTGGCGATCTCGCAAGCCCGGGGCGCTGTGGATGTCCTTAACGCACAAAAAGGTGAAGAGAGCTCCTTATTTGAGGATCTACGTTATTTAGGCGCTCTTAAAGTGCAAATTGGATTCATTTCATTTTCCTCGTAAGATTGTTCAAGTATAAAACATTACATCTTTGTTTGTAACAATATTATATCATGTTTTAAAAGTTATTTGTTAATACTGATGCTGCTGCAACACTAGAGACAACACCAAACACAACAATAACAATAACACAGAAGATAGATATATGAACGATAGGAACGAAGAACAGTAAATCTAAGAACAAAAGATTTACGTGGTTCGGCAATATGCCTACATCCACGGGAGAAACGGGTGAGACGATTCACTAACACAACGGCAACAATTACAAGATTGGGCAAGAACTAACTGTCTCTACTCACAAGAAACAAGTTGCTCTCTCTCTCCCTCTCTCTTGGTTTTGGGCACTCATCCGTTGCTCAAGAAAACCAATTACAACTATCACATATTTATAGCTCTCACCAAAACCCTAATCCTCCTAGGAATCTCCTTCCTAATAGATTAACATGATAAGAAGATAAACATGGAAATAAATCAATCAACAAATCTCCATCCTAATCTCCATATTCTGGGCCGTTGACGAAACCCACGAATAAGCCCAAGATCAGAATGTCCGTATAGATGCTGCCACAACATCTGGTTCAACAACCTCCTCAGCCAAAACATTCATGAAGTCACACACCTCACATTATTAAATCATGTTATTATATAGTCAAACAAGTTTTCATTTCATTAGGTGAATCTTATAGTGAAAATATAATAACTAAGCATTTAAATCACAAAGCTTGTAAATATATTAGTAATATTGATAAAAAAAATATGGATAATAATTAGTATATTTTTTTTAATTGACACGTTGGAAGATTCTCACTTTTTCCTATGATAGTTGTCGTGTTGAAAAAACTATTACCTTATTTCATGAGAGTTGTGACTTCCAAAAATAGTCATTTTCTTAAAAATTTGTTATCGTTTTTATTAAGACAAAAACTTGGGTGAGGTCGGCCACATAGTGTGGCCGGGTCAAAGTGCCAATTTTTATACAGAAAAGTGCTAAGCTATACGAATAAAGTGTCAATCTTTAACATAATTATTTTACGAATAAAATGCCAATTTTTAAAAGTGTCAATATTTATACAGAAAAAGTGTTAATCTACACGAATAAAAGTGTCAGTGTTTTAGCCGGCCGCACGGTGCCTCTGGCTGACCCAAGTGTGTCCCTTTTATTAATTCTATAAAGAATGTCAACCTGAATTTGGACTATTTTCGGCACTATATTTGGTGGTCAAGTAGAATTTCGGACCGATGGGCTACGGCCGGCCCGATCCGCCCGAACAATTCAACACTACAAAAATCTCTTTGGGTTGGGCAGTGTTGCTTATTGCCTGATCGATTTTCTCGGCCGGTTCAACCCGAATATTTGACAACTCTATCTTTGATGATAATTGTCATTTTTCTTTTAATCATAATTGTGATTTTCAAATATTGTCACCTTCTCTTTCGACTAATTGTCACTTTTAACCGGACTACACATTAAGATAGACCTCATTCAAGACTTTGTCCTAAATGAATCGCTTGATGTTTGATCTAGAATCATCAAGATTATTGGGGGGAAAAAAAAAATTGTAGTGACCACCTAAATTAACTTATCACTATTTTGAATTTGATTGTACTGGCCCGTGTTTTAGCTTTTGGTTTATGTAGAAGTATAAAAAGCAAAAATCAGTCTTCACTCTTAAATAGCAATAAATTTCAAGTTGATGCATACCTAAAGTCAACTAAAACAATTGTTTGTATTTAGCAAATCAACCTATTTACTCGAAGTATAATATAACTCTCATAGTACTAGTACTTTATGTGTGGAGACTAGCCAAATTAATCGAATGATATCAAGTGTAATCAGTGAAGGAAATATATAATTTTTTATGGGATAATTTAATTTGAAAATTGATAAGTTTTGGTATGAAACACAAAATGCAATAGGAATAGAGTACATCAATACGTTGGGGGCGTGATTCATGTTTTATGACCAGTCTCAAATTTAAGGTAAAAGTGCAAGTCGTACGATTTTAACTTAGTAAACATGAGATAAATTTGAATAAAATCAGTCAATACACTCTTATCCAGCTCAATAAACGCCTCCCTTAGAAGAAACACATATCCGACCCAAAAAAAATATAAAGTTTACCATAGTCCAATTTTGTACCTATTTATTTTTGTAAGCTTATATAATTAAGGTGTGAGGTTGATTAAATTTGACTCCACTTCTTGTAATATAACACCCGTAAAGACTCCGTATGTTTTAGTTCTTGTTATGTTATATGCGAGTTAGGAACAATCAATAATTAATAAAAGCAAAATATATAGTTAATATCATAAATGATGTTATTATGTAGTCAAACAAGTTTTCATTTGACTAGGTGAATCTTAGGTAGTGTTTGGTGATTCATTCAAGTTGTGGAAGGATGACTCATCTAAAGATGAGTCATGTAAATAGTGTCAAGATGAGGGGTTCATATTTCCATTTGGTAGTGAAAATTAAAAGTAGGATGACATTATATTTGTGTTTGGTACAATATGCTTAACTCTAGATGAAGGCTTAGATTTACCAAATTACCCTTATTAAATACCCCTACCGATTTCACTTTTTATCGTTGGGATTAAATAGTACACTTATTATTTATTATTTACTCTGTATTATTATTATTATTATATTATTATTATTATTATTATTATATTATTATTATTATTATTGAGTTTTAGTTTTATTATTCTTGTTATTATTATAATTATAATTATTACTATTATGTTATTATTTATTATTTTTATTATATTACTATTATTGTTATATTATTATTATTTTTATTTTTATTATTATTATTATTATTATTATTATTATTTATTGAGTTTTATGATTATTATTATATATTGTTATTATTATAATTATTACTATTATTGTTATTATTACTATTATTATTATTGAGTTATTATTATTATTATTATATTATTATTATTATTATTGTATTATTATAATATTCTACTATTATTCTTATTATTATTATTATGATCATTATTATTATTATATTATTATTATTATTATTATTATTTGTTATTATTATTATATTATTATTTTTTTTTTTATTATATTTATTACGTTATTATTATTATTATTATTGTTATTATTATAATTATTTACTATTATTGTTATATTTTATGATTATTATTAGTATTATTATTATTATTCTTGTTATTATTATTATTTTATTATTATTATTATTATTTTATTACGATTATTATTATTATATATTGAGTTATATTTTTTATTATTATTATTATATTATTATTGTTATTATTATAATTATTACTATTATTGTTATTTTTATTATTATTATTATTATTATTATTATTTTATTATTTTATTACATTATTATTATTATTATTATTCTTGTTATTATTATAATTATTGCTATTATGTTATTGTTATTTATTATTATTATTATTATTTATATTTATATTATATTTATTACATTATTATATTATTTTTATTTTATTATTATTATTATTATTTAAATCGTATAAATACATAAGGGTAAAATGGTAAAAGAGAGAAAGTGTGTTCTGTTCGAATGAGTTGAAGTCATCCGACCAAAAACGTCGGATGAGTTAACAAGCGAAAACAGTAAAATAGCAGCGGGTTTGGGCTTCATCTCGAGCCCTCCAGTTTATTTCATTTCGGTACCAAACACTTAGATGAACCAAGATGATTCACCTCATCTTGGTTCATCCTATCCACCAAACACACCCTTATAGTGAAAATATCATAACTAAGCACTTTAAATCACAAGCTTGTAAATAGATTAATCTATTACTCTCATTATAAATCTATTTTTTAAGGGTAACAAAGTAATTCTGAATGTACTTTTATTATTGAATTAAATTTATATAAACTTCTCATACTTCAACTACAATTCTATTTCTCTGCTCTTATTTATCTTCTTAGAACATCTCCAACAGCTCTTCAAAATAGGGCTCAGCCCTATATTGAGGGTGGATTTTGCTCCAATAGCCAACTACAAACATCCCCTATTTTGTGGAATAAACAGTATCCCCTCAAATATACTGGAACTCTGTAGCATTTCCCCATCCCTCTATTTTTTGTTTTATGCATTGAACCTTTTTTTTGTGTTACTCGTATTTTATTTGATTTAG